>JAAIIK010000017.1:1876590-1894360 GCA_014706435.1 Silurus glanis | reverse complement strand
GTGTGTGTGTGTGTGTGTGTGTGTGTGTGTGTGTGTGTGTGTGTGAGTGTAAGGCCCCCAGCTAAGCGCTGGCTCCAAGCCCAGTTAGGCCTCCTGCCCTGGCTGGATTCACACACACGCCTTTCTACTACCTAGGCTTTTTGCCATCCGGGCCGGACCCCCAGCTAACACACACACACATTCCACTTCCTGGCTGACCTAAAACAACCCCGATCATGTCTGCCTCTCCACCACCCGCTGACACTGCCTCTGTGTGTGTGTGTGTGCGCGCACCAGACACTGGGACAGGAGCCAGACAGGAAGTGTAAGAGGATGTCGGCAGGTGAGACGGAGGGAAAAGGGATGAAGGTTTGAACAGAGGAGAGCGTATGATGCAGACAGATTCAGTATTTTTTGGCCTGAGAAAACACACACACGTCCTGCTAGATCCTACTGGTCTAACAAAGAGTCACTAGCGCACATAATTGACAGGGTCCAGGGCAGGCCGTGATCTAAAACATGATTAATTGTGTGGAACAGCCAATTCGCTACCTACATGTAACTTCAACTACCTGTGAAACAGCTTTGTGTGATCTGGTGGAAAAGAAAGGCACTGCATTACATAATAATAGAATTTATATCTTAACTGATTGATATACTGTAAAAACAGACTCAAATTTTGATATGGCACTGGTCCGACACGCAATGCTGGCCCAGATAACAGAAAGAAAACAGCATTAGATACTGTAACCAATGGCAACAACAACAAAAAATATTAGCATTTTATTTTAAGTGATTTTTGCAGTGTATTTGTACTTTCTCTCTCTCTCATATTATATATATGAATAAAATGAAAGCTATGACAATAACTAAAGTTCGATCATTTCTAAAGCATCTCAGTCTCAGCAACAGCTGCCACTCGAGTTCAGTATTGGTCAAAATAAACACATTGGTGCATGCTATTTCTAATTTTAAAAAAGGACCAATCCTTTCCATGTGAATATGTAACCACTAGAGGGAGACATTTGTTTGTTAGTTTGTTATTGCCTTTAAAATAAAATCGAAAAAAAAAAAAAAAATTCTAAAATAATTTTTTTTTTAATTTCAAGAAGCTGGAAAGTTCAGCTCTCGGTTACTGATCGGAAGGTTCAAGCAAAGTATCACCAAGCTGCCACTCTTGGGCCCTTGAGCAAGGCCCTTCACCCTGTATCATAGCAGACCCTGCATTCTGACCCCAGCTTCCAAAAGCGAAAAAAGAATTTCATTGTGCTGTAAAGTAGTGTGAGGGGTATAAAATCAATGGTGGACAGTAACAAAGTAATTGTAATTTGTTAAGTAGCTTTTTTTTACGTATCTGTTCTTTACTGAAGTATTTCCATTTGGGGACACATTTACTCAAACTTCATTTCAAAGTCAAACGTCGAACTTCTTACTAGAGTTGCACCGAATATTCGGCCACCGAAAATGGCCCAAAAGTGCATTTTCGGTTTTCGGCCGAAACAGTTTGTTGTGATGGCGCAATCAGAAACCGCTGCCTGCACGTGCTTGTCTGAAGCAACATGTCTGCGGTGTGGACGTATATCAGTATATCTGAGAAAGACCCACGGATAGCGATTTGCAAAACATGTAATGCCGAAATTTCAAGAAGGGGTGCGTCTGCACGTCGGGTTTAATTTATCACCTGAAATCCAAACATCCCGATCGCCGTGCTGAATATGAGAGGAACGCGGCACAGAAAAGCAAAACACCTCCGAGCACGCGCACTCCGTCTGTGGCGGACGTTTTTAAAAAGGCAAGGAAGTTTCCCAGTGATAATGCCAAGGCAAAGGTCATTACACAAAAGATTATGGAATTCATTGCCTTAAATGATCAGCCATTCTCTGTCGTAGAAGATGTGGGGTTTCGTAGGCTGATCGAGCACATTGAGCCCCGTTATGCCATGCCGAGCAGACGACATTTTTCAGGGGTGTGTTTACCTGAGCTGTTTAATGTTGTTGCAACTCACGTCCATAAGCATATAACTGCAGATATTTCAGTTTCACGACAGACATTGTTTGAATTTTTATTTATTTTATCCTGTGCATTGTTGCAATGTGCTATAAATAAATATTTTCATCATTTGTAATTGATTTATTCTTTGAAACTTTAATATTAACTTATGCAATTGAAATGCCTTGATTTTAGTAAGGTTAGTACACAGTCATAGCCATAAATGCAATGGTAATAATAATAATTGGCATAATTTCTTTCGGTGTTTCGGTTTTCGGCCTTGCTTTCCTCTTTTTCGGTTTTGGCCAAGAATTTTCATTTCGGTGCATCCCTACTTCTTACCTAACTACATTTTGCTAAATCAATCGTTCCTTTTTAGTTATGAGTGGATAAAAACGTAACTGGTCAAACACGAAGCAAACCACCAACCAGGGTCGAGCGCGAGCTGCGTTAGAAACTTGTTTCGATTGCCGCTTGGTGGTTTCTACTCATCACCATCATATGGTTCATGTATCGGTTTATTCATCAACAGCAAGCAGAACATTTTGAGAAGAATAAATAAGGGAAGAAACTCCTCTAACTTGCCACAATACCTGTGGCCTTGTTTACATGATTTGTTTTTGTAGTTTGAAAGAGGTTTTTTGTGATCATTTCAATACATATCAGTGTCAATGAATCAATCAATAAATTATCATCATTCTATTAATAGATCTGTGTGCTACAAGAAACAGGGTCTTTTGGATACTTAAGTACATTTGAAGGCAAAAACTTTTGTTCTTTTCCTCAAGTGAAAGTTTAAAAAGAAACTGTTACTGGAGTCATATTTTACTTACTGTATCTCTACTTTATCTCAACTACATGGTTTGTGTCCTTCATCCGCGACACTGGTAAAAAGCACCTTTCCCGTTATATATGTATTATTTACCAGTTCACTGAATTTGCTCTATATTACAATGAACACTAAATAAAGACTTAGACGCTGTACCACACACTTCTCTTCTTGATTTTTCGGCCTTGCAGCATCTCTATATATGCAATGTGTTCGGAAAGCGTTCACGGCGCTACACTTTCTCCATATTCTCCTTATTCCGAAATGAATTCAATTTCTTATTCTCCTCAAAACAATATCCCATAATAACAACATGAAAGATGTTTGGTTGAAATCTTTGCAAATTTATAAAAAACAATGAAATAAAGAACAAAATAAATAAATGAATAAATCGTGTACATAAATGTTTACAGCCTTTGCCATGACACTCAAAATTGAGCTCAGGTGCATCCTGTTTCCACTGATCATCCTTGAGATGTTTCTACAACTTGATTGGAGTCTACCTGTGGTAAATTCAGTTGATTGGACATGAGGTCCTACAGTAAACTGTGCATGTCAGAGCACAAACCAAGCCATGAAGTCTAAGACATTGTCTATAGACCTCTGAGACAGGATTGTATCGAGGCACAGATCTGGGGAAGGGTTTAGAAAACTTTCTGCAGCATTGAAGGGCCCAATAAGCACAGTGGCCTCCATCATCCGTAAATGGAAGAAGTTTGGAACCACTAGAACTCTTCCTGAACCAAACTCAGCAATCGGGGGAAAAGGGTCTTAGTCAGGGAGGTGACCAAGAACCCGATGGTGACTCTGAAAGAGCTCCAGCGTTTCTCTGTAGAGCGAGGAGAACCTTCCAGAAGAACAATAATTTCTGCAGCACTATACCAATCAGTCCTGTATGATACAGTGGCCAGACAGAAGCCACTCCTCAGTAAAAGGCACATGACAGTCCACCTGGAGTTGGCACGTAAAGGAATCTCAGACCATGAGAAACAGAGATTGAACTCTTTGGCCTGAATGCCAAGCGTCATGTCTGGAAGAAACCAGGCACCGCTCATCACCTGGCCAATACCATCCCTACAGTGAAGCATGGTGGTGGCAACATCATGCTGTGGGGATGTTTTTGAGTAACAGGAACTGGGAAACTAGTCAGGATCGAGGGAAAGATAAATACATCAATTTACAGAGACATCCTTGATGAAAACCTGCTACAGAGTGCTCTGGACCTCATAACAGGACAACAATCCTAAACACACGGCCAAGATAAAGTAGTGGCTTCTGGACGGCTCTTTTAATGTCGTTGAGTGGCCCAGCCAGAGCACAGACTTGAACCAGATTGAACATCTCTGTAGAGATCTGAAAATGGCTGTTCACAGAAGCTCCTTATTCAACCTGATGGAGCTTGAACGCTTCTGCAAAGAAGAATGGGAGAAACTGCCCAAAAATAGGTGTGCTAACTTGTAGTATCACACTAAAAAAGACATGAGACTGTAATTGGTGCTAAAGGAGCTTCAGCAAAGGATTGATCAAAGGTTGTGGATACTTATGTACATGTGATATTTTTTTTATTTTTTTTTACATATACATATATATATATATATAAATTTGCAAAGATTTCACAGTTCTTTTATGTCATTGTGGGGCATTTGTAGAATTTAGAGATTAATAATGAATTTAATCTATTTTGGAATAAAGCTGTTACATCATAAAATGTGGAAATGTGGTCGTGTGTTTAAATCTAAAATCTATAAAAAAAAAAAAAACGTTTCTACTACATGCAGACACTTTAGATTTCATTGAACATGCAGAACATCTCTCTGTATTGTGTACCTTGGTGTAGCGGGGCGAGGGGAGGGAGGTATTCTGGGATGTAGTCCCTCTTGTCCCCACGCAGGGCATTGCGGACGTCTGTGTCAAAGCTGGAGGTGGGGAACTGCAACACGCAGCTCTTGCTGATGGGGAACTGAGGGATAGAATGGAAAAACCCCACAGGCTCCAGGTTGTTGATATAGTCTTCCAGCTCTGCTACACTCACCCCCATCAGACCAAAGGCCTGCTCAAGGTCAATCAGTCCAGGGTCTGTGCGGCCGTCTGCAGAAAAAATAAAACAAATGAAGCATGGATGCAGACCTGCATGCAGAACCTTCTGCAATTCACAAAGTGCCTACAGCGATGCATAAACATCCTAAAGCGATGCATCATCATTATAATACAATACCTGAAAAACCAACAGCAACGTCTGAAGATCCAACAACACCAGAAAAACCTAAAGTGACACCTAAGAAACCTACAGTGGTATCTGAAAAACAGAGTGAAGCCCAAAAGCCTTATTGCAACCTAAAATGATGCCTGAAGAACCTAAAACGATAACCAAGGAATGCCTAAAGATCCTACAGCATCCTGGAGAAGTAGAAGAGCCTGCAGTGACCCCTCGATAGCCCCATAAATGATGCCTGGAGAACCTGCAATGATGCCTGAAAAGCCTACAGATAAAGAATTCAGAAACCCAGGAAAAATTAAATCGAGGTTTCACTGAACAAAAGCAGCATTTCAGTGTGACAGAGGGCTGATAAAATAATAATAATAATAATAATAATAACAATAATAATAAGAGTATACGAATATACATACAAGCAAATTGAAATATGCAATGTGATATAATGTAAATATGTAATTAAAAATTTCAGCATTAAAAATATGAACCATTACAACTGCTAATAAAGCAGTGAATATTCTGAGAAATCGCCGATTGACAGAAATTGACAGCTGTCCAGTGCAAGTTCAGCCTGAGGTTGCATAAACCTGCCGATGCACTGAACACTGAAAAACCTCCGAAATAACATCTGATCACTAATGAGCAATTCGGATGATGTTTCTGCAGAGGAAAGACATGTAGAACCACAATTCCTCCTTGATAATCATCATGGATTTGTGTTGTGAGAAATCAATCCAGATGTTTTTTCTGTCCCGTCGTGTACAGCGGTAAAAGATGGTGATTACTGACTCTAGATCTTTCCTTCTAAGCTCATATGGATAACATTACCAGCATAGCCTTCCTTCATCTCAATAACAAAATAATGCTATACAGGATGCAGAAAAACTACTGCATGGTTTTGTTACATCTGGATTAGATTGTTTTCTGTCTGAATGTACTTGTAAGCAGTTTTAGTATTCAAATTAATTTGCCTCGATGCTTCATTTAGTCCATTTAACTACATTTTAATTCAATTCAATTTAACAATGCGCACTGTGTTTCCCACGGACCATTATTACTGACGCACCACCAGCTAAACTATGGAGAAGCGCACTGGACAGGGAACATAGAAGACGTTGCAGAATAAAAATAAATGGAGCAAAACGGCAAAAGGGACAGGAGAAGATTCAGGCCAAAGAAAACGAAAGAAAGTTTCCAAAGTTTGGAATCATTTCAAACTGAAACAAAGAAAACGCTGTACAGTGCGATTACCGTTTTTTGAATCCATTAGAAATTAATTTTTATATTTTATATACGGTGCGTTTAAAAAGTCCCTCCGCAGTGGCGGCGCCTGCGATAAACACGGATTTAGTGCGTGGAAAATTTTAAAGCAGCTTTTTTGGGAGACAAGAAAACCACAAGATTAATTATGAGTTTCATTAAACGAATAGTTTCCCATAACCTACTCCACGAGGCCACTGTGGGGGGACTTTCTGAACGCAACTGTAGTTTGTATTTTGATGTAATATGGTTGTTAATTATGCACTAAATGGGTTTAGTTTTCACCGATATTTATTTATGCAATTTCAGCAATAAAAATTTTAATTTTTCTAAAAAAGAAAAACAAATTACTTGTTCGTTTTTAAGAGACCCGTCATATTTTCTCTTTTATTTAGTATTGCTGTTTAATAAAAAGTGTTTCTTGCTGATTATTTGATAAATCGATGGAATAATCATTATAATACTCAATTACTAAAATAATCGAAAGCAGCAGCCCTATTTCGAAGGACTATAATTTATTATGGCTGTAATGTTCCTATTATGATTTTTATCACAAGACTTTTGCTTAATCAACTCAGTTATGTAAAAAAGACTCTGTTACTCTTAGCACACCGATCTATTAATAGAATGATATTAAAAATACAGTCAAACACTGATTGATATTTATAAATTATCAGATAAAAATCATGAAACATGTTGTGAGTTTGAGTCTGGAGTTTCTCTCATTATTTATTCCCCTCACGATGTTCTGGTTGCTGCTGAACTGTATGTTGGTGACAAGTAAATACCAACAAGCGCCAATCAAAACTAGTTAAAAAAAAAAAAAAAAAAAACGCAATCGGGTTTGTTTGTTGCAGAGAAAAAAAGTGAGATATCTGAATTTAAAAAGTAGCGAAGTTAAAGTAAAAGTCTTACAATATGGAAATACTTCAGTAAAGAACAGATACATGAAGAAGCTACTTAAGTACATTAACAAATTACATTTACTTCGTTACTGTCCACCACTGCTCATAAGTGCATAAATAAGCTTCAGTTAGTCCACAATGCTGCAGCAAGAACCAGAACCAGGAAATATGACATCACCACCCTGACTTATTCAGGAGCCAATCAAAAGGTGCAGGCTGTTTGTTGGTACCTCATATAAAGTAGAGTACAGCAGGGGGCGGATCTTTCTCATACAAAGCCCCACACTTACAGAACAGCCTTTTAATTTGTGTTTGGGACTCAATCACAGTGTCAGTGTTCAAATCTAGCAGGGCTCCAGACTGCAACTGTAATGTCTTTGCCTAGATCGCCACATGCGACCATATAAATTTGCACGTTCTGACCGAGTAATCTGCATGTTATGACTTATGTGCGTGTTCTGTGAGGAATGGCCACATAATTTTTTAACGTAATAAACGGAGATGCATGCGCCTATGCTTAAGTTAAAGCGCCAAAATAACCAGACGGTTAAAGCAAAACTCACCTTTTCACATCAGAAAAAAACATGTAGAAACTAAAAATATACAACTTATTTAAACAGTCTCCATCTCTGTCTAACTCTTCCACTGATGACACGCCTGTTAGTAAGCAGGCTGCAGTTGTGCCAGCGTTGGAGAAAGGCAGAACTACAGAGACACTGAGACACATCTTTCTATGTCAGTCAGTGGCAACATTAATAAAAGCGCCAAAAGACATTTGAAAAACTTCTTGGAATGGAGAGTTTTCATGGCTGATGTATGACCACGAGACGCAGAAAATGTTTTGCGACTTCTGCTCTAAAGCCGGGCAAAGAAATCAGGAAAACTGAATTCCTTACCAGAACGAATCATTCAAAACAAATGAAAAAGAGACAGTAAGAAAACACGGAGATAGTCAAAAGAATGAAAATGCTCGTGATCACATAATCGTGAAAAGCGCGCCACAGAAAACACAAAGAGCCAAAAATGTACTTCAACACCGCCTGTATGATCGCTTAAGTTCCCAGGCCATGCTGTAAAATGATGCCAGACGTACAAATGATAGAATAACTGGAAGTCAGTGTTTTACATTTTTTAAAGTTCATTTTTGTGTGGCTTTTAAAAATATAATTTGGCACCTGTTGTTTTTCTCATAGCAGTGAATGGCTCTTTCATTAAGTTTTTTGTCTGGAGATCTGACTAGGCTAAAAACTTTTATTTAGTCAAGCCTTCTCTCAGTAGGTTTTTCTTTGGTAAAGGAGCCGATCTGGAGGGATCGTGGTTATAGTGTGTTTTGGTGAACTGGGATTTGTGAAAAAATGGGGGGGAAAAAATATAAAATATAAGTATATAAAAGTATCAAGTATAAATAAAAGTACAACATATAACTATATAAAATAAAATATAAGTATAAAAAATTTTTATTTTACTTTCTTATTATAGTTATACTTTATACTTTTATTTAGGGCTGCAGCCAACCATTATTTTAGTAATTCCACAGATTATTCCATTGATTAATCGAATAAGAAGCACTTTTTCTTTATTGAAGAGCAATACTGAATAAGCAAGAAAAAAATAAGACAGGTCTCTTAAAATGAACAAGTCATTTGTTTCCTTTTTGGAAAAATTACCATTATTATTGCTGAAACTGCACACAAGAATATGTGTAAAAACTAAACCCAGTTAGTGCATTTAATTGCCATATTACATCAAAATACAAATATATAAATAAAAACAATCAAAAATGTAAATATAATCAATTCCAAATTACTTTTAAATGGTTAACGCACTATACGTGTTTCCTTTATGTTTTTGTTTGAAATTTATAAACTTTGGAAACTTTGTCGTTTTCTTTGGCCTGAATCTTCTTCTCTCCTCTCGCTCTTTTCTCCTCGTTCCTCCAGTTTCCATTCTGCAGCGTCTCCTGTGTCGTACAGAAGCCCGTTTCCACCACATCAAAAGGGAAGTTTGCCTAAATCCGACTTTATTCTTGCAATTCTGACTTTTTTTCTTGCAAACATCCAACATTTTTGGTGCATCCACCGGTAACCATGTTTTGGGCCTGAAGTTTGAAGCTGCTTCATGTGTCTTGTTCCGTCTCCTCCAGAGCTGATTTTTTTAAGAGTGCTCTCTCAGAAACAGAGGCTCAGTTTGATACCATGTGATTCTATTGATTGTAGATTATTTCATTTTCGGTGTGTAAAACTTTCTGCCACTACAGAGGTGGTGACGCTGCACAACAGACTACAACAAAGTCTGAATTGCTCTAAATAAAGTCAGAATTAGGCTTTTAAACTTTGGTTGTCAGTTATTCAACAATAATGGCTGTATGTTGAGTAATTTTCAGAGGACAGTAAATCTGTACTGCTATACAAGCTGCACATTGGCTACTAAAATAGATCCACATTTCATTTCTATAGTTTTGTCCCTTATACTACAATGGTTATTAAAATATGAGGGGTGTACTCACTTTTGTGAGACACTGTATGCGTGTGTGAGAAATCACCATGGATGGATGTGTGTGTGTGTGTGTGTGTGTGTGTGTGTGTGTGTGTGTAATCAGCACAAATGTGTGTGTTCTACTGAGAAATCTTCATGGACTTGTATCTGTGTGTGAAATCATCATAGGTGTGTTTGTGTGTAAGAGAGAGAAGTCATCCTTGATGTGTGTTCTCATGAAAAACCATCATTGAGAGGTGTGTGTGTGTGTGTGTGCGTGTGCGTGTGGGAGCGAGAGAAATCCTCATAATTGTGTAGAATGGAAGCTTTTTTACAGTTGGTGAAGTAATGAGTTATGTAGTGAAATTCAGTGTGTGTGTGTGTGTGTGTGTGTGTGTGTGTGTGTGTGTGTGTGTGTGTGTGTGAGAGAGAGAGAGTGAGAGTGAGAGAGATCTGCTCATGTAGAGCTTCATCTCTAAACATGCCAGTTTCTAGAGCAAGAGTCAGCCATGTCCAGTCCTTTATTATCTGTCAGAAAGTTCTCGAAGGAATACCGAATCCTAACTTTCTCTTGGAAAAACTTGACTGTTAGCATCCAGCTAACTATCCCTGCTAAGTTAGCTAGATGCTAATCCTGCTGTGGGACTCTGATGTCAAGAGGAGCTAAAGCTGTATCCGTGCACCCAGGATATAGGGGGTTTTAGGTGTGTGTACTCTGTAGTTATAATAAAAAAATAATAATAATAGACGAGAGACTCACAGAGCTCGGAGTAGCGGTGGCAGCCTCTGGCTAGCTGCTGCAGGTAGCGCTCCAGCACGTCGGAGAGCAGCTCGCAGGCGGACAGCTGGACCGCGTCCCAGCCCAGCGCCTGGCATAACTGCGCCACCGCCACCCTCATCAGCGAGCGCGCGTAGCTCTCGCACATCCTCTGCGGCCGGCCACAAAACCTTCGCGTCCACAGAAATGCGCGCTGTCCGGAGTCACATTTACACGAATAACAACAACCGCGGCACTTCTTCCACAACAGGCGCCATCTTTGTTGTCAGGGAAGAGTGTCGCGTGCCGAGCGCTCGACCGAGCATGCGCACAAAGCTGCGTCCGATCGACGACTCTGGCGTCGTTTACACATCCTCAATGCGAGTTCTTTTTTTATTATTTATGTTTACGCTTTTTTTTTTTATTATTTAGACAAACTTCCCTCAAACATCACATTCCATGGCTTGGCGTGCAATATATAGATATTCCTCGTTTGCGTTTATATTAATGAAAAGTATCTCCCACTCAGTTACTCAGTGCAAACAGCATGCACTGCTTCGCAGTTATGAAGATCACAGAGCAATCGATGAGGCTTACAATAATTGATTTCCTGCAAGTGACTTTATTTCCTACCAGTATTGATGACGTTTCTTTGAAGCATTTAAATTCACAAACCGCTCTTACGTTGCTTTCTTAATTAGAAAACAAACAGAATAGTGTCAGTTCTTGTACCGCAGGAACCATTTTTTAATGCCTCCTGGCTGTAGAGCGCAGAGAAATCGATGGATTAAATGGACGCGAGTCGCTTTTGTTTGCGTAGTGAACATCCTTATTTCAGACCCAAAGCTGCTGATATACTCCTTAATTCCGTCGCTGGAAGATGTTTAGAAGATTCCAGTCGTGCAATGTTGTAATCATCATTTAAAAGAGTTTAAAAAGTGGTTCGTTTTTATTTACTCCATTGTGGTCGCCATTTTTAGTCCCCCCCCCCCTCGTAACCCAAGTGAAGGTTGGAACTGCGCATGCGCAAACTCCACCGCCCAGTGGAGAAGTATTTCACTCTCACCTGAATTTCTAACTCCTGGAGTATCCTGTCCTGCACAACTTTAGTGCTTTTTTTTCTCCCTTTCTCCTCAAGACACTCGCACAACTCAAACACCTGTTAATAAGATGAGTTCAGACAGGTGTGCTAGAGAGGGAGAAAATCCAGAACAAATGTTTTCCTGGTTCATCTGTATCAGACTAGATTTTGTAATCATGCTTCAAACTGCCTCTAAACACATCTAAAGAAATTGAAACCTGCCTGTAACACAAGTTTCACCTTTTCACATGAAGCTATGGATAAAACCGACTCGGATCAAGGACCTCGCTTTTCAGAGATCTTGTAACATATATTTAAATAATAAATATCTCATCTGGTCCAAACTGAACTTTCCCCCTGTGCGGTGATATCGGACAGGCTAATCAACGACCCTAGACTTCCCCTGGACTTATTAAACTGCAGTCATGTAACACCAGTGAATGTGATCTTGTGACACTCGACTCAAAGACGGGTTCACGTTGCAAAGGGATAATGAGGAGGGCCAAAGTTGTTTTGATCTCCAATTATTAAAAGTAACAATGCAAGCCTCATGGGGTCAACTGAGTTCACCAGTAATCAGTTCTGGGTCATTTTACACTGCTTCAATGCAACGGAGTGCACCAGTGGGAGTTTGCTGATAGGATTGATCGAGTGTATCATTTTAAATCGAGTATTTATTTTAACAGTCTTTTTGTACTGTTGCCCTTTGGACACCTGACCTCGTGAAAACCCCTGGGCACTAATGCAAAAAAACTGAGAATGTGTTTTAATAATGAAATGAGAAAGACCAGCATGAACAGTAACAACGATTTTCTTTATTAATGAACCTTGGCTAAGCCACAAGCAGGTGGTAGGGTCAGTGGTTAATGCATTGGAAGGTCATGAGTTCGAATCTCAGTACCACCGAGCTGCCGCTGGGTCTTTGGCTCAGTTGAAAGTTGCTCGGGATAATGGCTTCTGCCGAATGTTGTAAATGTTTTGAGTTGTCATGAAGACTATTTTAGCTTCCATTTTAATTAAATCAAATAGAAGGCAGATTCAAAAAATGGGTGTCAATGTAAGAGGTTTATTTACTGATATTTTACAAACAGAGGGACAAGTACTTTTTAATTTGATACTGGATGTCTTAACAACAAATATTTTCTGCCAGGAGCACGATGGCCTGCAGGGATCCGATTTATCTGTGGGAGAAAGGCAGAAAATTTTTTTTTATATATATATAAACAGAATCATTAGCATACAACACTGCACAACACTCAGGGTTGCCTCAGTAAAACCATGAAGCAGGCTCAAGGTTGAACAAAACACAATAAAAAATGCTTGCTGTGTAAAGAACTGTCAGGGATCCAGCTGTATTTTAATCTGTGGCTATTTTTTGAGCTTCCAGTTCATGAAATAAGGCTGAGATCTTCAACCTCTGTGAACAAGGTTGCTATAACTCAGTGTGAATATGGCAATCCTTGGGCATTTAAAGATTGAAAACGCTCAGGAACTTGAAAAGCTCTTCAAGCAAACCTTGAGCCCTGCTATAACCAAACACTGCTAAATTCCCAAGAACCTAGGGTAAAGAATGAGGGGACTGGGGGAGGGGAGGAGTCTAATAACACTGCAGTGTGTTTGCATGGCACTACGTATTGCTAAAATGAGAACAGTGCAGTTTTATTCCCGAGTGTCTCTCAGGGAAAGTAGTGGACAGTCGAATCGCATCAATCTGCTTGGCTTATGTTTTTTTTTTTTTTTTTGGTGGGAAAACGATTCAAGCAGTGTTTTGGAGCAAGACACAGGAAGTAGTTCACATCTCTCTCTTACTGCGTGATGCTAGGAATGGGATAATTGTGCATAACTTGTAACTTAATCATTCATTTTCTGCACACGAGTTTTTTTTAGCAACATTATTCAGACAAAATGTACCAGATTGATCAGCAAAGCTGGAGAGACTTGTAAGAAGAAAGGCAGAGAAGCTCTGGGGTGGTCTTAGACCACAGAACATGTGCTATTCAAACACACCCACTGTATTACAATTGATTTCTGCTTTACTCCTGTTTACCTCCATTGGGCCTCAATCCCTGAGAAAGTGAAATTTATACAAGGTGCAGGAATTAGAAGGAAAAGCAAAGTGGAAGGGAAAAAAAAAAAAGAAATAAAATTGAATGTGATTAGTACGCATGAGATAAACAAATGCAATTGTTAACATGATAAAAGAACCCCGAAGTGTTTCAGGTGAAATTACACGCATGTTCATTTACCATATTTGATTGAAGACACGTTCTGACCCGCACGGATTCGAGAATTCTTGTAGGTGACTTGAAAACTAGACTAGGGAACTTAAAGTCCCATAAGGCCATGCATTATAACGTTTGTCTTGTTTTCTCGTGATCTCGACTTAAACGATGTTTCCTCAGGATCAATACCATTACATACTATTATGTATTTGGCATAAGAGCACGTTCTAGAGGCAGCATCATGGCAATAACCATTTGTGACAGCGGGCATGCGGACGCTCATATCGAATGCACAGACAAATTAAGTACTGATCACGAAGAAACAATTTTTATGTCATGTCATGATTCCACAGGAATTCGATAACTCACTCCATCTGATGACAATGTGGTCTGAAGAGACCGCTCATGATAACGGCATGAATTATGACATGTGCAGGCTTCTTTCAAATGCCATACATGTGAAATAAAAACAATAGATCTACATGCCGAAATATCAAAATAACACAATCCAGCCGACAGGCAGAGTAACTGATAATGTGATCCCCCATGGCGTAGCTTAACATTAATGCAGACTGATCCACAGACTTAATGTTTTCCTAATCGGAAATTCCAAACTAAGCAATTACAACGTCAGTGTGATCTTGGAGAGACTGCAGGGATGACATTAGTAGGGTACTCGGATGTGTGCCAAAAAACAAAAAAACAGCGAGGTATAATAAGCAAAAATAAGCAGCTCCTCCAGTCCCACATACTCGCTTTCAATTGGCTCAAACCACAGACTTGTGAATTCACAAGTAAAACCTATAGCCAGGATTTTCTATATGACATCTGACTGCTTAATGCAGGTGCACACTGATTTTTTTTGATAGTCATTTGCGATTGCTGCTTGTCAGACTGTATAAATATATGAACCCCATGTCACACGGTAGGATCTCAGTTGTCATAACGTCAGACTGTATGACTCAAAAAACAGACGAACACTAGAAAAAGACTCGTCCGAAGGGTCACACATTCAGACCTGCAATGGCCATTAATCAGCTGTCAATGAACATGTCATACCAGCGATCAAAGACTACAGATTTTAGCCTTGGATTATAGGAATTATTTTAGGATCTTAAAAATGTGTCAGACAACCAAATCGTGGCCAAAATCGCACACTGTGCACCTGCCTTGAGGCTACACCAGGATCCCAAATCATCCTAATCAGAGGAGCTTTAGGTTTTACATGTCTAAAATAAAATATAGTGGTACTATAGCCATTATAAGCTGATCACCCATGAGATCATGTAGAGTGTATAGAGAAGACACAGCTATAAGAATTTTGTTATAAATTACAGCCTGTAAAATAAATAAATAAATAAATAAATAAATAAATAAATAAACACTTCAGGGCAGATGAGCCTGTGTTGAAGTCAGGAAAGTATATGGTAGGCTGGGGAAAGTGGTAGCCTAGTGGTTAAGGCATTACACTTTGGATCTGGGAATTGTGGGTTTAAGTCCTGGCTATACCAGGCTGCCACTCTTGGGCCCTTAACCTTACATGGGTGCCCAGTTGTGAAAATGGGGATAAAGTACTACCCCATGGACATCCCAAGCCTGGCTGAAAAAGGAGGGGGATTGGGCTAGTAACCCAACCCAGTAACAAAACCACTATGGAAACGGCAAGTAAGCAATCAGGCCCTTTCCACCCAATGTGCCCCATGACGAGGGATAAATATATTTAAAAAAATAATAATATTGTAGGTCAGTAATGTTTCGAGTTTTAAGTCACATTAAATATTCAGATTTTTACTGCTGAACAAATGAAACTCAGGAGTGAAATTATTTTTCCAAAAGGAAGATTCTGAAACCATGTATGGAATAAAAGGAAGTGTACACAGAAATGAAGACGGATCGCAGAGCAAATAGATAAATTAAGAGAGAGAGAGCGAGAGAGAGAGCGAGAAATCCAGGTAAAGCAATCTTACAGAGCAGCAGCTCCAGAGATGATTTCGATCAGCTCCTTGGTGATCACAGCCTGGCGAGTGCGGTTGAAGGTCAGGGTCAGCTTGTCGATCATCTCAGCTAGTAGAGAAAAAAAAACAAAAAAAAAACAAACAAGTATTTAACTCATGTTCACAGAAGACATCCACATCAGACTTTACACTAAAAACTAGGGCTACTGCTATCAACTATTTAATTTAGATTATTGTAATGATTATTCCATCGAATAATCGGAAGAGAATGACTATTAAAAAGAGCAATACTATAAATAAGAGAGAGAAAATACGTGTCTTTTTGCATACAAGAATATCAGTGAAAACCTATTTAGTGCATTTAATTGCGAAATCAAAATATGTGGTGCGTCTGTAATAACGGTCCGTGGGAAACATAGTGCTCCGTATTTAGTTAATTGGACAAAACGAAGCATCAAAGCAAACACTATGCCTCGATGAATTTTTGTAACTGAATTACTCGAGAAATCATTACAGCCCTACAAAAAGCCACTTTTATATGATAACTATTTGTTTAAGGACACGAAGCTTAAGGAAATATGTAGAGCAGAGAGGATGAGGAGGAGAGGCGAAGGTGAAGGTTCCACTCACAAGCGTTCTTGCTGGCACTGTCCATAGCAGTCATCCTGGCGCTCTGCTCACTGGTGGTGGACTCTTTCAGCCCGAAATAAATGATGTTAACCAGGGAGAATTCCTGGTAGTTCCTCAGCACATCAGCATCGATGTCATCATAGACGCCCATGTTCTCTACACAAAAAAATAAATAACTTTCTAGTCATTTACGATCCCTATATGGCAAATGTGTGCGATAAATCGTCAGAGGAATTATTTTCCCTATTATTACAGCTTGGAATTGTGTATTAATTCTATCCACAGAGCAATGAAAATCTTCGGTTCATGCCTACCTGAGCTTGCAACTGTATCAATGGAAAACAGGGGCTTCTCAGTTGTCTTGTAGGAAATCACAGACCTGCAACATAAAAATTTAAATCAAATCTGCTCCATTCTTATCCACATTATTTATTCACTTGAAAGCAAGTGACTCAGTGGGAATTCTTCAGCTGACCCAACTGCATCTGTGTACCAAACTAGATGCCTAAAGAGTACATACTAGAAATTTGTGAGCTGTAACACTTCCGGGTGTAATGGAGTGAATTCGAGCTGGTGAACCGTGTGCATGTTGTGTTTATGTACAGGACACACCTGAAACGGTTGTAGATGATGGTGCCCTGGTCGAACTCATAGCCGGAGTTCAGCAACTCTGTGGCGATGATGGATGCATCGTTGAACGTTGGGGGTTTGCGGCCCACTTCCTTACAGTTCAGGAGAATGTGTTTTCCATGGGTTCTGATGAGAAGAATTTAGAGACATAATATATTGTATGAATATATGGGTTTTAACTAGTAACCGTTCTATGCAAGAAAATCACCCTCACTTTTTTGCCAACCAGAAGGGAGAGGGCAAGCACATTGGCATACAATCGACTGTACCAAAATTACTGTTTATTTCTTAACCCCATAATTAATCAATATATATTACACACACACACACACACACACACACACACACACACACACACCGATCAGGCATAACATTATGACCGGTGAGTAAATAACACTGATTATCTCTTCATCATGGCACCTGTTAGCGGTTGGGGTATATTAGGCAGCAAGTAAACATTGTGCCCTCAAAGTTGACGTGTTAGAAGCAGGAAAAATGTTTTGACAATAGCTAGATTGTGATGTCTAGACGTCTGGGTCAGAGCATCTCCAAAACTGCAGCTCTTTTGGGGTGTTCACAGTCTGCAGTGGTTTCAGAAGTGGTCCAAGGAAGGAACAGTGGTGAACCGGTGACAGAGTCATGGGCAGCTAAGGCATCCAACAGAGGAGCTACTGTAGATTTGCTGAAGAAGTTAATGCTCGACAGGTCAGGACTGTTTTGGCAGCAAAAAAGGGGACCAACACAATATTGAGCGGGTGGTCATAATATTATGTCTGATTTTAAACATTGCTTAATTGTGTTTTTTTTATATATACATATATACATATATACATATATATATATACA
>JAAIIK010000017.1:1842240-1874740 GCA_014706435.1 Silurus glanis | reverse complement strand
CCACTGTAATGGAAATCAGGGTAAAATTAAAGAAACACAATATAAGCCATTCTGAGTCTTTCTGATGAGTTGTGCATTGATGTTGAAGGTACTTTTCTGGACTAAGCCTGTTTTTATCATATATATATATATAAGGTCCAGTTCACTGTTTACTCCCATGCTCTTAATGCAAACAAGTCAAACACGGTATATTTAGCGTTTGTAGGGATTTCCTTACAGATAATTCAGGCTTAAAAGTCAGTACGTGTATGAATAGTGAAATCCAGTTAGCATGTCCGCTAGCAACACGTCAAACCGCTGTGAAGTGAAGTTCATACACTGAAGCCGCTTCACTACTCGAGGTTACTGCGGCCTACAGAACAACTCGCCCTTGCAGCTTTTCTTCTATATTTCACTACACTTATACACCTATACCTTTTCATTCGATATTAAACTAACCTATAGCGTATAATGCAGCAAAGAAATAGCTAAAATAAATCGCTTAAATAATGTATTACCATTGTGGGAGGAACACCACCGCGCTGGCCCTGGCGAACATGTTCACTGGCAATGAAGGTCAGAGTCGGCGTACTGCGCATGCGCATTACAATAACCCGGGTGGCGAACCGCGATCTCGCGCTGGTCTCGCGATATCAAACGTACACAAGCTCCTATGACGAAGCACACATACGCAAGATTTCATACGCGGATAAACAGTAAAGCGTGTGTTTACCGGAACGCAGGGCTGAAATCGCGGGTTAAATCGTGTTTATTTTAGCTTTGGTTTGTACTTTTTTTGAATCTACAATGGGGAAAGCGGATTTCCTGAGCCCTAAGGCGATCGGTAACCGGATTAAAGCGAAAGGCCTGCAAAAGTTGCGCTGGTACTGTCAGATGTGTCAGAAACAGTGTCGAGATGAAGTAAGTTTGTTTCCGTTCAGTATGATTTCTTCAATAATATACTTTCATTACGGATATCACAAATAGGCCGTGCTTTATAATGTTTTTCCTTACTTGTTTTCTCGTGATCACGACATAACACAAGTCGTTTTCTCGTTAGCACGACTCGTGTGTCGTGGACGCGCTTTTCGTGGACGCGCCCGCCGCTACTAATAGATATAGATATTTATCCATGATACTGTGATGCTGTTGCCTCTAGAACATGACATTATACCGAATAAATAAACAAACAAAAATTAATGATCACGAGCAAACAACGATTGCGTCAAGATCACGAGAAAAACAACTTTTGTTAAGTCGAGATCACGAGAAAATTAAGTCGTGTTGACGAGAAAAGGGGAAAAAAAGTGTTATAATATCTGGCCTCTTTGGACTCTTTACTTTCATAAAGTGTTTTTCTTCAAACTGTTAAACAAATATCGTGTGTGTGTGTGTGTGTGTGTGTGTGTGTGTGTGATGCCTCCTCTTTTGGTAGAATGGGTTTAAATGCCACTGCCTGTCTGAGTCTCATCAGCGCCAGTTACTTCTGGCCTCTGACAATCCCAACCAGTTCATGGACTACTTTTCAAAGTAAGTCAATGAGAAAACTTGTGCATGTTATTAAAAACGACATTTTTTTTTTAAAAAACATGATCATGTTAACCTGTCTAATTGATCTTGTCCGCTTAACCGATGGTTAAAAACGTACAGTGTTGATTAACTTGAACCTTTGGGTCAATGCTTTATTTTTACACCCATATTGTAATTAGATTCTGACGGGGTTTATTTACAACACAGTTTCCACATTAGTAAGGCTTTGCAAGCTGTATTGAGGGTTTCAAGAGACAGTCAGAAGTCCGTAAAATGCAGCAAAAGGAGTTTTTTTATGTATATTTTTAATATTATTCTCCTTATTGTTTAAAATCTAAATCGTAAAATCTAAAATCATTGCACACAGTGTCATTTCACATTACGTTTTACAATTAAGTCTCCTCTCACTGGTTGCCAAAAGCGTTTGTATTATTATTTTACCACCAAAACAAACACTATAAACCTTACTGAAATTTCATTGTAATGCTAAATGCTTTGTAATTGGAGTATCATGTTTTTCTACCCCCCCCTTACCCCAATCGTTGATACTTCTTTATTCCTATTGCACTTTATTTGTCCAGTCAGCATTCGCTGTCATGTTTTTATATATGTATGTATGTATGTGTATGTATGCTTTAGTCAAGTCAATTTACTGACGCAGTACACAGTGAAATGAAACAACTTTCCTCCTGAACCCTGCTGCTACATACAACAATCACAGAAACAGAAAACACAGGGTTAAGGACTAATAAGTGTCCTCGCCACATAAAGTGCATGTGTGCAACCTGGTGCAAACAGTGCAAGACAACACAAGACAGTGGAAGACAAATACACAAAACACAAAATAGCTCCACCTGTTGTAAAGAGACATAAAGTGAACAGTAGCAAAAATGTAAGCAAAATGTTGTGCAAAAGGGCAATGGCATACTGTATATGATTACTGTATAGGGTTATAATAATTAAGAAGGATTGACCTGAGATGTACAGGAGGCCTGATTGACACTGTACTGCTATTAAGATTGAAATCCAAACTGTTTAGTACCAATTTATGTTTTTCAAACATCAGACACAACAATGGTCAAGTTAAAACAGTGACATTTGGGTAACCATCTAACTTTAGTGGCGGTACAGTTAGTTTCTGTGCTTCCTCTTTGTTTTACGTTAATGTTTGTCAGTTTAATGCTCCCAGCCACATTAGGTTATGCTGGTAGCACTTCGAGGAGGCAATGAACAATTGGTTCTTGTATAAAAGTGCCATTCTGTTCTATTTTTATTTAAAAAAAATTTGCTCAGTTGGTGTTAATCAGTCAAGAATACTTTTATTGTCATTCCAACCATGTACAATAGAGTATACAAAGAAATTTAAATAAAGTTCCCCTAGGACCAAGGTTCTACATAAGAATCAGACCCAAAATACTTTATTTATCTGATAGGGAAATTGTTTGGTTGCAGTTGCTCACAGTAAAAGATTAACATAAAGACTAAAGTAAAAATAAGAAAATAGGATTATACATATAAAGTCAAATGAAATGTGTAGCAGCAGCGATAAACAGAGGACAGAAAAGTCAGACTACAGTAATGGTTCTAAAAGTTATTGCACATGTAACTACCGTATTTTTCGGACTATAAGCCGCTACTTTTTTCCCACGTTTTGAAACCCGCGGCTTAAACACCGAAGCGGCTAATTTATGGATTTTTCCTGGGTTTTTCCCGGTTTCACAAACTTCATGCCAAAAAACTGAACCCCATAACATTAGACTAATGAAATTTCCGAACGGAAACGAAAAAACGCACCTCACCTGTGTTCTGAGCTGCACGGCATCGGCACGGCAATTTTTAAACGCACGACGATGCCAAAAGAAAAACTCCCGAGAGAAATAGTTGTGAAAGGAAGGAGGAAGACAGTGAACAATGACTTACTTGGTAGGCTACTGTTTAGATACAAGCCGTTGTAACGCGTTGAGTCTGGGTGAAGGGAGAGCTCGCTAACTCCAGTTGCAACAGAAATCATATAAGCACAGACAGGTTTCCAAAACTCGTGCTTTTTTATTTTTCTTGGCAGCAGCGTTACGGGTTAGTCAAAGAAACTTAGAAATGAGCATCAGAAAATAATAAGGACATAATCCTCGGTCTTGCACACATGCAGTAATACCGGAAAAAATGCGGCGGCATGCTATTCCCAAAATGCCGCTCTGCTCTTAAAGGAGCCACAACATATTTCACCCGTTACACCGTGTAACAGACACTGTCTTTCGTTAAAGCCTGTGTAAAGTTCATTAGTTTCAGTGTAGACACCTGCGGCTTATAGACAGGTGCGTCTTATTTATGTTCAAAATAAAAATCTTTGTCAAATTCAGTGGGTGCGGCTTATATATGGGTGCGCTTTATAGTCCGGAAATTACGGTAATTATTATTGCACATAATTGCCCGAGATATTAACAAAATATATTTATGGCATGAAAATCTATAAATATAATTATATAATCTATATTGTATAGCATCTATAGCGTGGAGAAGCTGTTTAACCGTTAGAGGGAGGAGTTATGTAGTGGCCACAGGCAGAAATAATCTCCTGTGTGGTGCATCGTTGTTGTACAAGCCTGTCACTGAACTTACTCTTCAGACTGACCAGTACTTTGGACACCATCCTCCTTTCAGACACTATCGTTAGTAAGTTCAGCTCCTCCCCAACTAACATCTTGGTTGAGTCTGTTGAAATATAACAATGTAAATTATCAAAATGTAACACAAAATACCGGACTGCACAATATTACATGGGACACGGTGTACATTAATATATACATACGATGGGTCTAAACTAATGTTGAGATCTCAAAATCCCAGACCGTATATTATATTATATATATTATTAACCGTATTTCTCTGTGTTTCTCCTTCACAGTGAATTCAAGAGTGACTTTTTGGAGCTGCTACGAAGGCGATTTGGTACGATTTCCCCCTTCTTTTTTTTTTCCCCCCGAAAAGAAATCTTTTATATCATATTTACATTTTGCAGCATTCGTTTCTAATATAATCCATATGTCTTATATGTTGTTGTTGTAGGAACAAAGCGAGTTCATTCTAATATCATCTACAATGAGTACATCAGCAATCGGGAACACGTTCACATGAACTCCACTCAGTGGGAGACCCTCACAGACTTCACCAAATGGCTGGGAAGGGAAGGTAAACCCTGAACTGGGCTTAAAACCTCCCACATTCTGTGATTATGGTAAGACTAGGTTAGCTAAACAGCGCCTTGTTTCGTCCGTGTGTAGGTTTGTGTAAAGTGGACGAGACACCCAAAGGCTGGTACATTCAGTACATCGATCGCGACCCGGAAACCATCCGCAGGCAAGAAGAGCTGGAGAGGAAGAAGAAGCAGGATCTGGACGACGAAGAGCGAAGCGCCAAGTTTATTGAAGAACAAGTGCGCAGAGGCCGAAAGGGCAAAGAGCCAGAGGTGCGTGTATGAGACGGAGACATGGATGCTATGTTTAGATGTTTTAGATGTTTTTGCTTGTAACCTACATTGTCTTGCCGTACGTGCAGGAGGAGCCCGTGTTTACTGAACTGAAGAGGGAAAACGAGGAAGAGAAAGTTGCTTTCAACTTGGCTGCTGGCTCTGTCTCCTCAGGCCCAGCTAAACCAAGGTTTCATTCTTATACATTTCTGCAAAAATTTGGGATAGGTTTTTAGGATATTTCGCTATATATCGTGTTTGTCCACGTCTTCTTGTTTTAACACTTTCTTCCTGTTCCACAGCACATCTGTAGGTGCAAATGCCCTTAAAACAGCAGCGTCTGTGAAAAGAAAAGACACGTCTCTCGGTGCTGAATCCAAGGAGAAGAGAAAGAAATCAGCACTCGATGAGATCATGGAGGTATCTGTTCCATTCCCAGTCCATACTTTTTTGCATTCATTTTATTCCCTGATGGTATAAGGCAAATCAGAATCAGGATTTTTCTTTTCAATACTATACACAATATAATATAATACATTATAAACAATTTGTTGCATGTTCACTCTGGGCCTGTCGGTCTTCTTTTTTTAACTCACTCACTCACTCACTCACTCACTCACTCACTCACTCACTCATTCCATTTTTTTCTTTATGTTTTGTATCAACATGATCACCGTTTCAAATGCGCTTTATGATATGTGTACTTGATGTACATTAGAGGTGACCCAGAATAGTCAAAGATTTGATTCAACTATCAATCTTACAGTCGAATCTTCTCAAAGGTTTTATAAAACATTTTAGATATATGGAGTGCTCAATGTCTGATTTCACATAGAACTACTGGTTTTCTCCTAATAAGTTAATATACAGCCTATTATGATAACTTTATATATATATATATATATATATATATATTTCAGCTTTATTCTGTTCTGATTTAATTCTGTAAATACATCTTTGTTTGTTTTTCTGTAATTAATGCTCGCTCGAACAGGCAGTTTAGCCGATTTAATTTAGTTTTAGTTTTATTTGATTCCGGTTTATTGTTTGTATATACATTTTCTTTTATATTTGTGTGTGATCTGTACATCGTGGCTTTAAAATGTTATGAAGAATTGTTTTACGAATGTTTATCCACATTGCCTTTCATTTAAAGATAAAAAAAGGCATTATTTCGTCTATCACTTGAACATCCCCCCCCCCCCCCCCCCCCCCCCCCCCCCCCCCACCACCAACACACACACACACACACACACACACACACACGCACAAACATTTGATTAGATATGTGACTATTGGCAAGACTTGACTATTTTGATTCGATGATTTAAATCCTTAATCAGGGACACCCCTAATACATATTATATACCCTTCAGGCATTATTTTATTATAACATTATGACCAGTGACATAAATAACACTAATTATCTCCATCATGGCACTTGTTAGTTAGTGGCAACAAGTGAACATTTTGTCCTCAAAGTTAACGTGTTAGAAACAGGAAAAATGGGCGAGTGTAAGGATTTGAGCGAGTCTGAAATGGGCCAAATTGTGATGTCTAGACGACTGGGTCAGAGCATCTTCAAAACTGCAGCTCTTGTGGGATGTTCCTGTTCTGTAGTGGTCAGTATCTCTCAAAAGTGGTCCAAGAAAGGAACAGTGGTGAACCGGTGACAGAGTCATGAGCGGCCGAGGCACATTGATGCACGCAGGGAGCGAAGGCTGGACCGTGTGGTCCGATCCAACAGACGAGCTCCTGTAGCTCAAATTACTGAAGAAGTAAATGCTGGTAATGCTCGATGGGTCAAAACTGTTCAAAACAAATCAACAACACAATAATAGGCAGGTGGTCAAAATGTTATGGCTGGTCAGTGTATGGCCTCAGAACCGAGATCCACATACCCCTGATGTAGAATTTATGTTCTTCTGATCATTATAGATGGAAGAGAAGAAGAAAAAACCGGTGAGGCCCGACAATTGGATTCGACCCAACATAGTAGTCAAGGTCATCACCAAGAGGCTGGGAGAAAAGTATTACAAGAAGAAAGCCGTCATTCGGGTCAGTCAGCGCTGTGAGCTTTCCACTTCTAAGTGATATATTTTTTTTCCTACACTCTTTGTGTTTTTGATAATTGTGTGCGTTTTACAGGAGGTACAGGACAAATACACGGCTTTTGTAAAGCTGATCGATTCAGGGGACAAACTCAAACTGGACCAAAGCCACCTGGAGACAGTGATTCCAGCACCGGGTAAGACAGCACTAGGTCCAGACAGCAAGGTCCAAAAGCCTGAGAATGCTTTTGAGGAAATGTTCTTATTCCAACAATTCAGAAAAGAAAAGAAGAACAAAATAACATGTTACTTAGAATATTCTGCATTTGCCAATTGACAGTTAGAACTTTATTTTGCCCATCTGCTAGCAACAACAATGCCAATTCTCAATTATGAGAGCGAAATAAGAAATAATTAAGAAATTGAAAACAAGTTTAAACTGATTTGACTTGCAGTTCACACGTGTACGGTACATATCTATTCATGGAGCATGTTCATAAGTTTATAAGATATTCTGAAGAGTCGCTGCTGAAAAGTACATTTTGATTGTAGATACAGAGGCAGTAATAATAATAGTATTATGAGGTCTATAAACTCAATGCAGTATGTGATGATTGTATATAACTATTTTGCATCAGTAAATTTATTTTAAGCCTACTGTTAAATCAGTAATCCAGGCCTTTAACTTCACGTACACAAAATGGCCAATTGCCAAGTGAATGTCTAAGAATATTACATATGACTCATGTTTGGTTCAGTGCAGTGATAGTAAATAATTGAGGTATTTTAGAGTGATGTGAGGGGAAGTCTCGTAATCAACATAATCAAAACTTATTGAGTATTATGATGGTCTAAGTTCCCCTTTTATAGTTGTAGTTTTAATTAAATGTTTATTAACCTTCAGTAATATTAATAACGTGGGTTTTCCATAGCAGTGTTCTGGATTAGTAAACACTATGGGTGTAACGGTGCACGTATGCGTACAGAAATTGTTCGGTACAGGGCTTTCGGTTTGGTGCACATGTGTACCGAATGCAATACTTTTTACGTGCATAAGATAGTAAATCTGAGTTCCCTCAGAAACGTATTAAATAAGTAGAACAGTTAAGAAGAACATCTTCTTCTTTCAGCTTCTTCCATTAGGGGGCACCACAGCGGATCATCTGTCTCCATACCCCTGTTCTCTACATCTGCCTCTTTCAAACCAACCGCCTGCATCTCTTCCCTCACCACATCCATAAACCTCCTTCTTGGCCTTTCTCTTTTCCTCCTTCCTGGTGGCTTCATCCTCAGCATTCTCCTACCGATATACCCCATGTCCCTCCTCTGCACATGTCCAAACCATCTCAATCTCGCCTCCCTCACTTTGTCTCCGAAACGTCCTACATGCGCTGTCCCTCTAATAAACTCATTTCTAATCCTGTCCATCCTCATCACTCCCAACGAAAACCTCAACATCTTCAGCTCTGCTACCTCCAGCTCCACCTCCTGTCTTCTACTCAATGCCACTGTCTCTAATCCATACAACATCGCAGGTCTCACCACAGCCCTATAAACTTTCCCTTTTACTCTTACAGATACTCTTCTATTACAAATCACTCCTTCCACTCTTCTCCATCCACTCCACCCTGCCTGCACTCTTCTCTTCACTTCTCTAACACACGCTCCATTACTTTGCACTGTTGACCTCCGGTACCTGAACTCCTCCACCTTCTCCACCTCTTCTCCTTGCAACCTCTTCTCCTTGCAACCCTCCACTGCCCTCCCTCTCATTCACGCACATGTACTCTGTATTACTCCTACTGACTTTAATTCCCCTTCTCTCCAGCGCATATCTCCACCTCTCCAGGCTCTTCTCCACCTGCTCCTTACTCTCACTACAACAGTTAAGGAGAACATATCTTTTAAAATTTATTATTAAATGTAAAAGACACACACGCACGCACATCTTTATTAACCAAATGAGGTCTAGCAAATAACTATTTAAATAAAATAAAAATAAAAACATTTTATTTAATTTAATTTAATCAATTTAATTTGTGCGAATCTAATAAATCGAATCATAATAAAAACGAATCATTACGAATCACTACAGGCATTTTATTTAAAATTGTTTCAAAAATGTCAAATTTTAATCACAAACATTAATCATAATAAACTGCTTTAATACAAACGACAAGCAATTTTATGTTTTGCATTTCTTCCACTCTAACTGTACCGAAATTGAACCAAACCGGGACTTAAAAACCGAGGTACGAACCGAACCGTGAATTTTGTGAACCGTTACACCCCTAGTAAATACCTATCTGAAAAGTCGACACGCTGCTAAGACAAATGTTGTATAAATTGTGGGAGGGTGTTAGTTCTGTCGTAGTGTCCTATTATTAGTGCCTTAATGTTCAAAATGTATATAAGGTACATATGTGAATTACACTACTCGTGTTGCTGCTGCGTATAACTGACATGTATAGACATACAGTTGATAATTATCAGGAATTAATTTTCTATATTACAGTCTAAAAAAAATTGGAAAACCAAACATTTCCCCTTGACACTTTTTGCACATACTGATTATTACTGCATAATTAATTATCCGTTCTTTCTTTCAGGTAAGCGAGTCGTGATAGTGAATGGACAGTACCGGGACATGGAAGCCATCTTAGAATGCATAGATGAAAAGAAATTCTCCGCTCAACTCGTTATAGACTCGGTAATGTATAAGTTTGCTCGGTGTGTTAACACATATTTAATCAAGAAGTTGATCAGCCAGGATATTAGTACACGTTTGGAATTTTGAAATGTAGCTATGAGATCATTGAGCTCACTGCACACCTTAACAGTGATGGAACTGTAATTAATGGTCATTTGGTGCTAACCAGAAGAGAATGGGTTCCCTTTTGAGTCTGGTTCCTCTCAAGGGTTCTTCCTCTTTCCATCTCTGGGAGTTTTTCCTTGCCAGTCACCACTGGTTCGCTCATTAGGGACGAACTTACAAATATAAGGAACAAACTTATACATTCTTTATCTCTGTAAATTGAATTGAACTATTGTAGCTAAATGGGGGGGTGGAATAAAATATAGTATATGTAAATACTGAGAGTGAAGGCAGTTCCGTTTATGTGGGTTACTGAGTTTTGCTATAATTCAGATTATGGTAACAAAAGAATATGATTATGCTATGAACAGGAGAAATACACTGATTTACCTGGTCATTTAATATTTTTTTATTTATAAATAATTTAGTAATGTTTTATAGTTGGTGTATATTTATTAATATTGCTACAATGAGCTGAGTTCATATCGTTCATATAATCAGCACACGGTGTCTTAAATCATTCCATGATTTTAAAAACTTTTATTATTTTTGAGACACATGCTTTTTTCTTTTGTTTCTATGCAACAAACTAAGTAAAGGTCAAAAACACACAAGAATTGGACAGTGAATGAGTGAAAGAATGTCCTGTGGATAGATGAGTTCATGTTGGACACAACTTCTGTAAAAATGGAGAACAGGAGAGATGATGTTAGCAGACTGCCTCATCCCCACAGTTAAACATGGAGGTGGAAGCGTAATGGTTTGAGGTTGTTTTGGAGGAGGGAAGGTTGAAGATTATTCCTGGTAATATGTACATGGCTACTATTCCATGCTTTACAATGCACCATGCAATTCCGTCTGGACTGTGGTTCATTGGAACCAAATTCACCATTCAACAAGAACAAGACAATGACCCGATGCATACATCTAAGTTCTGTAAATGTTATTCAGAGAGCAGTCAGCTGGAGTGTTATCTCTCATGGAATGGCCTTCCCAGTCACTGCACCTAAATCCTATGCTCTGGGATGAACTGGAACACAAGGTCAGAAAGAAATCTCCAACTAGTGAAGAAGACCTTTGACAAGTTTTACAAGGGGCACGGCAAATTATTTCAGCTGAATGTTTGAGTGTACCAAGAGTGTGTAAAGAGTGTGTTATTCATGCTAAGAGTGGAAACGGAATCTGTACTTTTGTATATTTGTTTGTGAACGTAATGGAGTAATAATGTTAAATTATCTAGTCTGTTACATATAAACAAAAGAAACATACTTGTGTCTCTCAAAAACCATAAAAGACTTTCTATAAGTCATTTTGAGATTTGAGGCATTTAGTCTTGTTCAGGTCGAACCCTGTACCCTACAATCAACCTTATAGCTTTTGTGTAGCACATTTTACACCACACACTTCTTGACTGATTGACTTCATCGGGGTCAAATTTTGCATTAATACAGCAAAACTTTCTCGTCAATTGTAAGCTAAACACTTTGCACTGTCATGTGTCACAGGGCACTTTGAAAGGGAGGAGAGTCCACGGGATTCCATATGAAGACTTCTCCAAGCAGGCGTGATGGGCTTTTTAAAAAAATTTAATTCAAATGTTCGTCATCATCGTCGTTTTCCCTGCATCCTCTACTGTGTCAGAGCGTTTATCAGGGACATCCACACATTCCAGCAGCTCTGTACTGAACACATGAATCAAGCCATGTATGGAATCCAGTTAAAAGGAAGAACAGCCTTAAACAGCAAGGTTCAATTATCTTCGATTTTAATAGATATCAGGATTGACTGTAATTAAAGATAACATGATTGTAAGGACAGTATATAATCTAAATGGATTCACATTGTGATTTAAATTCTAGGAGGAAGCATTGGATTGTATGAACAGTGTACACTGGACAATGTGAAATTTTTGTTTCTTAATGAATTAAATGTATGTAAAGCACCACCTGTAACTGCTTCGAATGTTTCTTCCTTACAGTTCTGTTGTATGAGTC
Source organism: Silurus glanis (assembly GCA_014706435.1). Classification (NCBI taxonomy): domain Eukaryota; kingdom Metazoa; phylum Chordata; class Actinopteri; order Siluriformes; family Siluridae; genus Silurus; species Silurus glanis. The sequence continues at coordinate 1,862,908 of JAAIIK010000017.1, read as the reverse complement.
AGTTTGAAGATACACTTTCTTATACAACGTTCCCTTCTCTGGTTTAAAATATCTGACAGACCCTATTCACTACTCTTGTGCTAATATGCTCACACACTCAGACAGGGGGGAGGAAGCTGTCCAGGTTGGGGACAATATAGCTGGTGTAATGGCCATCGATGAAGCCTTTCCCGCTGTTATGGACAAACCAGCAATTCACATCCGAACCTTGCTTCTTATCCAATCGATAGTCCTTCTGCTTGCCCCTGTTTAACACATACGTCCATAGCATCAATGGTTTCATACTGCATATTCATTTAGAATCAAAGATCAGAATTGTAAAATTTGTGTAAAATGTATATACAGTGGTCCCCCGGAACTCTCAGGGGTTACGTTCTAAGACCCGCACGAGTTTCGAAAATACGCAAATTTTGGACGCAGCCCCTATGGTACTTTAGTGAATTCATCTAGACATTATGTCACTTTAATACAATAATGTGTTAAAAAAATTTGTTAGTAAAAACAGTTTACAATGTTATTCCTAACATTCCTGTACATTCTGCCCCGCTGCGGATTCCCACACATTTGAAGAGAATCCGCAACTTGCTGTTAGTTAGGTTCCAAATGAGAACCTGCAAATTTTCCGACCTGCGAGTTCCGAACTGCCAATTATTTGGGATTGACTGTACACCTAAAAGGATCCTTTACATCGGGTGTCTAATCTTTTCCACGATGCACCCACATCGGCCCAGGTTTTCATTTCATACGATCAACGGCCACATCCATTGAAAATGAAAATCATTATACTTTAACAGGTAGCATTTGTTGTGAAATTGCTTCGTTAGAATGAAAACCTGCACCCACACCGGCCCTTCGTGGAAAAGATTGGACACCTCTGCCTTACATTCTCCAACATTGTTTTAAACCCTTAGACCACAGGAACTAACAATTATATGAACAGTTATTCAAAAACAGCAAGTTTCGGGAACATGCTATAATGTAAAAAAAAATAAAATAAATAAAATTTTTGTTGTTGTTTATTTCTGTAACCATTTATCAGCTGAATAAATGTAGTGCAGTTTAAATGACTTGTTAACTTACTTAACATAAATATACAAAAAATATCATTTAATTCTCCAGATGTTTTCGACTTTCTAGATCCAGGAATTTTGTAAGAGAAATACTTATTGCTAAGGGAATTTGTTTGAAGAAAAAAAAAATGAGAAAGCTGGTCAGAGTCATGGTAGTTTTTTAAATTAGTTTTTAATTTTTTTGTTGGTTTTTTAAACCAAATAAATTACAAAATAAATAGTAAAGAGAGTTTTTAATCAAATATAATGACTCTGTGCAGAGAATTAAGGAAACAGAAGTCAGATGTCAGAGATTCTCGTAAACACACAGCCTTCAACGTACACTTTCAGCATTGCAATTTGATTATGCTGCAGTTTGGTCATGCTTTTCGGAGATATTCGTGCCCTTAGCTGTTAGAACCAGTATTTAAATCCAATGCTGGTATTTTTTATTTTTTTTTTAGTAGTAGGGTTAACATTAATACAAAAAAACACTTCAGGTTTAAGCCATGCTTACTTCAAATGTAATGATGTAAACGTATATATTTGGAATATTGAACAGATACGGATTGTGCTATTGCACTAATTGCAAAAGTGCTGTGGGGTGTGTGTGTGTTTGTGTGTGTTGGGGTGTACTACCTGGTGACCATAAGCTTGTTGCCCTTCACTTCCATGGTGGCCTGTTTCTTGTCTGGCTCCGTTCCTTCATGCACATCATATACCTTAACACTGGGCTCGTTTGAAAACTGCCCTGTTTTAACATAAAAGTTAAAGGTTGGCTGATTAAAATATGAATTACCATGACAAGGGTACTTTCATAACATTGGGGTCATTTGGATTTGACGTGTTTATATAATAGTCAAGTAGATTCCATACTTTTTATTTATTGGCTAAAAAGCTTTTATTTGTTGTTGTTGTTGATGTTGCATAGAAAAGATATTGTCAGTTTTCTCCAAATATTTATAATAGTCCGCATAACAATTTTAATATTAAGAATCATATTTTAAAGGATGTAACTTGCTTATTATTTATAAACATGGAATTAACATACATCCATTCATTCACCAATTCATTCATTTATTCACAGCATTATTTAAAGCAATAAATTATATTATACCATGGACTTAAACGATACACAGTAACTGGAACTTGTGTGCTACTAAAAAAATATAGATTTTTAATATGGTTATATAACTGATACAAAGACTGACTTGCAAAACTAGTAGAGTTTTTTCTGTGTACTTGTTTTCAAGCAAAGTACAAATACCAAAGGCTACCTTGTCATCTGGCCATTCTCTGGAGGTCCTTCAATGGATATAATAAAAGATCAGATATAATATAGATAACCTACTGTTTTACTACTGCCTTATCCAGACCACCAGAGTGCTTTCCTTCTAAACTAGTGATCTTATACCCAAGATGGTACAAGGGCTGGTACGCTTTCTCAAAACACTGCATTTCTTAGAAGGTGCTTACAATAAGGGATGACTAGTCTAAAGTGTTGATGCTGATCTATTTAAAAAATAACTAGACTATTAATACAGTAACTAGATTATTAATATTCTACTGAAACCGAGAAATACTAATACAAAGTTGAGTCAGAGACTTTCTTAAAGTCTTCTACAGCCTTTGAGTTGCACTTCCAGCATTGGAACCATGCTGTGTTTATCAAAGATGCTCTAATCTCAGTATCCTAAGGACCCTCATTATGCCCGTCATCCAACTCCATCAGGGTTTGGCAGAACAAGCAACTCACCACCACTGTGGCTTAAAATACAGGAGCTAATGAAGTTGGAAATTGCTAACAAATTTACATTTTCCTACCAAAAATTCTTTAAAAACGTTCACACTTCATACACACCGATTAGACCATGGACCTGCGGTGAGTACAGGTTAGTGCTGGGCATGTAGATTCCCAGGAAGTCCACGTTAATTAGATGCTTCTTCCAGACACGATGCAGCAGCACCATCACTGAGACCTTACCATCCAGTGTCACAGTCATCTTGCTCTCCTTCTCAATGGAAACCATTGCCCTGGTGAACAAACAGAATAATACGTGTTATCTAATGCATGGGAGAAAACATTAGAGTTTTTTTTTAAAGAAACTTCTGGTACCTTGTAAGGGTTATTTTAGCTGTGGCTCCCCAGGAAAAAGAGTGATTGTTTTTGCCTTCCATTAAGTCGATCCTGTTGGTGCTCACCACAACATTCAACCCAATCTCTTTAGCGGTAATGGAGATGGTGCCAAAGTATGTGTTCAATTTGTTGTTTTTCATCTTCTTGCCACTTACCAACTGGCCATTGATTGCAATCCCTGCAGGAAGGGAAAAATAACCATTTTAGCAGAAATATGTTTTGGTGAATGGCATTTGCTTGTCTAGTTTTGCACTGGGAATACAAGGATAAGATTACAGTAATGTTATAAAATGTATATCTCAATATAAACTAATATATGCATGCTATATACTTAAAACATATATGAACACTAAGGTCACAATCTGATACTCCTAAAATAGTTTTCATATAATTAAAGTATAATAAAACATTTTTTTATTGTACAGCTGAAGGTAAAGAGAACATTGCTGTAGTTTAACCTTGAGGTAAGGCATTACAAGTAGAAACAACAGGTTTTATGGTTTTCTAACATATCCCTGAACATGTCTTTCCATACAATACGATCTACAAATGAAAAGCTTGTTTCCAGATGTATGTCAAGCTACATCACTTCAACTGAATTTTATTTGTATAGCGCTTTTGTAGCAATGCACAGCTCGAACCACATTGTCAAGTTTTTACAGTTCTCCTCGGACAGTACTGTATAATCAAGTATACAGCAGGTTTACTGGTCGGCGCTATCTCGGGTTTTGTGTCTTGTCTTGTGTTGTCTGTCTGCACTGTCTGTCTGTACTGTTTTTCGTCTGCACTGTTTGCACTAGGTTGCACTTTATGTAGCTTTGTGTTGTGTTGTAGCTCTATGTTGTTGTTTAGTGTAGCACCAGGGTTCCGGAGGAACGTTGTCTCGTTTTTACTGTGTACTGTGTACCACTGTGTATAGTAGAAATGACAATAAAAACATCTTGACTTGACTTTTAACAGTAGACATTGTCCCAAAGCAGCTTTTTTTTTTTTTTCCCTCAAAGTAAAGGTGATATGCTTTTCATAATTTATTTTCTGTTAAATATTGAATCCATGCTACAGTAAAAAAACAAAACAAAAAAAAACATTTTTACACAGTTATTTAAACACCACTTTAGTTTTTCAGTATCCAGAAGTAAAAATTCTTAAAATGCAGTTGCATAAATTGCAGTTTCTGGATAAAATGTTTCATATTCATTCCTATTCTAATTATGAAATAGAGAAATTCTGATTTAGATTTTATAATAATAATAATAATAAAAACAATAAAAGCCTATTGTATTTTTCCAATTCTAGAAAAGAATTAGAACAAAAATCTTTCTGTTGAGAGCCTCCAAATTTTAATTAAAGACAAACCTAATTTTCTTAAATAAATAAATTCCTTAGAAAAAAAAAGTGTAAAAAAAAATATAATTTTCACTCTAATTTAAAAAAAACTTTTGGTCACTTATTATACCTTGTACTCTTTATTTGAATATTAATTTATAAGATTATATTATTGTATTGTTGGCCTATCAATATTATATGTTACACATAATATTGAATTAATAAGAAAAATTAATTTCATTTTACTTTCATTTGAATATATTATACTGTATAGTATGTCTAAACAATATCTTGTTTAAAAGCAAGTATGTGAACAGCTGTGAATGAATTTAACATGACATTTTGTGGTTCTTACTCTGATCACTGTGCAAATGAAATTTTTTTTTGTTCTAAAAACTATTCTAGTAAATTCAGGAGAGACCTGATAATTATTACAGTTTTTCTCAAATGCTAAAACACAAAAGCCAATCCTCTAAACCAAATGACCAGTTGTCTAAACACATTTACTAAATCTAGCCATCATTTTCCAATATCATAAACACATTTCACATGAAGACACAATTCACAAAACACAATCCTCCGTTCTCATAAATCTTAACACATTTTTCTTTGCTAAAACACAAGTTGCAAAAGAACTCTGCTCATATTCTCAAATGAAAGCTCATGTGATGCAAAATGCTTGCCACAGTCAGCAATATTTGAACACAATTAACACACTTGGCGTCATTCATTACACACAACGACTCAAAATTGAAGACACTTGTTGCTAATGCTGTGACCACATGTACAAAAGCAAGTTCAGAGTGCACAGTTTGCTGAAGATTCCAAACAAACACAATGGATGAAGGCAGAGTCAGGGGAAGAGGAATTCGAGTCAGAGGAGGGAGAAGAGCTGGCCATGGAAGAAGAGGAGCAGGCCAACGAGGAAGAGGAGTTCAAATCAGAGGAGGAAGAGGAGCAGGCCAACGAGGAAGAGGAGTTCAAATCAGAGGAGGAAGAGGAGCAGGCCAACGAGGAAGAGGAGTTCAAATCAGAGGAGGAAGAGGAGCAGGCCAACAAGGGAGAGGAGAAGGTCCAGGAGGGAGAGCAAGACAATCTCGCACCATCATTACGGATGAGATGCGAGCAACAGTCATTGACCATGTCATTGTCCATGGCATGACAATGGCTGAAGCAGGACTACGAGTCCGTCCAAACCTGAGTAGGTTCACCGTGGCCACCATTATCAGGGCATTCAGACAACACAACAGGTATTGTACTCTATTGCTTTCTTTGTCACAATACAATTTTACAAGCCTGTGAAAGTAGTCTATTGGTTTCAAATCAGTTGTTACTGTATTGTAAAACTGACAACACATGTTTCTTTCTTTAGAGTTGAAAAAATGCCACATAGAGGTGGGAGGGTTGCCATATTTACAGCGGCACAAGAAACCCTCATTGTGGATATGGTTCGTGAGAACAACCTCATCAGACTCCGGGAGATCAGAGACAAAGTCATTGCTGATAATGTCAACTTTGAGAGCATTGATGATGTCAGCTTGGCCACAATAGACCGAGTTCTCCGGCGCCAAAAGATGCGGATGAAACAGGTCTATAGGGTTCCCTTTGAGCGCAACTCTGCGCGACACAAAGACCTACGTTACGAGTATGTGCAAGTAAGTATACATCCATGTTCACAGTACAGTTAGTGGACATACTGTGTTGCTCAGTGGCCTACATTACTTCTGGACAATACTGTGCTACCTGATTGACTGTTGTTCTGAACACCTGTGCACTTTCACATTTTCACAGAGGATATTACAGTTGGACACGATGGCCAGACCTCATGAGTACCTCTTCCTGGATGAGGCTGGCTTCAACCTGCAGAAACGAAGGCAAAGAGGCCGTAACATCATTGGCCAAAGAGCCATCACTGAGGTTCCTGGCCAACGGGGAGGTAATATTACTCTTTGTGCGGCCATTGGTTTGGAGGGGCTTGTCCACCGGCATGCTGTCCTTGGGTCTTACAACACCCAACGTCTCCTCACCTTCCTAGAGAAGCTAAAAGACATCCTCCTGGACCGCCAATAACACCATCCTGGGCCCGCACATCAAATTTATGTGATCATTTGGGACAATGTACACTTCCACAAAACAAACCAAATCAGAGAGTGGTTCACCACCAACAGTAACCACTTTTTAAACGTCTGTCTGCCACCCTACTCTCCTTTCCTGAACCCTATAGAGGAGTTCTTCTCATCATGGAGATGGAAGGTTTATGACAGACAACCATACACTAGAGAGAACCTCCTAAGGGCAATGGAGCTGGCCTGTGTTGACATCCCAGTGGAGGCCTTCCAAGGATGGATTCGCCATTCCAGGGCGTTTTTCCCGCGGTGCCTGGCAAGAGACAATATAGCCTGCGATGTGGATGAGGTGATGTGGCCCGATGCAGCTCAGCGACATGATGCCGCACAGTGATTGTGGTGTGTGTGTGTGGTGTGAATAAAGTAAATAAAAAAACTTCACACCCTGATCATGTTTTCAAGAGTACTGTTGTGTGCAATAGATTCTGTTTTTGCATTGAGTTGTGTTACAGTAGTGTACATGCAGAATTTACTATAGATTTATACTCTTCATATGAAACTCTCAAATCTAAATGCCTAATCCTCTGCAGAGATCTAAGAACATCCATTACTGTAAAGTTTGAAAAATATGCATTGGCAGTTATGAAACAAAGAACCTTCTCACAAATTGAGCATTGTGTTTTCAATTGTTTTGCTGTAGTGTGTAATGATGTGTATAGTGTTTACATTTTTGAAAGCTTCGAGCTGCTCTTTTGGTGTGAAAGTTTCAGTTTTGAAGTGAGAAGGTGTGGTTGTGTTTATGTAGCTTTAGAAAAGGGTGTTGTGTTTAGACATTGGGGAACATGGAGGAAACGTTTGTGAAATGTGTTTTAGCATTTGAGAAAAACTGTAATCTGACTGAAATTGTTAGAGAGTGGTACCTGTTCCAGGGTCAGACACTAGGTTGAGAATGTGTCCTGGTTTAGAGTCAATGTTGAAACAGATGTCCATGTTGCTCTTGGGCAGGTGGACAATGAAATGAGGGTCGTTTTCCACTGCAAAAGGTAAACATCAACATGTCTAAGAACTTTATGTTGTAGACACATTGCCAGGAAAAAGCTTGCAGTTTCTTGAATTTTGTTAATGGAGGAGCACTTTTAGTCCAAAAGACAAAACAGATATACAGTAGAAAGACAAGGCAAACAAATAGGCAGCATTTAAATATCAATTCAAGTCCTTTATATTTATATTTAAAGATTTTTTTTTTCAACTGGCAGCTCTCAACATTCTAAAAGGACTGTAGTGAATGCTGTATTAAAGGCTAGTACATTTTTACACTAGATATAAAAGACCGCATATACTGTATGTGTAGTTCTACAAACAACCTAATTAGAGTAAAATATCTATTTTATTTTAAGCAAATAAAAATACATTTGTCAGTTCGGTTATAATTTTGATAACTATTATAACTATAAATTAAATTTTCATATATTTGGGTCTAATAAGACTCACTAATGTGAATTTCTGTTAGAATTAGATTGTATAATTATCCTGAGTCATTCTCATTGTTAATACTGATTTACATTAAAAAAGTTGCTTCTGCATTGCTGAGCTGTTTTATTGAAATATGGCATTAAAATTGTTTTCAGCTTTCTGTGAGCTTTGCCTTTCCATGAGTTTTACAGCGTTTTGTAAACGTCCCTAAATGAAAACCATCCATGCATATAAGCATACAGGCGTAGAAAAGGTTGAACCTTTTTGTCAACATGTATGCTAACGCATTGAAATTCGCTGTTACTCAAACATCTGTAAGTTAACTTTTTCATTTGGTTTAGGCTTCGTAAACATTTACACACAAGAACACAAGTTTAAAAACGAGCTCCATTTACAACATAAGAATACGGTAAATTACAGACTCAAATACTATTATGTTTAACTATGTGCATATAAAGCTTGAAAATTCGCAGGTGATGCTGCGAATAACAGTTTTCTTATCCACAACAGGCTTGTCAAAGATTCTCAAATTTTCCATTCTTAAATAATACTATAATATAGCTTTTTCTAGCCATTTGTGTACCCTTCATACTGTGTTTGCAATCAACTCAACTTATCATTAATTATCAAATTGAGTCAGATGACCTGGAACTGGGAAAACCTCGAACTGTGTTCATATTTTGACTCCAGCATCTGTGCTAAACATGTCTGCTAAGTTCAGCTTGACTTGATCCCAATTAAGATTGTATCAAAGTTCAGGGTAAAGATTGCATTGTTCTTATCACTGTCCTCATTACACGGAACCCCTTAACATGTTTTCCAAGTATCTTTCATGAAGTAAACATACCAAGTGTAATAGGAGGCACTCCTTTTGCTGTGCTTGGGGTTGGTGATAAAAAGTCTATCCATGGAGGCTGGGATGGAGGAACACTTTCTACCAGGGTCACTTTCTGAGGAGTACTGACACCTAGGATGAAAAAGAGAATGAGAGCAACTGAAAAAAAAAAAATTAAATACCACTGCTCAAACAACCCATGAAAAATAAACCTACAAATTATTCTAGAAAACTAACATCTGTTTGTGTACAGAAATACATAGGTCATATTTATAATGCAGTTAATATACTATTTCTTTTTCTTATCTCTTTTTTTTCTTTCTGCTTCTGTTTTTTTGTTTTTTTTTATATCAAACCATGTAACTCCACAGCAACAAGCTATATAGGTAAAATAGAAACACAGATAAAACTTTATAATATAAAAACTCTGGCAGATGGGAACTTCAGCTCCCAGCAATCTTAATGACCTTCAATGATGCTCACTACAAACTCCAACTCCCAGACCACACACATTTACCTGCGTAGAGTCTCAAGGTTTACCCACTCCCACACACACTTGAACAGTGAACTCCAATAAATTGTAAAATTTATTCTATTTACAAAATTATTGTGAAGTAACATGCTTTGTGACTCATTCCATGGGCTTACCAAGCCTTATATTTAATGATTAGGAAAATGAAAGCTCAGTGTTAGTCTTTGAAAGGGAAAGTTTATAGGATTGTGGTGAGACCTGCAATGTTGTATGGTTTAGAGAGTAAAAGACAGGAGGTGGAGCTGGAGGTAGCAGAGCTGAAGATGTTGAGGTTTTCGTTGGGAGTGACGAGGATGGACAGGATTAGAAATGGGTTTATTAGTGGGACAGTTCATGTAGGAGGTTTTGGAGACAAGGTGAGGGAGGCGAGATTGAGATGGTTTGGACATGTGCAGAGGAGGAACATGGGGTATATCGGTGGGAGAATGCTGAGGATGGAGCCACCAGGAAGGAGGAAAGGAGGAAGACCAAGGAGGCAGTTTATGGATGTGGTGAGAGAAGACATGCAGGTGGTTGGTTTGAAAGAGGCAGAAACCAAAAGGAGAAGAAGAAGAAGAACCCTGTCTAATTGTGTAAATGATATAATTATTAGTTGCTCTGGCCAAATGATTGAAATCCTGTTACTGAGTTGCTTTTTGCCACTGTTTTTGTGTCTGTGCTTGCACACTGAATTTTGACTTCTGCCAGGTTTTCACTACATTTTTGTTTATAGGTCCATAAATATATATAACTACTAGTATTAATATATAAATGCTTTCATGAAAAAGATCAGCTGATCAACTTGCACCTGCCCAAGTATTTTATGACATACAATACTCCTTAATAACTAATAGGTAACTATAGAGAAACTAAGCAGAAATTAATGAGTAGATATTTATTAAACTTACTAGATAATTCCTGTGCGTATCTTTTCTTTCCTTCCTTTGCAACTACCGGATACACCTCAACTTATACAAATACCTCAGTATTTAAAATATATAAAATGCGTATATTTATAGAAGTATAGTACAAACCCGATTCCAACAAAGTTGGGACGCTGTACAAATTGTGAATAAAAACAGAATGCAATGATGTGGAAGTTTTAAATTTATTCAGAATACAACATAGATGACATATCAGATGTTTAAACTGAGAAAATGTATCAATTTAAGGGAAAAGTAAGTTGATTTTAAATTTTATGGCATCAACACATCTCAAAAAAGTTGGGACAAGGCCATGTTTACCACTGTGTGGCATCCCATCTTCTTTTTATAACAGTCTGCAAACGTCTGGGGACTGAGGAGACAAGTCGCTCAAATTTAGGAATAGGAATGTTGTCCCATTCTTGTCTAATACAGGCTTCTAGTTGCTCAACTGTCTCAGGTCTTCTTTGTTGCATCTTCCTCTTTATGATGCACCAAATGTTTTCTATGGGTGAAAGATCTGGACTGCAGGCTGGCCATTTCAGTACCCGGATCCTTCTTCTACGCAGCCATGATGTTGTAATTGATGCAGTATGTGGTCTGGCATTGTCATGTTAGAAAATGCAAGGTCTTTCCTGAAAGATACGACGTCTGGATGGGAGCATATGTTGTTCTAGAACTTGAATATAACTTTCAGCATTGATGGTGCCTTTCCAGATGTGTAAGCTGCCCATGCCACACGCACTTATGCAATCCCATACCATCAGAGATGCAGGCTTCAACTTGGGTTGTCCTTATCCTCTTTAGTCCAGATGACATGGCGTCCCAGTTTTCCAAAAAGAACTTCAAATTTTGATTCGTCTGACCACAGAACAGTTTTCCACTTTGCCACAGTCCATTTTAAATGAGCCTTGGCCCAGAGAAAACGCCTGCGCTTCTGGATCATGTTTAGATATGGCTTCTTTTTTGACCTGTAGAGTTTAAGCCGGAAACGACAAATGGCACGGTGGATTGTGTTCACCGACAATGTTTTCTGGAAGTATTCCTGAGCCCATGTTGTGATTTCCATTACAGTAGCATTCCTGTATGTGATGCAGTGCCGTGTAAGGGCCCGAAGATCACGGGCATCCAGTATGGTTTTCCGGCCTTGACCCTTACGCACAGAGATTGTTCCAGATTCTCTGAATCTTTGGATGATATTATGCACTTTAGATGATGATAACTTCAAACTCTTTGTAAATTCTTCTCTGAGAAACTCCTTTCTGATATTGCTCCACTATTTTTCGCCGCAGCATTGGGGGACTTGGTGATCCTCTGCCCATCTTGACTTCTGAGAGACACTGTCACTCTGAGAGGCTTTTTTTTATACCCAATCATGTTGCCAATTGACCTAATAAGTTGCAAATTGGTTCTCCAGCTGTTCCTTATATGTACATTTAACTTTTCTGGCCTCTTATTGCTACCTGTCCCAGCTTTTTTGGAATGTGTAGCTCTCTTGAAATCCAATATTTGGCATGACATTTCAAAATGTCTCACTTTCAACATTTGATATGTTATCTATATTCTATTGTGAATAAAATATAAGTTTATGAGATTTGTAAATTATTGCATTTCTTTTTTATTCACAATTTGTACAGTGTGCCAACTTTTTTGGAATCGGGTTTGTATTTATTATATAAAATGTAGATATTTTTACAAGTTATTATAGGTCTCCTCAAAGCAACACAGGTTTGGAGTGATTTTTTTTATATAGCTATTTAAGAGGACAATTTCTCATTTGCTTTTGTGGAACAGTATTGTAATGTGTTACTCAAACTAATTTCAAAATACTTTTGTGTATAGCGAATGTTAAATAGAGTTCAAAAGCAGAGTGCAAATGTTCACAAGGTGAAATATGTACGTGTAAAATTAGTATATGTGTAAAACTAATCGTTATATTTAAAAAGATGGCTATGACAACACTGATAATGACGATCATGAATGTCACCTGCGGCAGGACAGCAGCCATGTCTGGGGTCCCTGGGTGAGTCAGCCAGCAGTCTCTCAGGTCCATCCTCACTTTCCACCAGTAATGCAGTGACAGGAGTGACAAACTGATGCTCCACGGACAGGGTGAGAAGCCGATGTGTGATCTTTCGCTTCTTGGCCGCTGTGGGTGCCACAGAGCTACACACAGAAACACTCCCATTATGCATAAATAAGCAAAATGAAATAGTGAATCAAAACACCCATTGCACATCATGCTTAGAAAAAGGTTGCAAATGGCTTTATGGACATCAATTTGCTGGAGTTTTATTTTTAATACATAAAAATAAAACTCTTTTTACTTTTCTTTTATCTTGTTTAAACAAATCTACTTGTAGTAATGCATCTAATTTTGTTAATTTGTCCAAGATATTTAGAACAGTTAAAATATAATAGCTTTACCTTTTGTTATCATTAAGTTCTAGCTCTCCCATTAATTATTGCTGCCATAGCTAGTCTTACTGGAGTCTCTACTTACATCCTGATAACACTGTACCGTGCCTTTAACATTCATGTAACAATAAGCAGTTGTGGAGGAAGTACACAAAGCATGTAGTTGAGTAAAAGAAGAGATACAGTGGGTAATATATGACTCTAGTAAAAGCTAAAGTGCTCCCTTTAAACTTTCACTTGAGTAAAAGTACAAAAAGTATTTGCCTTCAAATGTAATTAAGTATCCAAGTACTATGGTTTTTTTATGGCTGTAATGTTCCTATTATCATTTTTGTCAAAACACTTTTGCTTAATCGACTTTACATCGAGTTTATGTAAAAAGACTCTGTTACTCTTAGCACACCGATCTAAGTCTAATCAGTATTTAACTTATTAATATCTATATTAACTATTAATATTCTATTAATAGATATCTAATAAATGTCCATGAGCCAAAACCTCCTTTTCAACTCCCCTTAAAACAACCGTGTAAATAAGGCCACGGGTGCAGTGGCAAGTTAAAGTCAGGAGATTCTGCCATGATTTATTCCTCTCAAAATGTCCTGCTTGATGTTGAACTGACACTGATCTGTATGTTCGTGCTAAGTAGATACCACCAAGTGGAAATGGCGCTTCTATCTTGAATGATGCCTGGGTGACCCACGCCATGACCCAACGTCTCCCCTATTGATTAGTTTCAGCTTTGAAAAGCTGCTCTCAGCCACCATCACTGGATGAGTAAGACATGTTCTCAGAGCAGTCCACAAATTTGGATGCATTTCTCCTTGGCTAATTGTAACCATAAGAGACAAACATATCTTAACATTTATATACTTATAATATATAATTATATATTATAAATTATATATTTTATAGCCTTTTATGCTGCACTTGAGATTCACCTTACTGAACTTAGTTCAGGAACTATTCAGTACAATCACAGAAAACCTTTATGACATCACCTCAATTAAAGGTTACCAAATCAATAAGTGCCAGTTTAACTACAATCCAACTGGTCATATTAAACTGAAAAAAAAAACCCTTTTCTTTGTTGCAACACACATTATAATAAACTACATACTACTACTACAAACTAAAATAAATCTATCTATGCATAAAAGCATATCAAGCATATCCCAGCCGTCTACAGACACTTAATTTAAGAATCAGGAGGAGCATAGGGTGACGTATAAGAGTGGAGAAAGGTGCACACAGGTAGACTATGTTCTATACAGGAGATGCAACCTAAAAGAGATTAGAGACTGTAAGGTGTTGGCAGGGGACAGTGTAGCTAGACAGCATCAGATGGTGGTCTGTAGGATGGTTTTTTGGAGGTGAAGAAAAAGAGGAGGAGAGTGAGGATTGAAAGAAGAATAAGATGGTGGAAACTGAAGGAGGAAGACTGTAGTGTGAGGTTCAGGGAAAAGGTCAGACAGGTGAAGCGGTGCTGGATGATTGGGCAACTACTGCGGAGGTGATAAGGGAGGCAGCTAGAAAGGTACTTAGTGTGACATCTGGAAAGAGAAATGAAGACAAAGAGACATAATGGTGGAATGAGAAAGTGCAGGAAAGCATTAGGAGAAAGAGGTTGGTGAAACAGGATTGGGATCAACAGAGTGATGAGAAAAGTAGGAAGGAGTACAAGGAGATGCGGCAGCAGGTAAAGAGGGATGTGGCGAAAGCCAAGGAAAAGGCATATGAGGAGCTGTATGAGAAGTTGGACACTAAGGAAGGAGAAAAGGATTTATACCGATTGGCCAGGCAGAGGGACCGAGCTGGGAAGGATGTGCTGCAAGTTAGAGCGATAAAGGATGGAGAGGGAAATGTGTTGACTGAGTGTGTTGAGAAGATGGAGGGAGTATTTTGAGCAGCAGATGAATGACGAAAATGAGAGAGAGAGACCTTAACAATGATGGAACTGTAATGAATGGACTTTTTGTGTCACCCAGATGCGACCTTCCTTGTACCATCTCAAGGAGTTTTTCCTTGCCACAGTCACGATTGGCTTGCTCATTAGGTATAGTTTTATAAGGAACAAACTTATAAGCACTAAAGTTATACATTCCAAATTCATAATGTCTCTATCTCTGTACAGCTGCTTTGGAACAATGTCCATTGTTAAACGTGCTATACAAATAAAGCTGAACTGAATTGAAGCCAAATCATTAAATTGGTACAGTTAAGTAGATGAAAAGCAGAATGACAAATGCAGAATGAAAAAGTAGCCTCATTATTTATTTGGACCCTTACTATGGGTTATGGCGATCTATGCAATGTTTAAGTTGGAATGGGATATTTTTAACAATGTCTACATTGGTCTAATTGAATTCAATTTGATTTGAATAGTTTAGTTAGCTGCATAAACCACACTGTGGCACTGAGGTAAAACAAAACAATAAATAAGGAGTGTTTTACATAATTGATGTCTTACCGCTCAGCCAGCAGTTGATTGATAGTAATGTAGGCCCACATCTGGCGAGCAAAACCAGCAAATGAATGCTGTTGTTGACTGAGCAGAGTGTCAAGTTCCTGGGGGTCTGTCTGAACGTTTATGTCAATGGTGGCCTTAAAAAATACAAGAAACCATACATTGTAAATGTAAACCAATAACTATGGAAACAGTGTGCTTAAACTGTGCATTACATTAACTAAGAAACTATTAAGAATGAAGAAGATTTTGGTTTGATTCTAATTTCTATTTAAAACATACAGTGCCTATCAATGCTTTGAAAACACCTATATTTTTTTTTATATGCAACAAACTCTGTAAAAGACAAAAACACACAAGAACTGGACAGTGAATGCTGGGATTAAGTTCTGTGGACAGATTTGTCCAAATTTGACATTTTTGGCTCTTTCAGAAAAACTTATGTAAAATATAACAGCAAAGAAGATGTTAGTAGACTGCCTTACACCCACAGTCAAACATGGAGGTGGAAACATAATGGATTTATGTTGTCTTGGAACAGGCAAAGTTGGAGACTTATTTTGGGTGAAAGGAATACTGTTCCAACATGGCTTTCATTCCATACTTCAGTGCCAAGCATTTCCGTCTGGATTGAGGTTAATTGGAAGCAACTGCACCATAAATCAAATCTATTTAATTGTTATTCAGAAAACAAACAGTTGGCAGAAGTGTGATCTATCATGGAATGGCCTGCCCTGTCACTGCACCTATTGAACTGCTCTGGGATAAACTGGATTACAAGGTCAGAAAGAAATCTCCAACTAGCAAAGAACACCTTCGGCAAGTTTTACAAGAGGCATAGCAAAGTATTTAAGCTGAAGGTTTGGAGAAACAAACTGTCCAGATGCTGAGAGTGTGTAATTCATGCTACTTTTACTTTTTCAGTACAAAATAATGTGTAACATTTTTACTTTTATATATTTGTTTGGTCAAAATAAATGTTCATACTGGTAAATTAACTAGTATGTTGAATAGAATAAAAAAAAAAAAAAACATGCTTGTGTCTCTTAAACACTTTTGACCAGATAATAATAATGGCAGATAACAAAGAAGTATTTAAATGATTAAATATAAAAATAAAAGAAATATTTAAAATAAAATTATTTTAAATATAAAAAATGAAATAAAATAATTTAAATATCTTACTATTAAAAACAATATGCTTGGTTTCTCTGACTGCATACGCTAAAATTATCATTCCATGGAATTAAATTTTATCCCGTTTGAAAATATTATAACAGGCCCCTGGTGCTAAACTAATAATCATGCAAGATAGGGGGCTTACAGCAGCAGCAGCAGCAGTGATGAAACTACTCAATGTGGTGGATCCACTAAGTTTGAGTTTGCCAGCAGTGACCAGCTCCGAGCCTTTGAAGAACTTATCGAACTGATTTTGAGTGACGTCCGTCACAGAGTCCACAGGGAAATGGATTGTGATCTTCCTTAGCATTGGGGATGAGACCTGGCTGTAGAACAGCTACAGAGAAAGAGAGAGAACATGAATATATCACAGTGTGGTTGAATGGCTATGATATTGGTTTAAGCTGTAAACATAACGGACAGGTTTTATACTAAAATCTGAGTACTACAATCATCCACTTCGGGGGTAATGTATTTTTTTGCTTCCTAATTAAAAAAAAAATGATACAACATTTACTACTCTTATAATTAATGCCTGGGTTGCCACTTTCACAGGATAAAAAGACCAAATAATTCAATGTAAAAAAGGGCAAATAACAGATATAGATTTATATTTATACTCTCTTTTGCAGATGAAGAAAATCTAAGAAAACTGGATCTTTTTACCTTCAGCTGCTCTGAAGCATCATGATTTGCAAAGATCCTCTGGGCCATGCCCCGGTTTTCCAAGGCGATGCGCTCAAGGAAGTCAAAATCCACGTCAAACCCAATGCCGAGAGAGTAGAGAGAGAAATCCTGATGCATGACACGTTTTATGTTCTTCTGAATGGTGCTGAGCTTTATCTCTCCTACATTGATTACAGTGGGACAAACCATTTGGAAAATGATGACTGGTGTCAATAAATTATGAAATTTGTAGAATTTGTGTATACCGAGGTAGGGTGTGTGTATGTGTGTGTGTTTGTGTGTGTGTTAAGAATCCTTACCCACTGTGGGGTCTCCATCAGACACCAGGATGATCATAGAGACGGAGCGCTGATCGATGATGCCCTGATTTTGTGCCTTCAAAAGCATCTGCACTGCCTTCAGCAGGGCCTCATTGATGTTGGTTCCTGAGGTCAAGGGAAAAAAGAGAAAATTCAGAAATACACACTTACTGCTCAGTATTTCAGATGACTTCCTTACACTTTAAACATTAATTTCAGCTTATGAATTCAATCCCTGTTTGCTTTAATTGTTGGAATTAACATTGTGATCATTTGTGATAATTGTGACAAGTGATAATTAATAAAAAAAAAATATTTTCTTTGATCGAATAATAAAGATAATAGACTGATGCCAATCCTTTTAGTTTTTAGTAGAAAAAGTAATTACAAAGAAATGGTTTGCAGTGGATGAGTGGATTGACATAATACATTATATATATATATATATATATATCTATATATATATATATATACATATGTGTGTGTGTGTGTGTGTGTGTGTGTGTGTGACTTTTTGTGAAACATTTATGGTCTGTAAATAATAAAATAAATAAGAAAAATGCAAAAATATATGTATTTTTCCTCTGAAAAGTAAAAAAAACAACAACAAAATAAGCCATTCTTTAATAAATCAATACAGTGGAGCAGACACGCACAGCTGTTTCCTAAGTCAGATATGTAATAATCTTCATATACATTTACACAACCTGTGTATGAGATTCAGGTCAAAATCAGGTCAGGTGATTATGATCAGCAAAAACATGTTTTGGCTCAAACAATTTTGTATTGTAAGCATAAAATGTATACATGCAATAATGTTTTGTCTAAGGTCTAGTCTCCATCTTCTGTTACCCAATGTCATTACTAGGTGAATTCTCTTGCCTAAGATTCATTATAATGAACAACGAGACATTCTTTAGTAGATACGTTTGTTAGATTCCACCTAAACCAAGAAGAAAGCTAAGAAGTGGTAATGAAAAAGTGATAACAGGTTTCACGTGTGCTTTCTCACCTCCATTTGGTTTGATGTCCTGGATGTATTTCTTGGCATTTGCAACTTGTAGAGCGTTTCCTGGGACAAGCTCCTCACTCCAGCAACGGACATTGTGATTAAAGTCGATGATACTAAAATTGTCATCCACCGTCAGATCATCCAGGATGGTCTTCATGGCCTCCACTGTCTGTGGGAAAGTAAAGAGGAAAATGGAATCAAAATAGACACAAGATAAAATAAACATGGAAGAGACATATTAAAGATTTCTTTACCAGAACCCTGTGTTAGTACCTTAAATTAATTTATCTGAGCATTAATATTAAAAAATGTATAATAAAAAGAAAATTTTTGTTGTCATAATGTGTTGAAGTCAGCCCTGAAAGAAAGCGTTCTGTGATTTATGTGCTGCTAAGCATGTGATAAATCTTTATTCATCAGTGAACAAACCTATATCAGTCAGTTTAATAGGGTACATATTGTTAAAATAAAACATTGTTAAAGTTTTTTATATGTTAGTTCAACTTTAATCTTAGCTGTAATTGTTGCACAGCTCACAGGAATGCAGAGTAAAGTAGGGGTAGTAGTAGTATTTATGAAAAATGTTTTATATACACATTTGTTCAGGTTATATATTGTTTAAAAAAAATCTATATCAACTAATTCCAATCATCACATTTCTCATAACTTATTGTATTGTCGCACCTATTTAATTACATGTGTTTTTATTATTTTGCTATATTTTTCTGTCTGTGGGTTTTGATTTACTAATAAATTTGTTACACTATAACCACTAGGGGGCTTAAATTTTCTGATCAATGCTTCAAAGAAAATGCTGTGCTTTGAAACCTGTGATCCTACCTGCTTCATCTTCAAGCCCCACATGCTGCCACTCACATCAATCACAAATACAATGTTTTTGGATAGAGGAGAGAGATCGGATGGTGCAAAGAATTGAATGAAATGACCATCAGACACCTGCAAGGTGGAGGAAGGAAAGAGAAATCAAATAAATTGTGTGTGCATATATATATATATATATATATATATATATATATATATATATATATATATATATATATATATATATATATATATATATATATAAAATCAATAGCACTGCTTTGCTTAAGTTAAATCCCCAAAGAGGTATGAGTTGGTCCTTACCACCAGTTCTCCTTCATTGCTTTCTCTCTCCACATCATATTGTACAGTAAATACGCCATCCACGGCAGTCTCAGTACAATTGCTACACTTGCGTTGTTGTTGCAGGCTGGGTTTGAACACCACATGGGCCTTCTGTTTCGTGTGTGTGATCTTAGTCATACCTTTAAAATGCTCGCCCAGTGTATTTGGTGCCTCCACAAACTTGATGCCTTTAGGCTCGAAAATATACACATCAACCTGAAAAAATATGATTTTGAAATATATAATATATGTTGTTTGTGTGTGTGTGTGTGTGTGTGTGTGTGTGTGAGAGAGAGAGAGAGACCTGCAGGTGTGGCACCAGTCGACCCGGCTGTATGTGCAGAGTGTGTGTGTAGGAACCCAATTTTCTCTGCATCATTTCCTGATAGTGCAGCTCAAACTCAATCTTGCTGCCTGTAGGTACATGGACCTCAGTTTTAAAGGTTTCCATGGCCTGAGAGTTGGTTCTGTGAAAGAGAGAGAAAGAGAGATGATGGAAGAATGGGACAAATCGTGTAGGTAAATATATATGTGTGAATAGCAGTGCTGGCAGAGTGACAGATATTTGGATATATACCGTAATAGAATAAAAAGGGAATAGATATGTGAGTAAATGGATTAATAGATTAATAAGATCACAAATTGTATATTCAATGGATATTATGATATTGACAAGTAGCAAAGTAGACACAGGGTTGGATAGATAGATTCATGGGGGAATGAAAGTAAACAGAAGAATGAGACAGAATAAGAGACAGATGGATAAATGGACTGATTAATAGAATTCTGGATTATAGTGAGATTATGGATATTCTTATAAATGAATTTACAGATGAATTGATAGATGACCAGGAACTAGAGAGTTAGCTGGTGGATGGACAGGAGGGTAGAATATGTTTGTAGAAAAACAGATCGGTTGTGATATGTAGGACTTTTAGACATGGTGCATTGTGGGTGATACCTGACTATGCCTGCAGCTTTGCCGCGGGATTTGGCTTGAGAGTACAGTTTACGAGCAACAGTTTTCTCCTTCACTGAGCCGACAAATGTGATCCCGTTGACGTTCCTAACAGCAAATATCACACAAGAGACAAAAGTACTTAACTTAGCATCACCTAT
>JAAIIK010000017.1:1803778-1841840 GCA_014706435.1 Silurus glanis | reverse complement strand
TGTGTGTGTGTGTGTGTGTGTGTGTGTGTGTGTGTGTGTGATTTTACATGGTGAAGTTGTTGATAAAGGCTCTTTTAGGGATCTGCACATTGAAGCCGATGCTCTGTGCATTGAGGCCTGAGTTCACCACCGAGCTACTAACAGTGGTGTAAGCAAACCGTGATGTAATTCTACTCTCGACCTTGTAGCTTTTAACTGTGATATCATCTCCACGGACAGCCTGCAAGAATTTGAGACACAAAGACTATATAAATATGGGTAGGGGATATTAAATATGTTAATATTTATCATATATAAATAAATGAAAGCCTATTGTGGGTAAAATGTGTTAATAGCCATATCAAGTATCACAAATTATAAAAAAGTATAAATTAGTATCAATACTGTAGGCAAATTTAACTAATATTTCTGCTCATTTATTCAATTATTAAAATTCTGATACATATGAACATTTACATATATTATTATTATTGTGGTTTATGCAGCTAACAAAACTATTAAAATCAAATTGGAGACAACTGACATTGTTAAAAATAACCCATTCCAACTTAAACATTGCATAGATCGCCATAACCCATAATCGCTACTCTTCCACATATCATTAAACAAAACTCAAGCCATGGAATGACTCCCGTTTCAAATGTTATCTTCACAAAGATACAGAGGAGAAGTCAATAACCGCTGTGATGCTCAGCACTCTGCAAACACAGCCATCGATTAGTGCATTAGTACAGAGAGATTCATAGAAACGAGGTCAAACAACAAAACGGCGTCTACCTCAAAGTCCTCTTCTTCTTCACTGGTCAATATGTTTCTCTACAAATAAAGCAAAAGACACCAAAGTTCATCAAATGTGCTTTACAAATAGGAAAAGTGGGCAAAGACAGGCATAAAAAGTGACATTTGAAAGTTAATAATGCTCTTTTAACAGCCAGGTTCTGAGCTCTATCAGTGTTGTGAACACTAATGTATTGATTACAGCTGTCCAAATGTCTGACTGTATTTTATTAACCCTGTGCTCAAAAACGCTCAGTTGATTCATAAAAGGTATTATTACAAAAGCTCATTACTAAAGAACATAAGGTTTTAGACGTATATTAGACAAAGTGTCTTATTAATAAAGATAATGAATAAAATATATTTGTTGGAAATTACATTCAATACAATTGATAATGTTTGTAATACACACCAACAGGTACTAGTTTTGTTCTTTAATGATACAGGACGGAGATGTTGAGAAGACTTATATATATATTTAAAGCATGGCCACAAAATACAATATTAAGACCATGACTCCATGTACTCCAAAACAGACATTTTATGATTTCATATGATTTTATCTGCAACTTTATATTTTGCTTTTGTATATTTTAAATCAGAACATTGCGGTCCAAGGAACTGATAATCCGAGATAAATACTTCGTTAATGTACTTAAGTAGATTTTTCTTGTGTCTTTTCTTCACTATTTATTTTCAGGCAACATTTTACTTTCGTTGATTACGTTTCTTACACAAACATCTGTACTTTCTACTTCTTACATTTTAAAACCAATCTCGTTACTAGTTTTAAACTATTTAGTGACATGATCAATATTTCTTCTTCTCACTGCGCGCCGTTTTCATCCCATCAACCTATTTCTTGTCATTACACGTCTTTTTCAATCAACCACTGGTGTATCATTTCCTGACTATCACGTAGGCTAGCCTACAAAGCTAACAACGAGAAAGGCAGAAGGCATCAAAAAGTTTGGGGTTAACGTGGATGAGACAGAGGGAGTCAGCGATGTAAACATGACTGAGAATAGAGACATTTTCTCTGCTTGAATTCTATATGGTGGTTGTTCAGCCTGGATACATTCATTAGATAACTAAATTTTTTATTCTTTTGCATTAATATGATGTGAGGTCCAGTTACCAGCATGACACTAAAACAGGTAGTCATAATGACTACTTTTAACTTAAGTACAGAGCCCATAATTTTTTACTTTAACCTGAGTAAAAAAGTGTAGTCAGTAATCTAACTTTTACCAGTGTTTTAAAACATAAGTATCCATACTTCTACTTGAGTGAAGGATGTGTGTATTTTTGCCATCCATGCTGATAACATTACTGCAATCTTGGAATGACGAATTAAGACATACTGGCGTCATAGATTTGTGACATCAGCACGCATCAGCGAATTCTCTACATGAAAAAAACAGGATCAGCAAAAGCTGTGTTCTTGAGTTATATAATTTTTGGCCATTTTGGTACGTTGTAATTAGTTTGTGACCTGTAAATATTGTGGCCTAAATATAGAAAGGCCATGCCTTATTAAATTATAACCACCATGTCAACTGAACAACTTTAATACAGTGAGTAAAGGTAAATGTTTTTTTTTTTTTTTTTAACACAAAACCCAAACACTGTAGCATTATTTGTTAAGCATTTATTGTTGAAATGTATTTTGCAGCATGTCTGTATTTACTCCTGTCACCTACAACTTTTAATCAGACAGTAATTATAAAATAAAAGTAAAAAATACAAAGCCTTACTCTGTATCTGGAACTTTCTCTAAAATGATCGTCGTGATCTGACTAGAGAGACAAAGGAAGCACATGAATGCAAAAGTCTGTTATATAAATTGAGCCCATACTTTCATAATTCCCCATAATCTCCCAAATCTGTCCGTCTCACTTACCCCCTCTTCCCACTCTCCATCAATAATGAACTCGAAGGCCGAACATTGTGAAAAGAGCAGGACGGCTAGCAGCAGTGCTGGAAGCTTCATGGTGGCTGAACAGGAGCGAAATACGTCCAGCAAAAGGCAAAATGGCCAGTGCTTCACACACTCACACTCACACACACCTACACACACAAAAGCACTAGGAGGCAAATTATCAGTCAGCAGGTTCTAGCCCTCTGAGCCTCATCAATATTTGTCCTGTTGCGTATAACACAGAAAAGAGATCTAAGTGCAGGAGAAACCTTTGTAACTTGACCTGTGTTCTGTAAATAACATGCCTGCAGAAAAGTAAACTACTAAGGAGTTCTGTAATTAATGTTTTTTTTTTTTTCAAATATAACTTTATAGTCAATGTGGTTCATAAAGGTTTTTCAGTTATTAAAAATTTTAATCTACAACCAAGCATAGTTCCATTTACTTCAGTAGATTAGAAAATTATTTCTTTCTAATCTAATATGCAATTAAATTAAAATCCACAAGATTGAGCAGGTCAGTTGAGTTTTCCGGTGAACAGTATGAAGCCAAGTCAAGTGATTTTAATGCCTGTGTTAGTTTGCAATGCTGTAGTTATTTGAATGAAGTTTATGACATCACAACAACAGCAGCAAATAGACTTTCTGAATGAGTGAGACACTAGGCAGCAAAACAACTGTAAGGGTAATTTAGTAAATATTTGGCCACCGGGAGCCATCAAAAGAGTTAGGCTTAGTCTTGACATGAAATCTTTGAAACTGTATTAACACCACTATATTTATAGTTACATTTACATGTAGGGCATTTGGCAGACATCCTTTGTGACTTACACAAAGTGTGATTTATCTCATTCATAAAGTTGAGAAGCTTTGAGGTTTAAGGGCGTTGCTCAGGAGTCGAGGAGTAGCAGCTTGGAGTGGCTGGGATTTGAACTCATGACCTTCAGATTCATAACATTCATAACATTATTTCTCCAGTTTCTGCCATACGAGTTCAATTCTGTTGAGATTTGATAAATTTAAAGATCATATAGGATTTGCATCATATATGGGGTTGTGCCATCCTGAAAGTGAGCATTAGCAATCAGGATAAAAAAATTTTCATCACAGAATTAAATGGACTTATTGAGCTATGGACATCCACAATCAATGTGTAAAATGTAGGATACTCATGGAAGCCATCTTGCATATACATACTAAAGAAGCCATTGCCTTTCTTGGATGGTTATCTTATTATTAGCTAAACTAACTAACAAAGAGCAAGTTGCTGACCAGTTATATTACTTGATAAGATCTTTGGGCTAACTAAAGAAACTAATTTGCACCAATTTAGTTGTTATGAAGTCCTCTGAAGCTAGCAACCCATGAGACTTTACTGAGAGGCAGGTGCTAGTAAGCACATCATATTTGCAAAGACATGAGAAACATAACAAGAGTAAAAATGATATCTAGGTAATATAAGGACAAATTGTTTACAATTTTATAATTCCCTTAAAATCTTCTGCACATTTTCAGGTTTATATTATGTATTGCTGAATCACTCGGGCCAATGTGTGCCATTAAGTAATCTATGACCAGGTTACAATATATAAAAACAACAATAGCTTAAGACCTATTTAGATTACTATTACTTTCTTTTTTTTATATATATATATATATTTTAACTAAAAACATTTTTGATCTGCCCTGTGTGAGCAATAACACCAGACCAGCAGATGGCAGTACAGCATCAAGCTTCGCCAAGGCTTTTCAAGCGCATGAATGGACAGGTTCACATACACAAACATGACGTGTCCACGTGTCCAAGGGATTTATTTACATACAGATAGTTGACATGTTAACATCTAAAGCGTTTGTGTGTTATTGGGGGAAAATACAAAGATATCTAAAAATACATATGTGGATCTCTCAACTTGCTTTGGCCCTGAAGTCTATAATGTAGACACATGTTGCAACTCACACTTCCATAACATCTGCAAACTGTCTGCATTTTATCTTCTATTCAAGCAAACATTACAACACCATGAAGTGTATTAAAAAGAAAGCAGTGTTTTGAAAATGAAATCATTTAGAATGATTCCAGAAAGCCTTTTAGAAAAAAAACTTATCTGGTCTAATGAGACCAAAATTTGAATCCAACCCTGCTTTTCACCTTTAGAACACCGGGTCCAGATGCCATTATCCAGACCGACATACAACTGAGAAGTTGAGGGTTAAGGGCCTTGCTCAAGGGCCCAACAGTGGCAGCTTGGAGGTGCTGGGTTTTAAACGTGTGCTTCAGAGCCAATGCCTTAACCACTAAGCTACCACCTCCCGGGGGTGTACTATTCCCAGAAGAACCACAATACCAGGCTGATGCACGGAGCGAATGGAGCAAGCACCTCTTCTGGCTCTTATGGTCAAAAATCAGTTTAAATATGAAGTCCTCATATAGAGGGTGTATCAGATATTAAACTGATAAGAACAGATATTAAAGTTGTTCCTAGCTCAAACATCAGCTTTTCATTATCAGGGGCAGTGAAAAGAACAGGAAAATACTAGAAGGAAACCTGCACCAGTCTTCTGGGGACTTGAGTCTGGGGTGGTGCAACGACTAGGCATACAGTAGAAGCTGCACTAGAGTGGCTCAACACAGCAAATCAAAGCAATGACAGTAATTATAACAAAGGGACCCACTGTTTCAACTTCAATTCCTTTAGACATGAAAACACCTGTTCTAGTTAGAACCTACTGTATTACATTGTTTTCAACCAACCATGGGAACGAATTGAGTCTTCACCTACCAAGGAACAGATAAACAATTGATTCTACCATCAATTTATTTATATGAAGCAATTTCCTTTCCAGAGACCTTAACTTTAAACTTTACACAATTTTCTCTGGAATACTGCAGTGCTTGTTTTATGCTTATATTGGATCAGGATCGGTTCGGTTATGTTAGGTTAAGGTAAGGTGGGGTTAGATTAGATTAGGATTGATACATTTAGGTTAGGTTAGGTTAGATTGGATTAGGATCGGTTAGGTTAGGTTAGGTTAGGTTAGGTTAGGTTAGGTTAGGTCAAGGTAATTAGGTTAGGATAGGTAAAAATACATCAGGATTGCTGAGTTAGGTTAGATTGGATCAGGTTAAGTTACGTTACATTAGGTTAGGTTATATTAGGTTAGATTAGATTAGTTTAGATGAGATCAGGATGAGTTTAGGTTAGGTTAGATTGGATCAGGATTGGTTAGGTTAGATTAGGTTAGGATAGGTTAGATTACATCAGGATTGCTGAGTTGGTTAGGTTAGATTGGATAAGGTGAAGTTACGTTAGGTTAGGTTAGGTTAGGTTAGGTTTAATTAGACCAGGATTGATGAGTTTAGGTTAAATTGGATCAGGTTAGGTTAGGTTAGGTTAGGTTAGGTTAGGTTAGGTTAGGTTAGATTGGATCAGGATCAGTTAGGTTAAATTAGATTAAATTAGTTTAGGTTAGATTAGATTAGATCAGGATCGGTGAGTTAAGGTTAGGTTAGATTGGATTAGGTTAGATTAGTTTAGATTAGGTTAGGATAGGTTAGATTACATCAGGATTGCTGAGTTAGGTTAGGTCAGATTGGATCAGGTTAAGTTACGTTAGGTTAGGTTAGATTAGAGTAAGCTCGCTTAGTTTGATTTAGGTTAGATTGGATCAGGTTACGTTAGGTTAGGTTAGGTTAAATTAGTTCAGGATCGCTGAGTTTAGGTTAAATTGGATTAGGTTAGGTTAGGTTATATTAGATCAGGATTAGTGTGTTTAGGTTAGGTTAGATTGGATCAGGATTGGTTAGGTTATATAAGTTTAGATTAGATTAGTTTAGGTTAGATTGGATCATGATCGGTGAGTTAAGTTAGATTGGCTCAGGATCAGTTAGGTTAGATTAGGTTAGATTAGGTTAGGATAGGTTAGATTAGGTTAGGTTGGGTTAGAGTGAATCAGGTTATGTTAGGTTAGGTAAGATTAGATTAGATCAGGGTCACTGAGTTTAGGTTAAATTAGGTTAGGTTAGGTTAGGTTAGGTTATATTAGATCAGGATTGGTGCGTTTAGGTTAGGTTAGATTGGATCAGGATCGGTTAGGTTAGATTAGTTTAGATTAGATTGGATCAGGATCGGTGAGTTTATGTTAGATTGGATCAGGACCAGTTAGGTTAGATTAGGTTAGATTGGGTTAGGATAAGTTAGATTAGGTTATAATATATTAGATTACATCAGGATTGCTGAGTTAGGTTAGGTTAGATTGGATCAGGTTTAGTTAGGTTAGGTTAGGTTAGGTTAGGTTAGATTAGATCAGGGTCGCTGAGTTTAGATTAAGTTAGATTCGATCAGGTTAGGTTAGGTTAGGTAAGG
Source organism: Silurus glanis (assembly GCA_014706435.1). Taxonomy (NCBI): domain Eukaryota; kingdom Metazoa; phylum Chordata; class Actinopteri; order Siluriformes; family Siluridae; genus Silurus; species Silurus glanis. The sequence continues at coordinate 1,834,776 of JAAIIK010000017.1, read as the reverse complement.
TTAAATTAGTTCAGGATCGCTGAGTTTAGGTTAAATTGGATCAGGTTAGGTTAGGTTATATTAGGTTAGATTAGTTTAGGTTAGATTGGATCAGGATTGGTTAGGTTATATTAGGTTATATTAGATTAGTTTAGGTTAATTTAAGTTAATTTAGATCAGGAGTACTGAGTTAAGGTTAGGTTAGATTGGATCAGGATCGGTTAGGTTAGGTTAATATAGATCCTCTATCTTCAGTGGCACAAAATACTAATCCACATTTATAGAAAATTCCATAATGTAGCTCCTCCTATTTTTTTATAGAATGAGCTGGATCCCTATTGGACATAAAGTGCATACACGTAAAATAAATATGACTTAACTAGCATTGAAATACATCTTAATAAACATGCTAATCTTACTGGGATGGCCATGCTTTACATTAGGGTGGCCACCCAAGAAAATACAAGCAAGGTGTAAGGAAGTGGGGAAAAAAAAACAATTAGAGCATTAGACACTTAAAAAAATATGCTTTGTGATAATTATACTGTATTATTTTTATTCCAATCTAAAAAAAACAAAAAAACAAAACAAAAAAACAATAAGTAGTCAAAAACACGAGCAAGACACGCCCACAATGATGGGTTGTGTCAAGTTTGTGTGCGCGTGCTCGCGCCGGCGCGCGCGTGTGTGTGTTTGTATGTGCGTTCAGTGTACTCGAGAAGGACAGTCTGGATGGGAAACCAATACGCACAGTTCTCTGCTCGGTTTTATAGGAAAGCATGCGTCTTGCTCTGTCCTTCAGCTGAGATGTTGCTCCTGGTGCTCATTATTGCTTTGGGTTGTAACAATGCAGCTTTTGCTCAAAACGAGTATGAAGATGATGTCGATCTTGAGGATGACCTGATTTCAGAATTGGACTTAAATGTAGTGAGTTACAGTTCCTTTTAATATGCATATGTATTATAAATATTTTGTGTTTATTTTTTTATATATTTATTCAATTTTACATTTTATTATTATTTTTTTTTTATCCCAGGCACCGCACAGAGTCCCTCGGCAGGTGAGGAATAAGGTAAGAGCTGGTGCGCGCTTTTACGCACGCCTCCTTCATTGTTTTTGTTGCCAAAGTCTGTTTTATAATCACCAAGTCATAGAATAAAACGTACCAGCATACACCTACAACATATTTGGAAATGCATGGCTGAATCCCAGTTGCATAATCCCACAGATTATCCACCGTATGTTCAATGGCGATCACATGTGAATGCCTCCAAAACAATGGCCATTAATAGAAAATTGGTTCCTGGTTTGTTGCACTATAAATCTCTACACTTATGGGTAGGCTAAAGATTTGGAGTGTGGCTGTTGGGAAATGTGATTAATCAGCTACAAAAGTGAGATCAGACCCTGATGTTGGGTGAGAAGATTTTTAGTTGGTGTTCCAGATCATCCCGAAGGTGTTCAGTGGGATTGTGGTCAGGTCTGTGTGCAAGATCACCAACCTTCGCACAACCATGTTTCGTCAAGCTCACTTTGTGCTGTTGCTATGCCGGAACAGGTTGCGCCTTTTAGTTGCGCCGAAAGGAAACTGTAATGCAAAGGCATTATGTACACTACCTTCATAGCATCAGTTAAGAGAAGAACTACTGATGGGTGTGATGGACGAGGGTCCACATACTTCTGGTTGTATAGTGTATCGAAATCAATGCTGTGATTGTATGTGCAATAAAACATGCTTCATGCTAGTTTAGGTAAACTCTGTCAGATAGAGGTTAGTACATAATGAAGTTAACAAACAAGTCACTTGATTTTGTAAAAATATAATAAACATAATTAAAACTATATACTATATATAATTAAACTGCTACTATTACTACTATTACTACTACTACTAATAATAGACCTTGTGAGACTTGCGTCCTGCCTGAGGTATAATCCCATGCTCTCAGTGTTCCAGGGATAGACCAGGATATCGACTGTTCCCATAGACCAGGATAAACTAGTTACTAAAGAATACATGAATAAATAAATACATATATTGATAAATAAATATAAATGAAATAATATTATCCTTGAACAATTAATTTAATTAGGAGTGAGATACCTGTGTAGATCTTCACACAGAACATTATGGAACCTACCGTTTTTTGAGTTTATGTTGTTCGTTCATTTTAGATAACTAAGCCACACATATATGAGCTCTCTATCACGACCACCATCATCTCCCGCTATGCTTTCACCGCTGTGTCCTGCACCATGTTCAACAAACACAGTGCAGCATCTCAGGCAGTTTTCATGTTCCACATCCCAGCAGCTGCCTACATCTCCAACTTTACAATGTGAGTATTACACAGTGCACTATACCAAATGATTCCAAGATAAGCGTAAACAGTGACTAGCATGGAAACACTCAGCACACACGAAAACATTTTAGCATGGACAGTTCCCTATTTATTCTCATAGCTTGTCTTTATTTATGATAGCATCTGTATTTCACGGAAAGTTCTGGAAAAATTCTTTGTTTTTTTAGTTGCATGAAACAAATATTGCAGGAAATGTAGTCTGATAGCCAGAAATGTCGAACTCTATATTGCTAAGTGTGTTTTTCTGATGAATAGATGAAGTCAGAAATGTAGTGGAACAGTTCACACTGTTCACACAATCCATTTATTTGGTTGATCAAATTGATCAATTGATTCAAATCTGATCAATTAATTAGAGTGTCAAAAATGCCTGTTGCTAATATATCATTAGCAAAGCCGATGTCAGCAAACAAATACAAAAATAATAATTAAGTTAATAGATTGCTATAATAAACAGTGATGAGCCATGTGAGGTGAAGAGATCATTTTTAATAATAAAAAAATAAAAAAATAAAAATAATTTTAATAATTGTATTTTACCTTTGGTAATGAGACAACAATGGATAGATGGATAGATAGATACTTTATTCATCCCAAAGGCAAGATCCCAGAAGTATGACGTGCATCCTTCAGTGGAGTTGAAATCTTAAATAAAAATCTTTCAATTTTAATTTAAAAGGAAAATATATACTTAAACTATAAATGTGCAGCGTACAGTCGAAATTATGAACATTTGACCATGTGAATGGTCTTCCCAGGCTACTAAATATAAGTGACCATACCAGACCCTTTGAACTGGACTATTTCAATGCATGTTCTTGTCATAATATTAGACTCGAGAATGGTTTAGAAGTGATGAAGCTGAGTTTTTGGGAAGGTTTTTAAATGGCCATTGGACTAAAAAAGCCACACTGTGCTTTTTAGACCTTGAGGAATTTATAGCACTTTCAGACGTTTTGGCTTTTGAGATCATAAGACACATACTTTGTTCAAATTTGAAACCTTGCAGATTCTCACATGCCTGATATGGAATAATACAATCAGTCTAAAAAGATTCTGAGATTACAATATTACTTAAACCATTCTCTGGATTATTTATGCTGTTAATACAACAGTTGCATTAAATTGTTTTTTTTTTCCATGAATGATTTTTGGCTATTTTGTACTAGGAAAGGTTTAGAGAGGTCACCAGAGGGCCTGTGAGAGTTTAGATTAGCATTAATATCACAAACAAAACCACATACTTACAAACTCTATAGGGCCCTTGATTTAGGTGTAGTCATGACTACAACGAGTTTATGAAAAGCTGATTTGTGTTTTTGCAGGATCGTGGGAGGGAGAGTGTTCCCCAGCCAGATCAAGGCAAAGGAACAGAAACTGAAAAAGGACAGGAAGGGGAACAATGGCACACCAAAGAACAAGGACTCAGCAGAGAACAGGTAAGGAGGGGCCTCTGGATTTAGAATGCTTCTAGTGTCCACTGATTAAAATGAATACAGTTAATAAAACTTTTTATGCATCTCTATATAAATCTCATTGAAGAGATCTTTTAATAGACACTTACTCTAAATGGTGGATGCTGAGTACAGTGGCAGCTGGAAGAGTACAGATAATATTCAAAATATTTGGTTAAGTAAAAGTCAAACGTACCTATCCATTGTAAACTATCTGTACTGGTTAGATCGCTGATGCTAAATAGGTCTATTGGGTAGCAATCATCTACAAGATGTACCTCTTGATATTATTATTATCATTTATACTACAGAATAATTGAAATCTCAGATTGGATTGGTCATAATGCCTTGATTAAATAAGGAACAAATTACATCTAGACATGATGTTATAGGAAAATAATCCACCGTCTGGAAATATAGTGCGACTCCTTGTAAAGTAGAGTTACAGTTATCCTGTAACAGCATTTGTTTATAATATTTCTCATATACCAAAGCGATTTGCCAATGATTTCTGCAATACAGGTTAGTTCCTATGGTGTTCCTATATCATAAAAGCTATAGCATTCATTGATCACTTTCTCTTTGTGACAATACAGAATAAAAGAAAGTTGAACTTAAAAATGTAAATATAAATGGCTGAAAAACTGAGTTAGTAAAGTTCTGTGATAGTAAATTCAAATGTTAGAATTTTGAGGTGTTGGCAAGTGTTTAGTTTTAATTATTAAATGGTTTATGTTCTAGTTTGCAAAAACTTTCCAAATACTTTTTGGTTTCTATCATTCCAGAGAAGGATTTTTGCATGTTCTTACTATGGAAGGCATTGGGAACTGAGTGTATAGAGACTGGAGAAAGATACATCGAAATTGGAGGATGTCTTTTCCAATTCTGCAATAGAAACTCTGAACATGCTAATACCAGCCCAGTTACTGAATCATCTGTGATCTAATGCTCTATCCTTCTTTCCATTTCTCTTCATCCCACTTTTTTTTGGAAGTGAGGGAGAGATGGAGTTGTTTCGCATGTCAGTGAAAATCCCTGGGCGAAACCGTGCCATCTTTCTTCTGACATATGAGGAGCTGCTGCAGAGACGACTGGGTTATTACCAGCACGTGACGAGTGTTAGACCCATGCAAATGGTCAGCAAGCTCAGTGTGACCGTTACCATCGTGGAGCATTCACGCATCAAGCACCTCAAAGTTCTCCCCTTGCGCAAAATCAAAACATCTGGATCCAGGAACAACAGCAGGGCAGACGGTATTTCTTTCTATACTGGAATTCTCAGTTAGCTGGGTTTTAATATCTAATATGGATTGGGTCGCATATAAAATCTGATTGGCTAAGCCTTAGTGGAAGCCATTAAAAGTTCTTGATATATGCACAGCTGTGTCTACATTACAATATTATAATCAATAAATTCAGTTTGAATGCACCAGGTTTTCACCCGGTGAACGCACAGGTCTAGCAGTCTACAGTATGTGGTCAAAGATCTTTAATAGATTTGGGATTATGGACTTTTATTCAATTCAGTTTAGTTTTATTTGAATGGCACAACAGACATTTTCCCAAAGCAGCTTAATAGATAAAAATAGGTTCTAAAATTGAAATGCATATATTAGTGTCTATAAGTTTATCGGTTATAAGTTATATAAGTTATTATAAGTCTGTAATGAGCGAGCCAGTGGTGACAACAGCGAGGAAAAACTCCCTGAGATGGCATGGAGAAGAAACCATGAGAGGAACCAGACCCAAAAGAAAACCCGTCCTCATCTGGGTGGCACCGAATGTCCATTCATTACACTTCTTTTCATGTTGAAATGTACTGTTAAGGGATGGGCCTTTAAATGCAAAACTGTTCATGCAACCTGCAGTCCTCAGTGATTTAATTATAGAAAAGGGAATTTTAGGTCCCTAACCCTGTCAACACTTCATGCCTTACTGCTTAAATAACTGCCACATTGTGCATTTTTCAACAAGTAAAATACCATTATTTTCAGAATGTACAAATAGGATGTTAGACGTTCTACATTGCCTAAAATATGTAAAACTTTTACAAAGTTTTAAAGTACACTTTTCGTAGTCCCATTTTCCATGATGCACTCGATGAAACAGATTAGAGAATGTTTATCTCTTTAGCTTCCTTGAGCTGTGCCCAATATCTCATATTTTATTAAAGCACAAATGGTAGTCATGATTTTAATTTGATTTAATGTGCACTTGACACACTCTTGTTTTGTTCCAACCTTTTCTTAATTACAAGCTACCGTACCTGATATTATATAGTCTTACTGCTATAGTCCTTTTTGTATATACATTATATATATATATATATATATATATATATATATATATATATATATATATATATATATATATAAAAAAATATATAAAATAATCTAGAAAAAGTCTTAAGTGAATGCTACAGTTCTAGAATTCACATTGACCATTTCCACCATGCCTGCACAACAATCTAATGCCTCATACTTTGTTCACGTCATCTTAAACCATTCTTTAAATACAAGCTCCATCATCCTGGAACCTTCTCTTTTGGGAGTGTCCCCACCCAAAAACTGAGAGAAATGTCCAAATTTGCAGCAGGTTTCGTTCCAGCTGTTCTTCTGTTAAACTCTTCTCAAACACAGATTCATAATTTTTCACTAACATTAGTGTGTGTACAACTGTATGCAGCATGAATACACTTTATAACACTTTATACTGAATAGAAAGTATAACAGTAAATACAGTTTTAAACCGATATACACTCCATGTCCCTCTCTTTAGGTATTGACAACATGCCGCCCTCCACAGTGATCCGACAGAATGAGACCTTCTGCAAAATTACATTTACCCCAAACATCTTTCAGCAAGTCAGGATCTCCAACAATGGCATGCTGGGAGATTTCATAGTGCGCTATGATGTGGAGAGAGAGTTAGGCATCGGTGATATTCAGGTACACACACACACACACACACACACACACACACACACACACATTCAGACACACTGTGTGAACTCACAATAATCAATGTGGTATATAGATAAGATAAGATCCACAGTGTGGAAATTTCTATGTTACAGCAGCAAAGAAAAATGTGCAAATATAGATGTTGTTCTTCAGAAGGGGATATAATATGTTTATAGCAGGAATGATACATTAATGTTCTATAAATACACATTACCTTATACATTCATTCTGTGTATTTCATGGTTTTTATCCTCATTATTTATTATATCGAGGTACATACTGTACATTTTTTTGTCCTCCCACACCATGATGTAAATATGGTGGCAAGGGCCTGATGGCTTACTTGTCGTTTCCGTAGCAACCTTTGTTATGGGGTCGGGTTGCTAGCCCAAAGCCCACCCTCCTCCTTTTGCAGCCGGGCTTGGGACAGTCCATGGCGAATTGCTTTATCCCTATTCCAACAACTGAGCACCCACGGGGGGGGTTAAGGGCCTTGCTAGGGGTCAAGAATAGTATGGCTGGGACTCGAACCCACAACCCCCAGATTTAAAGAACACCACCCTTAACATCCCCCCCAAAGGATTTATATAGACATAAAAAATTTTAAAGGACCTCATGAAGACTAGCAGCACCACAGCTAACTGGTATATTCTTACAGCATTTCTAGAGATGTTCAGATCTTTCTGGAACATAAATAATCCAAAACTGTAAATGTGATAAATGTACAATTATTGCCTATTTCTAGTAAGATCCTTACAGTGGGAATTAAATGTTTTAAGAGAAAAGTTAGTTTTGCTACTCAGTCAAATGAATTACAAAGCTTCAATAGAGGGATCTAGAAATGAAATTATACCTAACTGTGTTAACATGAGACGTGTGGGTGCCATTAAGGAACTGTATAGTATCAGGAGCTCAAAAAAGTGTCTTTTGAATGAAATTTTACTTATTTGTCTAACAGCCCTGTGTCTAGGTCTAGGCCATGCCCACCTCTGGCTTAAATTCAAATATGGATACAAACATTATAAGCATTGAACAGACACAGATACAGAAAAGTGTCATTATACCCGAGTGTACAATATAAATTAGTATATTTTATTGATCTAAAGACACAGTTTTCTTACTTATTCACTTTAACTCTAACACACACTAACTAAGCAGAGTTTTCTGTCTTTTCTACTCCAAAAGCAAATCAATTCCATCTTTTCCCCAGACACAAGTCCACCCACAGCTGGACTGCAGCACTCTGAGCTCATTCACACACACACACACACACACACACACACACACACACACACACACACACACACACACATATGCAAACTTTCATGAACATTTCTGCTTTCCCCAGGTGCTGGATGGACACTTTGTGCACTACTTCGCTCCCAAAGACTTGCCTGTTGTACCTAAGAACGTTGTGTTTGTGATTGACACCAGTGCCTCTATGCTTGGGACCAAAATGAAACAGGTGCATTAAAAGTGTTTGTTCTAAAGCAGTATTTTCATAAGCATTAGTCACTACTAAATTATTTTTTCTTTTTTCACTGAAAAATGTCACAGCTAAATATTATCATACAAATCCAACAAAATCACATTTTCCACACAATTACACTGAGGCATTTCACCTTCATGCAGTTGCACAATAATTTTGTTTTCCAATGAGTTGCACAAGACCTTTGTTTCAGAGAAGTTCTGAAGAAGTGAACTTGCTACTTGCTTGCTAAGCTGAAGAGATGTGTATCAGACCATTTAACGTTTTTTTTTTTTTTTACATTAACATGCAGTGATATGTGAGCTGTTGAGTTTTTTGTTGTTTGTGTGTGTGTGTGTGTGTGTGTGTGTGTGTGTGTGTGTGTGTGTGTGTGTGTGCGTGCGTGTGTGAAAGTTTGAATATGAGTTTCTTTTTTCTTTTCTCCAAAAGACTAAAGAAGCTCTGTTCACTATCCTTGGTGACTTGCGTCCAAATGATCACTTTAACTTCGTCAGTTTTTCCAACCGTGTGCGAGTGTGGCAGCCTGGCAAGCTAGTGCCTGTTACACCGAACAGCGTACGCGATGCCAAGAAGTTCATCTACATGATCTCACCGAATGGAGGTACCACACCTTTCACCTTTATTCTCTTTATTTACCACCTATCAATAAATTATTATTAATTACACAAAAGTATTTGCACACCTGAATTTTTAGCAGTATGTGGGTCATCCCCAAACTGTTACCACAAAGTTAGAGCCACATAATTCAATAGGATGCTTTTGGATTTGGTAGCATTGAATTTCCTGTCACTAGGAGACCCAAACCTGTTCCAGCATGACAAAGCATGTCCATGTGCACAAAGCCAGCTCCATGAAGAGATGTTTTACATGAGTTGGAGTGAAAGATCTTCTGCTATAGAATCCTGAACTCAACCCTGTTGAAAACCTTTGGGATGAATTGGAACGCTGACTGCCTCCTTACCTTACCTACATGAGTACCTGACTTTACTAAAACCCTTGTGACTAAATGTGCACAAATCTACATGGCAACACTTTAAAGAGTGGGGGTTATTATAACAGCAAATGGGGCCTAAATGTGTAATGGGATGTTCAAACAGCACATGTTAATTTATGGTCAAGTGTCCACAAACTTTAGTACATATTAGGGGCGGACAGGGTATCTGGCAGACAGGGTGTTTTCCCACTGGGCCAATGTACAAGCGTGACTTATAAATTGTATGAACATAAAATAATAGTGTGTATACTGTAACCAGTTTCATATTGCCTACTAATGAAAAACATCTCCGGAAACATGGTGATATTATGGTCTCAACAGTACAAAAAAACTTTTGCCCCATGATTGTTAATTTCCTATCAGGAACTCGAGCTGCAACAACAATGCTTTGGGAACGCTTCCGCGTTGTCCACACTCTGAATCACGTGCGTAATCAGTCCAATGGAAAGTGCGGCGTCATTGGCAGGGTGACGTCATAACCAGAAAGCTATAAAATCTCTGTGTCGCTTGTCTGGGAGCGCTAGGTCGGTTTCCAAAGGAATCCACAGTAGCTCTCAGGGCATCTAAAGAGACCGCTAGGACCATTGGCCGGTTGATAGCCGCTCTTGTGTATACTGAAATGCACCTGGTATCTCCCACGTCGCTCTCGTTGGGCTGCTCGGCAGGCGCAGCCCCAACCACAATCCCGCACCTCCGGCATCATGAGGTGCAAAAAGCAGAGCCACGCGACTCGCACTCCCCACTCGTAGGGATCCTGTGTGACGCTCAAGTCAAAAAGTTCTGATACAGGACCATTTGGGGACTCCCCCGGGATGAAGCGCTGTGCACCTCAGTATATGGTGACCGCCCCACCCTGCCCCGCCCTGGCGCTCCAGCCAGCTCCAGGAAACGCCCTCCTTGTTCTGCCCGGTACCGTAGTGGACTTTGAGGGTTTGCCGCCTCTCATCAGCCCCCTAGAGCTGCACAAGGGCATAAGCTCCAGCTTTAAGTATACCAGAGATGAGTCTCTGGAGGTTTCGCTAGACGTGCCTCTGCGAGTCCTGCACACTGTAGACAGAGGCTAGTCGATTCAATTTGGGTCTCGTCCGCCTCAGCTCAATGGGGTGTGCCCCACCCTGGTGGGGCCTGAGCAGGCTCTAGGAAAGGAGGCCACCGAGGTTGTCCCTTCATCAGACAGAGAGCCTGGTTTCTACAGCTGGTACTTCATAGACCCCATTAAGGATGGAGGGTTACGTCTGAGACTCAGGTTCAAGATGCTGACCCTGAATCAGGTCATGTTCCAAATTAGATCCGAGGACTGGTTTGTCACGATAGATGTGAAGGATGTTTCTCTCAAGGTTTCTTTCTCATAACATCTAAGGGACTTTTTCCTTGCCACAGTCGCCATGGCTTGCTCATCAGGGATAAATACACATTGTTCACCTTAACTGTTACATTTTGTAAAGCTGCTTTGACTTGATACTTTTATGCATCCATCCTTTTAGCGAGCTGGTCTGTTAACCCTGCTCAGTAACGGTAACACTCAGTGCTTCAGGGCACGGCCAGCTCCAGCAAAAGCCCTCCCCATTTCCCGCCTGGTACTGCAGCAGACTTAGAGGGTTCCCTGCCTCTCAGGAGGCCCCTAGAGCTGCACCAAGGCATAGCTCCGGCTCTAGGATGAGGTGGTACAGACCATTCTCCAATCCAGAGCTCCCTCCAAGAGGAGGCCGTACACCGAGAGATGGTGCCTGTTCATAGCATAGTGCGATCTGCACCAATTGGATCCAGTAAACTGCCCGGTTGTTTCAGTGCTGGAATTCCTTCAGCAACAGTTTGCTAAAGTGTTGGCTCCTTCCACCCTTAAAGTCTACTTGTCCGCAATCGTGGCATACCATGCACCCTTGTGGGGCATTCACTGGGTAAAACCCATTGGTGACAGGTTTTCTCTGCGGTACCTGGAGGCTGGAGGCCTCCAGCATGACCTAGACTGCCTTATCGGAGCTTCTCTTCGAGCCGTTGGCCGAGGTGCCTTGGAGGTTCCTCGCAGTCAAGACTGTGTTCCTCCTGGCCATTTTCTCTCTCAAGAGAGTGGGGGATCTTCAGGCCCTCTTTGTGGCCTCCTCTTTCCTGGAGTTTACTCCAGGCATGGCCAGTGCCTTCCTTTACCCTAGAACAGGGTATGTCCCCACGGTACCCTCGGCCGTCCCACGACCTGTTATGCTCCAGGCATTCTTCGTCCTCCTTTCCAAGCCCAAGACCAGGAAAAGCTAAACCGACTGTGACCGGTGCGAGTACTGGACATATACATCCACAGAACAAGCCTGTAAAGAAAGTCAGAGCAACTGTTTGTCTGCAATGGCCCTCCGAGTAGAGGCCTCCCTGCGAACCAGCAGATGCTCAGCAGATGAATTGTCGATGGATTTCATCCTCTTACGAGTCCTCTGGTCGCCCCGCTCCTTTCGGGGTCAGAGCTCACTCGGCCTGGAGTGTGGCAGCCTCTAAGGCTTGTCCCCTGAAGTTTCTCTCCAAGACATCTGCAACGCTGCGGGCTGGTCCACCCCGCTGACCATCTCAGGTTTTATAGCCTTGACCTTGGTGCCACTCCTGGCCTCTCAGTCCTTCGATCTAGCTGTGCCCATTCACGTTAGGCAGGGACTGGTCAGTCTGGCGTGATTGGACTCCCGTTCCCAAAATTTTGTGGAGGCAGCTCGAGTTCCTGAAAGGAAACGTCTCTAGGTTACGTATATAACCCTGCTTCCCTGAGGGAACGAGACGCTGCATCTTCATGCCACACTGCCTGCATCCCTTCAGCGCTTCCTTCCCTTTTCAGAAGTTAGTGCAGTTTCACTCCATGTGTGTTTTATAGCTTCCTGGTCATGAAGTCACCCCGCCAGTGACGCCACGTTTTCCATTGGACTGATTACACACATGATTCAGAGCGTAGACAACACGGAAGCGTTCCCAAAGCGTTGTTGGCACGGCGTCTCATTCCCCTTCAGGGGACCAGGGTTACATACGTAACCTAGAGACGTTCTCTAACTTTGCATCTTTCAGGGCTTCTCAGTGCCAGTGGCCTGGCCCTCTTTATTCATTTCTGTTAGCATGTTTTTTATGATACTGTATGTGTTTTTGTATTCCTAGTGAGATTGCTTGATACTTTCCTTGCACACAGGTTGACATGAATTCTGATTAAATTATGGAATTATGTGCTGTTTTGTAGAGATTCATGACATACAATGCCTAGTGGGTCTGTTTTAGTTCCAGGTTGTAACACTACATAATTAGGTCATTATTTACATTTCTGGTACTGTCTCTCTCTTTTTTTTGCCAATCCCAGGCACGGATATTAACAGTGCCCTCCAGGCCGGCTCGTTGTTGCTCAGAGACTACCTGTTACAAAAGGAGGAGACGAATCACAACAGCGTGTCCCTCATTATCTTCTTGACTGATGGACGGCCCACAGTGGGTGTGGTCCAGACACCAGTCATTCTGGGAAACGCAAAGTCTGCTGTGCAGGAAAAGTTCTGCATCTTTACAATTGGGATGGGCAACGACGTTGACTATAAGCTCCTGGACCGCATGGCACTGGAGAACTGTGGCACCATGAGGAGAATTCCAGAAGATGCTGATGCAAGCACCATGCTTAAAGGGTGAGAATGGTGGAACGGTGTAGGTTTAATGCTTTTGCTAAATACTTCAATCATGTGGTAATAGTGGCAGTCTAATTAGGCATGCTGTATTACATTTACTGTTTGTCCTCTTGAATGCAATAAGCCCCTAGTTAGCTCTAATTTCTTTGGTAATCACTTTTAATTGTTTCTGCACCCAGGCATGCTCTGATTGGCTGCTGGCAAAGCTTATACTCTAAACTAGGGCTGGAATTAAACTTTTGACAAAAGTTGACAATAAGGCTCCAGTGATTAGTGGTTAGTGGTTAGTGATTAGAAGGTCAGCAGTTCTAGTCACAGCACCACCAAGTTGCAAATGTCCGGCTCTTGAGCAAGACTCTTGATCATAAAATGGGCATGTGCATAACCTTTTGTTCTGACCCCTAATGATGTCCTAACATCCTAATAAGCTGTTGTAAAGATGTTATATTTCATGATCTATTTAAGGAATGATGAACAGATGAACCAAGAGAGATTGAGATTGAAATAGAAAGGATCATGAAATCTGTTTAAAGATTTTGGACTTATGAGCTGTTTTACCTATGACCCCTAACTTTACTCCTGCATATCATCAAAGATCAGAGATCAAGTGCCAGAAAAGCACAGGGATTGGCCCAAATAGGTAAATTTAAAGTGAATATTCACCTGGAAAGAGCTAACAATGTGTACTGATTGTTAATATTACTGTATACTATTTGTAAGTACAATAATACTGAAAGAACCCAAGGATTAGGCACAATAAATTTTTACAGAATCCCAGCAATTATGCCTACAGTATTCTACAAAACTATGAGTGGGAGTTTGATGTCTTTCAGGTAAAACAGAACCTTTGGCTTACATGTATCATTTTTGTTTCAATTTAAAAAGTTTGTAAAACTTACTTATTACTATGGGTTATTGTTTATTATATTTAAATCTTTTTTCTTTTTAGAAATTTGTAATGAAAACTATGGATGATTCTAGTTTCTCATTTTGATTTCACCACAGTGTAGGTTCTATTTACTTTATTAAATTCACCAAATTACCCACCACCTTTATTTAAATAATTTATTATAGGCATCTTAACTTCTATTCCCCCAAAGAACTTGCACATTTTTAATAAATGTTTATTAATCTAGATTAGATGTTTTGAATGTCTTTTTTGTGAGTTTTTCTTTTGTTTATTTACAAATTAAAGGCATGTTTAAGGGCCAATCAGTGAAAATAGAGCTACTTTTAATAATAAATTAATAGTATCATGTTCTCTGTATCTCTGTAGATTCTATGCAGAAATTGGCACCCCGCTGCTATCTGATATCCGTGTTGAATATTCAGAGGATTCTGTGGAGTATGTCACACAGAACCTCTTCCCCAATTATTTTAATGGCTCTGAGATCGTCGTGGCTGGAAAGCTGACCAATCGCAGCTCGGACTCCCTGCACGTGCAGGTGACGGCCACCAACAGTGATCGCAGCCTTGTAATAGAGAAGGACATTTCGCTGACTGAGCAGGAGCGTGAGACCAAACGGCGTGTGGAGGAGGCTGAAGCTGGACCAAATGCAGACGGCTACGTCGAGCGCCTCTGGGGATTCCTGAGCGTCAAAGATGGACTGAATGGACGCGTACGCAGCCAAACTAGCTCAGAAAGAAATAATTTTACTCAACGTGCCACAGAACTTTCACTTTCTTACAACTTCCTCACGCCACTAACACAAATGGAGGTGGAGACGCCACAAGTTCTCACCAATGGGACTATAGCAGGGGCTGAGACTACAGAAACCCCTGCACATTCAAATTTGGCTAATCGGTTAACAGAGGAGGAGCCGACAGGGGACACGCCCCAGAGCCTGCACAGGACTAAGGAACAGCCAGCCACAGAAGCCAGAGCTGGCAAGACCACACGTGAGACATGCTGACTTTCTTTTTTAGTTTTCTTTTGTCAAAAAAAAAAAAATGCTTTCAAGAAACGCTGTTCAGAAACACATTTACCCAATCTTCAGGTAGATGCAAATTGGAATGCTGACAAAGCTACAGAGATCCATGCTGAGTCTGGAAAGCAAAGTTTGTGCTCGCCACACACTTTTGCACACTCTTCTAAGCTGTCAACCACTTATGCTAGTGCATGCTGAAAAGCGCACCTAGTGCCTTCCAACCAGTATGGTGGTGTTCCATGGTTGCTTTGTAAGCTGTTATATAATAGCAGGGTGGGAATTGTCAAATTACAACCGCTGGATGAAAACCTGAGAAAATGAGTGAATAAATAATAGCTCTAAAATGATTAATTACAGTCCAATCAGTTTTTTTTTTTGTTTTGAAACTACAAAGCTAAAGTAGTTCATAGGTTATGAATGTTTATCGATTCATTAATTCACTTATCTTCAGTAGCCACTTTCATTTGGAGGAAACCATTGCAGACGTGGAAAGGAGCAAACAATAAACACTCTGCACCACCTTTCCGCCTTTTAGCATAGGAATAAAACCCAGTGGGATGTAGGGATATAGGAAAATAATAAAAACCAGGGTGGTGTGTTTCCACCACAAATTCACTGTTTTCTTCAATATTTTTCACTTGAAGCACTTTATTCCTCAGCAATTTGTGAATGATAGCGATTTTTAGCACTTTTTATTCATTTGTAACTATATAACTATATAATGTTTCAGGTATTCGGCTACATTAAAATAAGATTATAAGATTATAGCTTCAGTTGCAAACTAAGGGAGCAAACGTGTCCTGGCAGATCAACTGTATCTGGATTAAGGTGGATTTTTTTTTTTATTCTAATCAGTTCACTACCGCAAAAGCAAAGTATGAAATAGTATAGTATGAAATCCTGTGAGACCTTTTAAGTACAAGCCAAGACACAATATTATTATTATTATTATTCCTGTCTGACTGCGCCTTTAAGCAGTCTCTAAACAGTGTTGTCCCTTGTGTTTTGTCTGCAACAGATGGACTTAAAAGACCTGGCAAAAAGTCTGTCACTCTGTCCAAAACATCAGGTAATTTCCTACCTTTGTTCTAACTGATGACTGTGTAAGGAGTCCGAAAGCAGAAGGACAAAATAATTAGTTGCTGTCTAAAAACCTGACTTGTAATTTAGCTTGTGTGAGTAAAGGGGCCTACAACAGAAGGGAGTTAAACACTACGAAGAACTCACTGCAGGCTCTAATTGCTGACATATAACTGCAGATTACGGGGCATTGTGTGTGAATTTCGGTGTGGGTCATGTGCTATGGTATGTATTTAAGGGCCGAATCTGGCTTCATGCTACAGACAGTAGCCTTTTGAAGAATAGTATGCATTTAAGTGGCAATTAGAGATGGCTTCTCAGAGATAAAAGCATTAAAGGAATGAGTGGAGGTTCCAGCCGTAAAGCCTTGGCTGAAATACATTGTGTGAACAGACAATACCAAAAAACCCCTCTTCCGTCACTTCAGTTGTACAGTGCTATGAAAATTATTCCCCCTTCCTAATTTTTTTTTTTTTGCATATGCATTGCATTTTGAGTAAATACAAAAATGATGATTTTTATTTATTAAGGAAAACAAAAGCTGCCCAGCCTGGTCCCATGTGAAAAAGTAATTGCCCCCTGAACCTAATAACTGGTTGTGCCACCTTGGAAACAACTGCAATCAAGTGTTTGTGATAACTGCCAACGAGCCTTTCACATTGATGCAGAAGGATTTTTCACCCTCTCTTCTTTGCGGAATTGTTTCAGTTCAGCCGTATTGGATTTGAGTGTGAAAAATATGGCAAAATACTTTGCACAAAAGATGGCTGCTGTTTTTTTGTAGATCTTTTGTTGAGATTAACTTGATTACTTGAGAGTTACTTCCAGTTTTCTCTTAAAGCAACTAAGCTTTTATTAAGAGTTTATTATTGCTTACATTTGTGAATTTAACAGTTAAGATTTTTTAAACAATTTAAAATGAAATGCCTACTTGGTTAAATAATATATAAATTAATATTTGATGATATTTAATAAAAAATAAAAAATATAATTAATTAATGAAAATGCAATACACTTTTTATTATTTTGATTACATTAAGACAAATTTGATTTAAATAAAATTAATGGATTTTTGTTATTATTTTTTTTAAAATACATTTGGTTAATACAGATGTGTATGTAAGTGTGTGTGATTTTGATTTTATATTCACATTTTATTGTCTTAAAATATGTTCTGCTTATTTCAGCTAAATATAACTAATGTTTTCATTCCTTCCTTCCTTCATTCATTCACTCCCTTGATATGTGGAATTGGCAGGATTTTCTCCATTTAAGAGAAATTCTAGAAGCCGGACATAAAACCCTAAAGAATCCCTAGTGTACGCCACTTCCTGGTTAGGAATTCTATGCACAATGGATTCGTTAGTGTTTTCATGCATGCACAAAACAAATAAAACTAATTCGGTATGATGTGAGTAGCCACAGTGACACTGCACAAACTCTTTTTTCTTTTTATACCCCTGGCATTGTATGTTTTTAAGCTTAATCATAATAATAAAAATGCACTTCGAGTGCAAGGCGGAGATGAAACAAACTTGTGGTTGTAGATGCAATTGCATCATAAGATGGATTATGAGGGTTTCTTTGATTATTATTCTTTTTTCAAAAAACAAAATAAAAAAAAAGCCTTTGGGTCAAGTTGTGTGGTTTGAAATTTTTGTTTAAAAATCTGACCTTAAAAACACAGGATTGCAATTCTTGTTACACCATCACGAGACTTCATGAGATAATAAATTACTCAACCTGAAATTTTCTTTGTTGTTGTTTTGATCATTTATATCATCCCTATCAATCCCTATTTTTGTATCCTGATTACCCGTGCATGAATAATAACGATAAATATGAAGTTATTCATTATAAAACAGTTTCTGCTTGGAAACACGTTGTTTCTTTCTTTTAATAGAATTAATAGCTGAGATTGACTCATTAGACAGGGACAGGGATTTTCTTAAACATCTATCAAGATGAATTGGATTCTAAAGTGAAAAATTAATGAATTATAAGATTTTGTAAATTTCAGGTTTTATTATATTTTACAAAATGTGTGTGTCTCCTCCCTGTCTAGCGGATGGAGATCCTCACTTTGTGGTTGACTTCCCCCTCAGCAAACTTACTGTGTGTTTTAACATTAATGGAGAGCCTGGGGACGTCCTCCGCTTAGTGACCGACCACAAACACTCAGGTAAGCCTCATATTATTTACCTGATTTTATGCTTCCATATAATCATTTTTTTAAAAATATATTACACAGTGACACATTAATATACAGTTTCAAAAGTGTATCTGTGGTATTACCATTCTGTTGCTTGATCAGTTGTGCTAGAAAGGGGTGCATGTGCACTGTTTTAATTCTTAGCGAATGCAGGAATTAGTAAAAAATGGATCAGCAATTAAATACATGGCAAAAATGTATAGTACACCATTACAATTAGCTTTTTGCTTAAAATGTTACTTATATATCCTACAGATGTGTGGGATTGTGTTTAAATCGGATTTATTTTCAAGGTGTGACAGTAAACGGGAAGCTAATTGGCGCTCCAGCGCCCCCTGGCAGTCACAAACAGCAGCGCACATATTTCAGCTCCATCCTTATTGTTGTTGACAAGCCCAGGCGCTCGTACATTGAGGTGACACCACGCAAGGTCATCGTGGACAGCCTCGATCGCCTCATCCTTCCTTGCAGCTCCAGTGTTTCTGTGGATAACAAATATGTAGCGGTGGCTGTAGTTGCCAATGCCAATATTACGATTACCATTCAGGGGACAATTCAGTTCATCATCCTGATGCATATTTATAAAAACCCTGCCCCATACCAACGAGACCATCTGGGATTCTACATAGCGGGCAGCAAGGGTCTGAGCAAGGACACACACGGACTCTTAGGTAAACACACGTTTTAAAAAAATCACACTTGTATTAATGAATGGATTTATTATATTTCAATTAAATTCTCTAAATTGAATCATAGCAAACTGCCTGATTTTGCATACATGAACAGACTTAGCAGAGAATATCAATCTTTGGGAGATTTAGAGAGGGTGTTGGAGGGTTTATAGGGTTTTTGACCACATATTAGTAATAATGCTAATGTAAATCCCAGCACCACCTTGAGCCAGGCCCTGAACCCTCACCTGCTCAGTTGTATGAATGAAATAATTGTAAGTTGCGCTGGAATATGGAAGTTTTCCAGCTTTTTGGGTTTATTTTTGGTTATTTTGTTTGCTTTTTGGATGTAATTGGGCTGGAAATATTATTGCTGTGAGTCATAATATTAGAATGAACAATTGAGCAGTTGTATTTCTAAAACCACTTACACAGATTTATGCTGGGGAAAATGGATATTGTTAACATTTATGTGATCAGTAACACTTATCTGAAAACCTTAAAAAAAATTATTTATGCCATCCTGCCTCATAAAAGTCTATCTTCACAAGACCCCTTTTTGCTTTTGCCATTTGTTAATTTTTTGTTTAATGATGTGGGACCCCATTATTTTTTATTCTTTACGTTTTTGTTTATTATTAAGAAAAGAAGCCAGGGTAACAAATTGCACTAATAACAGCTTTATTATCCTTTCAGGTCAGTTTATCTATGAAGAGGTCACACTAACGCAGCGACTTGGAAACATCACTGCTGCAACAGGAAATGGTACACAAGAACAAACCATGACCCAGGGTAACCCCGGTCCTGGTCACATGGCCCTGCAGGTGAAGGAGCGCATTGTGGATGTGGTAAAGAAGAGCAGAAATATTTACTCCGGGACACACACTGTCCACTGCTGGTTTGCCAAGAACAATGCTGCTAAGCTGATTGATGGACAATACAAGGATTATGTCGTGTCTCACATGTTTGACACAGAGGACTGGCCTCGTGAGACAAATGTACATTAAGACACACAAATACACACAAGTACACACATCGAATAGCAGAACCAGGTATTCGATACACAAACTCACAGGAAAAAGCTCAACAACTCACATTTTTTTTTTTTACAACTTCTGTATACAGTATAAAGTGTGAGATTATGTCTATTTAATATTGGGACTTTATACTACTGCATACATTTTTTAACATTTTATAAATGTTTTACATTTTTAATACCCTTTTAATGTATTTCTAATTGTTTTACGGATCTTATTCTGATCATTGTTATATAATTGTAACATGTAAAACCCACTGTGGCTTTTCAGAAGAACCATATTTGAAAAAATGATACATAGAAATGCAACTATGATGATGCTTATATTATGTTTACAATAAAAATACGAATAATACAAATTTGATAGTTATTTCAGCTCTGGCTGTTGGTTTCACAGCCTTTTTAGGCTTTCTGACGAATTACCACATTTCCTTACCAGACTAGGGGTGTAACGTTTTGCCAATGTCTGTACCTGTATCTACATGTTTATTTGTATCCATATCTGTTGAATGCTCAAAGTATCTGTCAATATTTTTCAATCAAAAATTATAACATATGGAACTTAGCAGAACATGATCTAGTCTTCTAAACTTACACAGTTCTTCAACATTGGTTAATTTACTCTGACATATTTAGGCACTTGGTATTATTTTGCATTGATTTCTTTGTTTATTGCACAGCAAAATTTACTTGTGCACACAACTTAATAAGCTCATCAGACATTAAATTACAGCCATGAATTGATAACCTGTGCATGGGATATAGGACATTTTATTGCTCGAACAATTCTTCTATTTGACCAAGTAGATGCTTCTTTGCTAATCAACAATTGTATATCCAAAGAAATCAGTCTTTCAGATAAGATAAGTCTCCTTTAATAACCAAAATGTTCAAATTCAGTATGCTTCTTCTAAGAAATCAGAATGAGCAGCAAAAAGGTCCTTCGGTACCATTCAAATTTAATTTTTTTTTTTTATAGATATTGAACAATTCCATTTATTTGAGAAAAAAAATACATTTAAAATATTTCTCCTGTCCTTCTACAGCAGTTTTAGGCTTTTCTACTACTGTTTCTCCTTTGTGCAAATGTTTCACCCCCGTCTTAGTGCCTCTTTTCTCAGTAATGCTTTGGTTTTTATTCCCACATGAACTCGTTTGATAATTTCTAGGGGGTACACTAGGCTTTTTGCTACATCAATTCAGCCATTTCAACACCTGTTTTTACAAGATTCATCTTCAATTTCTGTGCAAAATGTTGTGTGAAATCAGACTGTACTTTTGAGTTTGTGCTTCTTCAATCTACTCGGCCATCGTATCACGTCACTATAGGCTGAACCAGATATCGGGTCAATAGTTCCAGGCACGGTGCCAAGGTCAATGTGGGGGTTGTTAAATTCTTGATATAGATTCAATGCAATCTTGTCTTAAATCTTGTTAAATGACAGAATTTCTTAACCCTAGATTAAGATCTAGGGTTAGGGTTAGGATTGATACTTTAATATTGATAATATATACTTTTTGTGCTAGGTTGACATGCAACGGTGTTAGCGTGGACAAAATGCGTGGAGTCAATAACTGTGTCAACGTACTAATCCTTACCAGTTTCCCCAGTCCCCCTGTAGAGCCGGCACTCAGAAGACAGAACCCCTGCTGGTCAACCCATGTTTGCGTAAAAAGTTTTGCTTTCAATGCTTAAAGAAGGTTTACATAAGTGCTGATGATAGGCAGGTTGGTTCATGTATAATCCAGCTTTCAAAGGGATGAATACAAACATAATTCTTAATAAACAGGTCAAACTGAAACCAGTACAAATCCCATAGAGCACAACAAAAAAATTTGCATTAGCATGGGGTTTTTATAAACGAGCAGTCAGATATAAAGCTTACAAGAAAAAGACTACCTATATGTATTTATCCTTATTAAAAGGAAATATTGTAGTTTAGTTGTGCATAGAACATGATGAAGAATAAACATAGAACAGGATAAAAAATAACAATTGATTACGAGTTTATTAAGTTGTAACAAGTTTATAAAGCCTATTTATAAAACTGACTTCTGGTCTAATGTTCTGGTTTGTGTTTCAATGCACCTCATGTCAGTCATTTTATGAAATCTAAACTTTATGGACCACACAAGATCCTAAAAGGTGGAGTTTTATGAACATGACCCACCTGATTCTTGTTAAACGCACCATTAAATTATGCTGCTACTTCTTTACACTATTTTCTGGTGGAAAAAAAAAATCGGGTACAGGCATTTCTAATCGAGACCAATTAAAGACTGGATTTGATCAAATAAATGTAATAGGATTAAATCTAATTACAGATACAGATATATATTTTAGAATTAAATATGGATTGTTACATCTTCACAGTGTGTCTCTCTATTTAGTCTCTAAAGTCCTGCTGATCACTTGCGCACTTTGCTTCAGGCTACACTTGTAAAGATTTTCCTGCTAACAGGGGAATACTTGTATTTTTTTGGGAAGCTATAAATAAATGTAGCTGAGAATAATGAAGGAATGCTATCTGTAACCAGAACAGCATCTCTGAGTAAACATCCTGAGATGTTTCTTAAATACTAACCAGTAAGTGAAATGTGAAAAGACTAATCATTTCGAAGACCGAAAGCAAAATGAAGGACTTTGAAAAACAAATAAACAAACAAACAAAAAAATAGGAGACCATCAGACTTTAGTATAAATTCAACACAGAAACCTGCAGATATTTAAGAAAGAAAGACATGGTGTTAAAGATCACTGTGATTGTAAAATTGATAACGTATGATGCTTTTTATATTTATCAAATATTTTTTATATTTATCAAATATTTATTGTTCAGTGAGTCCTCAGACCCCTAAGAGTTTCACAGACTGTAAAAAAAATAGTCTCCATTGTTGCGTTTACTACAGCCGAATGTGTCCCTGTTATAAAATACGCTTTCTTAGTTTTTACTTACAAAAGAGAGTAGTCAAACTTTAAAATAGGACACAAGTTTGAACTTTGAACTGTACTCATGTTTGACTCATGTGGCAGCATGCAAGTTTAAGAAAGTTTAAAGGAACTTAGAGAAGTCTCTAATTAAATAAAACATACTGTAAACCCGCTTTTCCTTTCTTTAAATAAATGCTACTGAGTAAATCGAATCTATATAATTATGTATAAACCATTGTGTTTTTGTCTTTTTGTTAATGTTAATGTCTTTTGCCTTAAAATCAAGTCCGTTCTGCTACTAATTATCTTCTATTGCTTATAAATCTTGTGGGAAATATGAGAAGCCAGCAGTCAACACCATTCTCTGGACACACAGGATGTGTGACACAAAGCACTTCATGTTTTAAGCGTTTATACTCTTGTCACATATGCACACGATCATACACAGTGTATTAATTTTTATGTACTCAGACATTTATGCATTGCACAAGGAGTTCTTTAAAAAAATGTTGTGAATTTTACTTCATACATTAAATGATATCTATAGGAATATTAATGATTTATAGGTATGGGAATATGAGGGATGCATAAAGTTTCGCATATACATATGCATAATGTTGCAGATATTAGTGTCATATTTAAAAGTTATTCTCTGTCAATATGATAATATAATTATAATATTATATTATATTTCATTTTTTCCAAAAGACAGGCAGATAGATAGACACAGTTTTATTGTCATGGTTCAGTACAGGTGCTAAGTAAGAAAATGAAACATGTACTAGTGAAGGTTTCCTCTAAAACACGATTCTGAAGAAGTATGCACTTGATGTCAAGATTATTTATTGAACTGAATGTCATCTTTCAAGAAGTTTCCAAACTTCATCTGCAGTTTTCCCTCTGTTTATCAGAGGGACACAAAGATGTCCTCGGTCAACTGGGTGGCTTTACGTTGGATTCTCCATAACATCAGCTATTAGAAACATGTTCCAAATGTCATGGCTCATGACAGATAAATAGATGATTTGTGAGGAACTGGCTTGCTACCAGGAAATGAGGGGATGGAGAAAATAGAGGAATGGAGAAGGAAGAGAACAAAGAGAGAGTAAGACCGGTCTTATATCCCCCATGGAATGGAATGATCTTTGGTCTCTCTAGGTCACGGCGATGACTCAGACTCAAACACACACACACACACACACGCACGCACGCGCACACACACACGCGCACACACACACGCACGCGCACGCACGCACGCACACGCACGCACACACACAAAACAATGTGGTATGAAACTGAAAGGTGGCTCTGTGCTGTAACTGCAGTCACTGATACACAATAACACTATTGAATGTGGAGAAATACAGTACACTGTTATGCAACACATAAATATCAACTACAGAAATCAACTGTTCATTAAAATGAATGAAATATTCATATTGAAAACCTTACAACTGAAACTATGCTTTAGTTACAAATTGAAAAAACATCAAGCATCATTCACCAAAGGGATTAAAAAAAGTGTCAACAAAAGACAAACAGTGTAAGTTAATAAAGGTCTCATAGTGATTCATTTTTCCTGGAGAAAATCCAGTTGGCAAATTATGTCCTACAAGCACATGCCCACATTTCCCACACACCCATACACTCATTTTTGTTCTACTATCATTATAAAGACCTTCCAGTCAGATCATTATCAATGCAGTTTGCTAGTAAAATACTAATGCAAAATCTAAACCTATCGATATCCTAAACCCAGTAATTATATTTTACTTATTATAAATTATTTAAGGCTTAATCTGTCAAATACATTTACAGCATCACATTCGGAGCAGCTTACATTTAGCTCATCCGAACAAATAAGCAAAATATGGGGTTAAGGGGTCTTGCTCAGGTGCCCAGCAGAGGCATGGTGTGACTGGGATTTGAACTCACGGCCTTCAGATTTAAGGTCCAATGCCTTAACCACTAAGGTACCATTTCCCCAAAGAATCCTGCCCTCCTGAACATTTGGTTTACATTCATATTAGAGCTCAAGCAATTTGCTACAGATGCAGGTTGCAATAGTGCGCCTTGGAGTGGCCAAATCGCAGTCTGATTTATTAAAGCAACAGCTTCAGGCAAAATAAATTTCCATCCATTTTAAATCTGACAGGTGCCCATGCTGTTCATTTCTGCTGGCCTTACAGCAGTACGTGATTTGATACTCAAACTGAAACGTACATTCGGTGATAGAGCAGCAGCAGTGCACCTGAAAGAAACGGTATGAAATATATATTAATATACAAATATATATTCAAACTTAAGTCATTGATTAAGATTTTAGGCCTAGGCTTGCAGGGAAAGTCTTGCTGGCCCTGATGGCCAGCCATATATACATATGTATGTATATTATATAGATAGTACTGTTTCCTGTTTCACATCAGGCTGCATGTAAAACAGCATGCCATAAATGTTTCTTGTTTATTATTTTAGATTTAATGCATAATTGTATGGTAATATGGTGCTTATAAATTTAGGAAGACAACTCTTAAAAGTGCAGCTGATGGTACAGAAGATAATGAAGCTAAATAACAACGGTACCGTAAATAAAACTTTACTTTTTTTTCATCCTTTCTCCCTGGGTAAGGGTAAATTCCTTTTGGTTTTACACTAGATATGGTTAGACGATAGCCGAGACAGAAAAATTAGGGTGTAATTTCCCCTACTGGGTCTCATCACAAAATACAGCATGTACTGCAGTAAAAAATGAGCCTCAACAACAGCTGTGAAGAGAAGAACAGAGGCCCAAAACCCACTGACGCACACACATGCCCAGCTGAGCTTAGTCATCCATGTGTTTCCCCGGATTGTTCCCACACTGATCAAAGTAGCATGGACCACTGTGCTCTATTCACCGTCCTGTATTTTTATGTGATTTGTCGGTTTACACTGTCAATGAGCCAAGGTTATTTTAATAAACGCTAAGCCATAACCTGTTATTATTTCTGTGTACAGTATTTATTTACAGTGGCTCTGAGTCAGAGTTGGAACATCTTAATATGTTTTTGTATACCAGGGGCACCAATTTCTTTTTACATTTTTTTTGGACCATTTCTATATTTTTACACTGAATAACAGCTAACGCTATATTACCTCATGGGTATTTGGAGAGGCATATACAGTTAGTGCATAACCAATAAATTTCAGTGTTGTATAATGCTGAAAAATCTAACTGTTTCCGTGAAACCTTAGTATAAAATATACAATATCTCACAAAAGTGAGTGCACCCCTCACATTTCAGCAACTATTTTTGTATATCTTCTCAAGAGACAATACTATAGAATTGAAACTTGTATATATTTTGGATTAGTCAATGTGCAGCTTGTATTGCAGTACAGATTTACTGTTCCCTAAAAAGAACTCAACATTATTGTCTAAATAGTTAGTAACAAAAGTGAGTACATCCTAAGTGAACATGTCAAAACGGTGTCCAAAGTGTCAATATTTTGTGTGCCTTAATCCTCCTGGATTGCTGGACACCATCTGAGACAAACAAGTTTATCCTGATCTTATCAGACCACAGAACACGTTTCCAGTAATTCATGCTAGGGTTGTCTAGGCTTTCTTGTGAGCCAACTTCAGAAGAGTCTCCTTCTGGGACAATGATGCAAACTGACTTAACAATGACAAGTGAACCTTCCGCTTCTGCAACCTCTAAAGCAATGCTGCCGCACTCATGCGTCTCTTTTTTGAAGGCAGCTTCAGCACCTGACACACAGCATGAGGTCTCAACTTTTTTGATGGACCCTTGTGAGGTCTGATCTGAGTGAAACCTGTCTTGGAAATCCTCTGTACAACCCTGGCCACTGTACTGTAACTCGGTTTCAAGGTGTTACCGATCTTGTAGCCTCGTCTATCTTTGTGAAGAGCAACAATTCTAATTCTCAAATCCTCAGAAATACTTTGCCATGAGGTGCCATGTTGAACATCGAGTGGTCAGTATGAGAGAATTGTACTTAAAGCACCCAATTTTAACTGCTCTAATACAAGATACACAAATTGTATGGTCCTGACAAACAGATAAAAACATGAACATGATGAATAGGACATGTGGCTTTGCATGGTTACACGATGTACAGCTATCACTTAGGGTGTACTCACATTTGTTGCCAGTTCTTTTGACATTAATCGCTGTATGTTGAGTTATTTTTACAGGACAGTAAATCTGGACTGCTATACAAGCTGCACATTGTATACTCTAAAATATATTCAAGTTTCATTTCTATGGTATTTTCCCTTTACAATATAAACTAAAATGGTTGCTGAAATGTGAGGGGTGTACTCACTTTTGTGAGATGCTGTATATAACTATAGAAGTCGATCAACATCAATTTGGCTGCTATAATACATCATGAGTGATTTGGGATTTGAAACCATGACCTTTTGCTCAGAAGACCAACATCTTAGCCACCGAGTGACTTTCCCCATTCATTAGAGATACATTTATGGGGACTAATTTATGATGCTAAAATGTATATTCACAATCTGTTTATTTCAGCTGCTTTGGGAAAATGTCCATTGCAAATACATACAAGACAAGTTTATTCTCTGTTTTAGTGGTCTGTAATATTCTAGAGATTGATAATAATTGAGGTTTAGAAGCTTCTACTTGCCCAAGTTAGTTAGTTTATCCCTTATGAGTGAGCCAGTGGCGAATGTGGTGTGGAAAAACTCCCTAAATTGGTATGATGAAGAAACATTGAGAGGATCCAGAATCAAAAGCGAACCCGTCCTGATCTGGGTGGCACCGAATGTCCATTTATTACAGTCTATCATTGTAAAGGTGTGCAGTGATGGATGGTTACGTGCAACATGTGGTCCTGGGCCATCCTAGTAACTCATTCACCTCCCCTGCCAAATTGCTGTAAAACCCCTAAACTAGCTTTCAGTATATACTTTTTCCAGTTACCTGCCCACACGTAGGAACTTATATAGGTTTTGGTTTTAGTAGCTTTGTGCTTCTCAGCTTTGCCATTAGGTGTCACTGTAGTATGAACAATAACATGGACTCAAACTACCCCATTTCTCACAGGCCTTCTGATTTAATATACAGTTTCTCTCAAATGACCTCTGGGTTGCTCCTCTTTTAAATGACTCTGCATGTCTCCTTTCGTGGGATTTAGTGCTTGCAGTAAACGCCCAGCACATTCTAATGGGTTCTTACACCGTTTTTTGTCAGAGGGTATGATTCTGTGAAGAACCTTTACCAACCGTGGAGCCTTTCCATTGCAAAAAAGGTTGTTTGTAGTAAAAAAAAGGTTTTATATTTAGAATAAATAAAGGTTCGTCAACACTCAAAAATCTTAAAGCCGGTCATATATCATCAGCAGTGTAATGAACTGGACGGAATATGTTGGAACTGATTGCATGACGTTTATTTAATCAGTTAATAATTAATGTTAATAATTGATATTTCATTTGCAATATATAAATACTGTTTCTTCTTCTGATCCCTGTTTTCCACATATATTAGGCTTTTTTATATGAATTATTATTCTCCTATGTATAGAAATTCTGCTGTATGTAAGTTCTGCCTATTACAGAGGTCACTTCAGATTTTATTGGATTTGTATAAAATGTTTATATCCTGGACAGTTGATAAAAACATATAACTGCACATTTGCACATCCGTCTGTTTGTGTATGTATTTGATTTAATTGGTACTGTTCTTTTTTTTTTTTTTTTTTTTTTTTTTTTTTGGAATATATTTATTCTTATGTAGTTGATCTTTTTGTATTTTTTTTATTTTCTCATTTCTAATTTATCAAAAGTACTGGTTCCCTGGTGGTCTAGTGGTTAGGATGCGGCGCTCTCAACGCTGTGCCCCGGGTTCGATCCCCGGTCAGGGAACCAACCCCAGCCATTAGGGTTGCACAAGCCTTAGTGCCGGTCCCAAGCCCGGATAAATGGGGAGGGTTGCGTTAGGAAGGGCATCCAGCGTAAAAACATGTGCTAAATCAAACATGCGGATGATCCGCTGTGGCGACCCCTAATGGGAGAAGCCGAAAGAAAGTTTATGACTGGTGGACTGTTCCAGATCCTATTGGTCTAGATGTGAATGTGTATGTCCTTAGTTTAGTTCTTATAATCCAGTTCTTCCAGTGTATTTACTGTATCAAGCATATCTCTGTGTAAATGATGAAATATTTAACTGTTTTGCAATCTGATGTTGAGGTCCATTATTCTGAGATTGTTCCACATGCTTTTTCACTGATCTTTACTTCTGTGAGACTCTCTAAAATACGCTTTTTATATCCATATATCTTCTAACTGACCGGATGTCAATCTAATTAGTTGCAAAATATTTTTCCAATTGTTTCATATTAATAACATTAATACAATAACAATAATATTTTTTCCTTAAAATAGTAAATTTCCTCAGTTTAAACATTTGATAAGTTTCCTATGCTCTATTGGGTTTAAAATATGGGTTTATGAGATTTGCAAATCATTGCATTCTGTTTTTTGTTTACATTTTACACACTGTCTTAACCTTTTTTGCAATTGGGGTTGTAAATGATATGATCATAGTTTGTTCTATCATCACAGCATCATCACCAGCTGACGAGAAGAAAACGGCAAAACCATGTTTTTAGCACACTCTAGTGGCAGACTATGGCAGGTCTCTTACAGCTCAGGGTCAAACCCCCTCCTGCTTAGTGGCATAATGAATAGGCGTTCTCCTGTTGCTTAGACTTCTCTAATGCTTTGTTTATTTGAGTAAACAGACGTCAGCAGCAGGAGTCTTATACAAAGAGCAACGCGAAAAACCCTGATATCAAATTTCATTGGGCATTTACAATCTAATTATATATTTTACTACGTTGACATATTCTTTCGCCTTTTTCATCTTTTTTCTTACTTGTATATTTCCATATCATGTCTGCTATTCTTGGGATTCCTATTATTTGCAGATATAGTATAGTAGCTTGAACGGTATAAACTGGAAACTCTGTTTTGTTTTTTGTTTTTTTTCAGTATGACATTTTAGGTATTTTTTTATGTCAAAATAGATTAAACATCTAACAAAAAATATAGCTTCTGTGTTAGTATTGGTTTGACATACTGTAAATAGTTTTATACTGTTAAGTTGTCAAAGTGAAAGCTGTGAAACAGTGGCAAAAGTTGTCAATTTATCCTAAAGAATTTGTGTAATGTAATCCTGGACAGAGATGTACAGTATACAACTAGTAAGAAATATTGAAATATGCAGAATGAAATATTAAGTCTGTGTAACCACAGTGCGACACCAATAACAACCACAATAACAGCAAAAAGCACAGAGGCTCTGCACACAGGACTACATAAAATATTAACAACAATATTGCTAATGCATTGCTCTTAATGCAGTAGAATGTAGTCCAGCTACCTGAATCCAGTTTAGATATTCTCTTCAGTTTCTCCTCAGTGTACGCAAGTGAACAATTTAGTGTTTATCGGATCAACATAAAATCTCTAGTGTAGACATCAAAGCAGAGGCAAATCCATTACTAAGAAAAAATGGCTGGTTTATAGCAACAATTAACCAAAACCAGGATGTTTATCTTTACAAATTGCTAAAAAATGTTTTATAAACTAGACATATCAGATCAACAGGAAGACAGTGACTAGTAGAAATATAGACAACCAATATATACACACAGTTAGGAATATGGAGAGAAGGTGTGTGTGTGTGTGTGTGTGTGTGTGTGTGTGTGTGTTACTAGTAATTTGACAGAGAGATGGATGTAGCGAGTGTGTTGCATTGATATTGCTAAATGAATTGAAAGTCTCTGAGGGAGAGACCAGGGGCTTCAGGCAGTGAGCAAGATGAAAAAGCAAGATCTGTGTGTGTGTGTGTGTGTGTGCGTGTGCGTGTGCGTGTGCGTGTGCGTGTGAGCGTGTGTTTTGACAGAGTTTGAAATCTTGAATATTCCAATCCAGGTCCCTTAATGTACATCTATAGGAGTTTTAGAAATAACTTATTGATCAGTATGAAAAAACACGGCTCGATTAGTCAACAGCCTAAAGGATTGTGGGTGGTGAATGTGGCCTGGAATTATTTTACTGGTGGTCATTGGGAATTTTAGCCAATTTGAGGTTCCGTAAATGGAAATCTATAAATCACTGAGGAGTCAGAACAGACAGAAGGTCTGTAGTTTTTATTAATAATAATAATAATAATAATAATAATAAGAAGAAGAAGAAGAAGAAGAAGAAGAAGAAGAAGAAGAAGAAGAAGAAGA
>JAAIIK010000017.1:1786656-1797434 GCA_014706435.1 Silurus glanis | reverse complement strand
TGTGTGTGTGTGTGTGTGTGTGTGTGTGTGTGTGTGTTCATGGTGTCTTGCAATGAGTTGGCATCCCATACAGGTTGTGTCAGTTTCACTTCCAGAACTTCCAGAAAATGAATGAATGAAAATACAAGTTTCCTATTTTGTTTGATGCTGTGCTTTCACCTTGGCAGACAATTGATTTTTCCCTCTTTCTCTTGCCTGTGTGTAATTCATTTGAAAAGATTATGTATACACAAACGTACACACACACACACACACACACACACACATATATTTAGGGCGCATTTTTGTGAGTAGACAATGCTTTTAATTTGATATATTTGATGTAGATATGATGTAAACTGTTTAAGCTGTCAATCAAGAAATAAGGTGCTGAAATCCCAGGTATACGTCCATATTTCATTCATTACTAAACTGTATGGATTCAAATTTGATTTTTTTTGAAAAGAGATATATTTTTTTCCATTATGTAATTCTGAGTTATTGAGTTAATCGTAATCGTAATCGTTGTATTATATTATATTATATTATATTATATTATATATTAACAGAATGCGTTCACTATTACCATAATTAATGACATCTGCAATTTTCTGATGTTTTAAGGATTACAAGTGATGCATTAAATCATTATTATGAAGGCATTTGGCATAAGATATTAATATTATACTTAATTGTGGTACCCATTTTTCATCACAGAATCCACGTTCTGTCAGGTAAAGGCAGTAAATTTTTGGCTTTGAGGGCAAAATTTGCATTATAAAATATGTAAATCCTTGCATAGAATTATGATTTACATATTGGGTATTAGTATTTGCATAATAAGCAAGGTGACTACGGCACTTATAATATTCCTTGATTGGTTATTTACATATTGCAGATTTTCAAACAGGACAGGGTGATTAATGTATACATTTAAGCATATTTTTGAAATTCTCAGATCTCAAATTCCTGAGATTAGTATCATCCTGGAACAATTTACATCATTAAGTGGTTCTTAGGTTCTTGCTAAAGGGGGATTTATTTAGTATTATTTTTTATTGTTTCACAAAATGTCTATGAATATTATTGTGCTAATTTGGCCAGAGCTTGCTTGAAAAAGCCATTATTATATTTAATTTATATTAAATAAATCTGAATACAAAGATATGAGAAATTATTTTATAACACATTTTATATTATATATTTTTCAATAGAAACAAGCAGGTACATAATAATTATATTAGTGATAATAATAATAGTTTGCATTCTTTTTTTTTTCATATTCTGTTTGCAAATTTTTGATTAGCAACAGATTTGAACTTGATTGAACTCTTTTACTCTGCTTATTGTAGAAAAATGTCTCCAGGTTACGTATGTAATGGTTCCCCACAAAAGCACATGGAGTGGATCCTGTTTCTGAAAAATAAAGGAGGCGCTACGGTGATGCAGGCAGTGTGGCATGGAGATGCAGCGTCTCGTTACCTCTGGGAACCTTGGTTACATACGTAACCTGGAGATGTTCCTCTTCAGGAACTCGAGCTGCATCAAAAAAAACGCTTTGGGAACGAGAGTCCAATCAAGCCAGGCTGACCAATCCCTGCCTAGTGTGGAAGGGCACAGCTAGGACGAAGGACATAGGGGCCAGGAGTGGCACTGAGGTCGAGGCTATAAAATCTGGCAAAGGTTAGTGGGTGGACGAGTCTGCCACGTTACAGATGTCCTGAAAGGAAACTCCAGAGGACAAGACCTTAGAGGCAGCCACACTCTGAGTAGAGTAAGCTCTGACCCCAAAAGAAGCAGGGAGACCAGAGGACTCATAAGAGGAAGAAATAGCATCCACAATCTATCTACTGAGCATCTGCTTGTTTACAGGGAGACCTCTCCTCTGAGGGCCATAGCAGACAAACAGCTGCTCCGACTTCCTCCACAGTTCCATTCTGTGAACGTATATGTCATTGTCGGTTTACCTTCTTTTGGTCTGGGAGCTAAAAAGGAGGAGGATAGAATGCCTGCAGCATAACAGGTTGTGGGACGACCAAGGGTACCTTAGGAACATCCCCTGGTTTAGGGTAGAGGAAGGCACTGGCCAAGCCTGGAGTAAATTCTGGGAAAGATGGGGCTACAGAGAGGGCCTGAAGATGAGAGAAAAGATGGCCAAGATAAACACAGTCTTGACTGTGAGGAACCTCAAAGGCACCTCGGTCAGAGGCTCAAAAGGAGGGTTTTGACAGGGCCTCCAAGACAATGGCCAAGTCCCACGCAGGCATTCTAGGTCGTACCGGAGGCCTCAGCCTCTGGGTGCCACGGAGAAAACATGTCACCAACGGGTTTTTAACCAGTGACTGCCTCGCTATAGGGGCATGACAGCACTGAACCAACCGGGCAGTTAACTGAATATAGGTGGTGGTGTTTACACCATGCAGTGAACAGGCGCCACCTTGTGGCGTATGACCTCCTCGTGGAGGGAGCTCTGGATTAAAGAATGGTCTCTACCACCTCGATGAAGAGGCCCGCAGTTAGGAGCTGCACCCCCTCAGGGGCCACAGCCACAGCCTCCACAGCTCTGGGTGGAGGTGTATTACTATACCCTCTGCATGAGATAGAAGATCCCTCTTGAGAGGACTCTCCCAGGGAGGGTGTTCAAGAAGGGCTACCAGGTCCCACAAACCAACTCTCTCCAGAAAGGCGGGAAAGGAGAAGAGGTAGGGAAAACCAGGGGTGACAGTGCGATGTCTCTTGAGTTGCAAACAGGTCCACCTGTGCTCTGAAAATTTTTTCCCAGATTAGCTCCACCACATCCAGGTGGAGTCGCCATTCCCCGGGCCTCGGCCTTGACTCGAGAGGGCGTCTGCTCCCTCAGTTAAGTGGCCTGGGATATATGCTGCCCTCAAGGAGAACAGCTTCCCTTGGGCCCATAGGAGGATCTGACGTGACAGCTTGTACAGATGACAAGATCACAGACCCCCTGGCAGTTGATATTGGAAACCACTAAAGTGTTGTCCATACTGACCAGCACATGGTGGCCCCAAGGTCTGTGAAAAAATGCCTCAGAGCCTGAAGCACGGCCA
Source organism: Silurus glanis (assembly GCA_014706435.1). NCBI lineage: Eukaryota > Metazoa > Chordata > Actinopteri > Siluriformes > Siluridae > Silurus > Silurus glanis. The sequence goes on along the minus strand of JAAIIK010000017.1, from coordinate 1,794,387 downwards.
GCATCTCTAGGCAATTGATGTGTCACATCCGAATGTGCCTCCCCCAGAGACCTTGAGCGAAGCGGGCACTCATGACCGCCCCCACCAAGTGAGGGACGCTTCTGTCGTAAGCGTTACGCAACAACCAGTAACTCCCTGCACGGGCCCTGAGTCAGGAACCCGGGATCTTTACACACATCTAAGGAATGAAGGGCTCACCAATTGACCTTGACCGTACAGAGTAGACTGCCCCTCCAAGAGAACCCTGAGCCACCACTGAAGGGATCTCATGTGCAGAAGGCCAAGTGGAACCACAGTGAGTGACTTGCCTTCCCTCACTCTCTTCACGGCTGTGAGGATGGATCTCACAAGAGCACGGGACAATGGTGCCCAGATCGAATACCATACTATGCCAAAATGGGTGGTTCACCTTGATGGAGAAAGCACACTCTTTTTGGCGTTCAAACTTAACCCCAGTTCCTTCATTTGGGCAAGAACGACATCTTGATCCTGGACCACCAGCTGCTCTGATTGGGCCAATATCAAACAATTGTCATAATTTAGAATGCGGACACCCTAAAGCCTTAGTGGGGCCAGTGCCGCATCCACACACTTTGTGAAGGTGCAGGATGAGAAGGCTAAACCAAACGGAGGGACCCGATATTGGTAAGCTTTGGCCGCAAAAGCAAACCTCAGGAACTTCCTGTGTGCTGGAAGGAGAACCTGGACAAACACCCACAGTGCGCTTCCTGAACAAACAGAGCAAACAGGGTTTACTCCATGTGCTTTTATGGCTTCCTGGTCACCGCGCTTTCCATTGGACAGATTACACATTAAACAGAGCATGGACAATGCAGAAGCATTCCGAAAGCGTTTTTGACGCAGCTCGAGTTCCTGAAGGGGAAATGCTATTAGCCAGTTTGAACGGTCCCAAGTTATTACATTCTCCTGTGTAACAAGATAAACTTTTGTTGCATCTGAAAAAACATTACTTTCTTATAAATTCAACAGTCCTTGCATGTTAGCATTAATATTACGTACTAGCATTCCTATGCTAATTCACTGCTAAGTCAACATTTTCATAGCAGCATCTTATGGGTAATGTGCGCATTCTCCATGCTACTGAGATTAATGAGTTTTAAATGTTAAAAATATCAGCTATTTCAGAAATAATCAGGATCTATTGCTTCATGCATTATTTCTTTTTTCGTCTGGTTACAGTTTCTTTCTCAGCTGCTTACAGCCATTTTCTAGAAATAGTGTGTCAGTTCCTGAGGTTTGCATGTGCAAAAACATGTGCAAACTTGACAACACCCATGAAGAAAACAAAACAAAACGTGCAAGCTGATGTCAAATGAGTCGCTCAAACAAGTAAAATTACACGTATCATCTAGCTTTGTGTGTGTGCTTGAATGAATATGCAGTTTGAGATGCTTCTGCATAAAAGTACACATTTACAGAGTCAAGAGGCTCGTGGTAAAACATGAATTTGATGCCCACAGTCTGAGCTGCTATCTCTGAAAGTAATTTATTTTATTTATTTGCTTTTATGAAACCTAAAAGTTAGGATTTTTGGAAGACAAATTTCTGCCACTAATCAGGTTTTATGCCTGGGAGTGTTGGAAAATACTCGTAACAAAGTTGGTTTCATATTAGATGTTTACTGTCTGTTCACACCTCCGAAGCCATCTGCTTCAAAAACAAGGAAGTGAAAACATTTTTTATTTGCACATATTGTATAAGCATAACAAAATCCTTTTGGTTTGGTCTTTGTAATGTATTTTGCAATGCATCTCACAGCCTCATACATCAGGATTCATCACGGCTATCAAAAACTCTCAAGTGCCCAAGCATCATATTTATATATACTATTCAATTCAAATACATTTTATTTGTATAACAACAAGCATTGTCACAAAGCAGCTTTACAGGAATACATACTGTGGATATGTATGTAGGGATGGACAGTATTTATGATACATATATAAGTATTTCAAATATAAAATTGGATTTTGTCATTTGTATTTGATGGTGTTGATGGTATATTTTCTATCAAAACTTGTTTTGTATTTTTGTAGTTTTAAAATATGTAAACTACTTTGTAAGAAGTCTACATGATGACATCATAGAAATGCAGCCTCCAAATGGTGCCTACTCAGCAGTTTGCCCAGACTTGAGATCAGAACAAAAAATTTATCCATATGGAAGAAGGTGGTGAATGTAAGAAACATGCAGCCTGCCAGCTTTCAAATAGGTGTCCAGTGACTGATAAATAAATATTTGATTGATGAATATTGTACCCTAATTGAAGTAGCTATTTGGTAGGGTCATGATTTTGCATACCATTGCATAAACGACTGCCTGACACATAATATATTATTATATTTATCATTAACAATCAAATGGCGAAATATTTAGAAACTAGTTGCTATAATTACAGGTGCTATCAGTTGTTTTCTCATGAATGACTTGTTTGTCATTGAGTCAGTGTTGCTAATGTAAAGAAGCCCTTCATTACTGAACACCTAGTAACTAAATTACAATTATGAGAAATTCACAAACTGTTAAACATTAAATTGTTGGTTACATTAATAATAACCCATATCTTTAAGATCACAGGGTTTATGTATGTAAATTTTTACATATGTCATCTGGTTGCATATGTCAAATTTATTGCAAGACTCGACCAAGCTGTTGCTCCTAAAAATTGTTTACTTAATCAACTGGGTCAGTGTAATAGTGAAGAAACAGATCAAATAGGCCAATTGATGGAAGGTTTGCAAAGATATTTCTCAAAATAAAATTAAAATACAAACAAATAAAGGAGTGTATTTTGATTCTTGGTGTGGCTGCTGTATTTTGTAGTTTATTGTAATAAACCTAAAGTGAAGTTATTTGATATTGAATTTTTAAATACATTTTGCTGAATCTTTACCCAACCCTGTATGCATGCATAGATAGATTTTTTTTTACATAAATTTTACATTTATAATTTTTTTCTCTAATGAGCAATCCAGAGGAGATGGTGACAAGGAAAAACTCCCTGATACAACATGAAGAAACCTTGAGCGAAACCATCATTATATCAGAGACACTGGATAGTCTGATTGCACATAATTCAATATTTTTTTTATTTCTATAGCACTTTTAACAATGGACATTGTTATAAAACAGGTTTATACAGAATCATTTAAAAACAATTATACTTTTGCTCTGTATAATTGTAAGTTTGTCCCTAATGAGCAAGCAAGTGGCGACTGTGGCAAAGAGAAAACTCCCTGAGATGGCATGAGGAAGAAACCTCGAAAAGAACCAGACTCAAAAGGAAACCCATCCTCATCTGGGTGGCACCGAATGTGCATTCATTATAGTTTCATCATTGTTGAGGTTTGCGGTTTAGTGATGGCCGCTTAAATGCAGAACTGTTCAGGCAAGCTGCGGTCCTAAGCCTAAGTTGCTCAGTCATTTCATCAGGTTTTTTAATTAATCTCGCAGCAATAGTGTTGCACAGAAATGCAGTGGATTTGATCTACTTAATTATACCTTTACATATCCACCACTTAGAGTATACAAAGAATTTGAATAAATTGAGTCTTTTGCCTGTATTTTCACAGTCAAATCTAAAAGTCTTCTTTCTTGGAGAACTATTTTCCTTCCATCTCAACGTTTCTAGAAAACTTACAGAAAAGAACTAAGCAACAGACCAATCAGTTTCCCAGTGCTGTCATATATGGGTTTATACCAAGAGCTGAACAGAAAAGTTTTGTCTCAGTGGTGTAAGGAAAAGTCATGTGAGCTTTAACTATTGCGAAATGTGTGCCAGGCTGCAACCACATTGTCTATCATAAAGATTATTTCTCAGTAAAACAATATGGATTATTTCATTTGTTATTGTAACACTACTAGTGTGCCAGATATTTGTGTCTATCTTACAGGTGAAAAGGAGTGGCACATCATCCCATTTCCCTTCACATTTACATTTGTCTTTTCATTTCGCAGCTACTTTGGATATAAGTTCAAAGAGGTTGTGTACAAACCAAGCATCTCACTAAGTATCTACTATCTAGACAGAAGTTTCAGACAGTTGTAAAAAGAGCAAAGGGACTTAAAGTCGGATTTTCCAGCTTTAGTTTTTTCAACCTCATCTGTAGGGTATTTGTGATTAACCACGGACAAGAATTTGGGACTGAGTCATTTTCCACAGGATTGAGAAACGAACAGAAAACCTGTTTACTTGATACAGATTCATAATTGAGACAGCTGTTGAAGAACGCCGATGAATCCTTCAGTCGAAGGTGTATTCAAATATTTGAGATTTGAAAGAGCTTTTTGTACAAGAATTAATTATATATATAGTAATATAATCTCACCATGTGCTTATGAGATGCCTTAGAAACCATCATATAGTGTAGAAATGACTTTTTGTTCTTTTGGTTTTTTTTGCAGTGTTCCAGAGTTGGCTAAAATTACACGCAGTAAGATCAGCAATGGTAAGATGTTCTTTCGTGTTTCCCTGATCTCAAGCTCATTATTGCATGTTTGAATTTGCATTATACAGTATAGATCCATATATCAGCTTACAACTTACAACATTTAACACCTGACTTCCATTTTTAATTCATTTATTTTATTTTAAAAATGTGTCTAAATACATGGCAATAATATTGTTTGTGGTCATTGTGGTCAAAATGTAATGTGTGCATGACCTGTTCGTATATATACATACAATATCTCACAAACGTGAGTACACCCTTCACATTTCAGCAACCATTTTAGTATATCTGTTGAAGGGTCAATACTATAGAAACAAAGCTTGGAGATATTTTAGAGTAGTCAATGTGCAGCTTCTATAGCAGTATAGATTTACTGTCCTCTGAAATCAATCATGTCAAAATAACTGGCAACAGAAGTGAGTACACCCCTCACAGTTTAGCAGCCTCTGTATTATATCTTCTCAAGGGACACAGGTTGTTGCTGGGATCCTCTTCCACTCTTACATAATGACATCATGGAGATGCTAGATGTTAGACACATGCCGCTTCTTCACCTTTTGCTTGAGGATGCCCCACAGGTGCTGAATAGGGTTAAGGTCTGGAGACATACTTGGCCACTCCATCACCTTCAGCTTCCTCAGCAAGGCAGTTGTGTTTGAGGTAATTCTTATGTTGAAAACTGCTTTTCGGCACAGTTTCTGAAAGGAAGGCATCATGTTCTGCTTCAGAATTTCACAGTTCTTGTTGGAATCCATGTTTCCCTCAATGAACTGAAGCTCAGCCTGTATCAGCAGTACTCATAGACAGCTCATAGTACTCATAAAGCATGCTGCCACCACCATGCTTGACTGTAGGCAAGACCCAATTTTCTTGGTACTCCTCACCAGGATGTCACCACATATAATGGACACCATCTCAGCCAAACAAGTTTAGGACATGGTTACAGTAATTCATTCTCTTGGACAGATTGTCTTCAGCAAACTGTTTGTGGGCTTACTTGTGAGCCAGTTTCAGAAGAGGCTTAGTTCTGGGACAACAACCATGCAAACTGACTTGTTGCAGTGTGCGGCGTATGGTCTGAGCACTGTCAAGCGGACGTTCTGCTTCTACAACCTCTGAAGCAATGCTGGCAGCACTCATGCGTCATGTTTTTTAATGCCAGCTTCTGCACCTGATGCACAGCACAAGGAATCAACATCTTTGATCGACCCTTGCGAGGCCTGTTCTGAGTGAAACCCGTCTTGGAAAACCTCTGTATGACCCTGGCCACTTACTGTAGTTCAGTTTCAGGGTGTTACTGATCTGGGTTCTTTGCCATCAGGTACCATGTTGAACATCCAGTGGTCAGTATGAGAGAATTTAACTCCAAACACCAAATTAAAATTTTTCTAATATAAGATACTCAAATTTGTATGGTCCTGTCAAGCAGACAAAAACATGAACGTGATGAAAACGAAAAGTGGCTTTGCATGGTTACATGACGTCATCACCTTTGTTGCCAACAATTTTGACATTAATGGCTGTATGTTGAGTTATTTTCAGATGACAATACATTTATACTGCTATACAAGCTGCACACTGACTACTCTAAAATATATCCAAGTGTCATTTCTATGGTATTGTCTTTTGAGAAGCTATTCTAAAATGGTTGCTGAAATGTGAGGGGTGTACTCACTTTCGTAAGATACTGTATATACATCAACCAGGCATAACATTATGACATTATGTCCGGTGAGGTGAATAACACTGATTATCTCTTCATCATGGCACCTGTTAGTGGGTGGGATTTATTAGGCAGCAAGTAAACATTTTGTCCTCAAAGTTGATGTTAGAAGCGGGAAAAATGCGCGAGCATAAGGATTCGAGCGAGTTTGACAAGGGTCAAATTGTGATGTCTAGACGACTGGTTCAGAGCATCTTTAAGACTGCAGCTCTTGTAGAGTGTTCCTCATGTGGGTCAGTATCTATCAAAAATGGACCAAAAAAGGAGCAAGGTTGAACTGGCAAGAGGGTCATGGCTTCATCCTTATTGCCCATTGAGCCTGTACAAGGCTCATTGATGCATGTGAGGAGTGAAGGATGGCCCGTGTGGTCCCATCTACTGTAGCTCAAATTGCTGAAAAAGTTAAAGCTTTTAATGCTCGACAGGTCAAAACTGTTTTGGCAGCAAAAACGAGACACTATTAGGCAGGTGGTCATAATGTTATGCCAGGTCATAATATTATGTGTTTTTATATATATTCCCTGGTGGTCTAGTGGTTAGGATGCAGCGCTCTCAACGCTGCGGCCTGGGTTCGATCCCCGGTCAGGGAACCAAACCCAGCCACTTTCAGTGCCGGTCCCAAGCCCGGATAAATTGGGGAGGGTTGCGTTAGGAAGGGCATCGAGTATAAAAACATGTGCCAAATCAAACATGTGGAGGATCTGCTGTGGTGACCCCTAACGGGAGAACCTGAAAAAAAAAAATTACAATTTTTTCATATATATATATATATATATATATATATATAAAATATATATATATGTTATATTGAGAGAGAGAGATTATACACTATTATAGCAATATAATAATGCTGGGTAGTGTTATCCTTTGCTCTCAGAATTTAATGGAATGTCATGGGATTCTGGTCGAGGTTTTTATGCTTGCTTAAATCAATTGCTATAGATTTTTCAGGTACAATGTCATGCTGCCAATCTACCGTTCTACCACATCCCAAAGCTGTTCTATTGGATTTAGGTTCAGTAAATGAGAAGGCCACTAAAGAACATTGAACTCGTTGTCTCACAAAACTAATTTAAGACGACTTTTTTTTTGTTTGTTTGACACGGTGCATTATCTTACTGGAAGAAGTCATTTAAAGATGGCTAAATTGTGTGCAATTGTACTTTGTAAAAAATACAAAAATTCCCCACCACATTACACTATCTACACCCTCCTGGACTGCTGACTGCTCTGAGATACTTATCTATTTACCACAATTGTACTGTGGTCATCTGTGTTACTGCAGCTTTTCTGTCAACTCAAACCAGCCATTTTCTATTGACTTTTCTCATCAACAATGCGTTTACAGCTGCAGAAGTGATGTCACATTTTTTTCCAGTCTGACAGATGATGTGGAGATAACCTGAAGCTCCTCTCTCTCTTTCTCTCTAACTCTCTCTCCCTCCTTATTCTCTTGCAACTTTAAATGTATACACATATTTATAAACTTGATAGATAGATAGATAGATAGATAGATAGATAGATAGATAGATAGAT
>JAAIIK010000017.1:1767063-1782053 GCA_014706435.1 Silurus glanis | reverse complement strand
ACACACACACACACACACACACACACACACACACACACACACACACGTGCATATACAATGTATACACATTTATATAATCTGTGCATACAAAGTATACACACACACACACACACACACACACACACACACACAGACACTAATCGTTGTTTTTCTGCAAATCCTAGCTTTTTTTTTTGGCAGAATTTTGGAAAAATTTATAAATTTGTATTAAAATCAGTCCTTCAGGAATAGAGTGATTTTGATCGAGATTCTTTTTAGCTATGAATGTAAGTAGTTTATTGTACCTGGATGAAGGGAAGGTCGAGTTTTTGGAAAATACACAGCATTTTCCACCATACGATTCACAACCCATTTAGAAATAAATAATGTAATAAAGACTTTAGTGTCATTTCGTCTTTCTTATTCTCTGTTGAATTCCTCCAGAGTAGAAATCGTAAATGTCCAATGTGTTTTTACACGTGCAGTCGGGTGCTGCGTTAAAATGTTTAATTAAGTCTTTCATTGTTACAGCCGCAGTTTGTTGACTTCTGCTCTGCAGGACTTCAGTGCAAATATTCATTTAGAATTTGATTAAGATCTGACTTAATCATTGAAGGTGTTGCAGTGGAAATTCTCCAGTCAGATGATCAGATGTGACTCACTGGTAACTGACAAGGTGGTTTAGGAACAAGTAGATAGAGAATTTGCTGCAAGGTGGTGTAAAAAAAAACAAAAAAAAACAGAATGCATTATATGAATTGCATAATTGATGAAATAAATGAACCAGCAAACCAGTGTTAAGATTTTACTAAATGAGGAAAAAAAGGGAAAAATATTAAGAATGCAAACACAGAAAATCTGCTGTGTTTAAAGGGTTTAAGGTAAATGCCACCTGTAAAGGACACCCTCTCCACTCCACCCCCACACATGATTGCTACTGCCTTGCAGACTGTACACACATCACACACACACACACACACACACACACACACTCATACTTACCCCTCCCTTCACACCCACACACCCACTATACACACACGCACACAACTTAATGCTTTGCATGTAGAAATGCTTTTCATTTTTTCTATTGCAACAAACAAAACCCTTGAATGCATATAGATACATTTTTTATTGTATTCAATTTTTTCAATTCTTATAAATATTTTATATGATTAGAATATATTTTTTATATTATGTAAACATATTTTTTTTTTTTTTTTTTTTTTTTATCACTAGACTTTTATTTTCATAATATCTTATTTTCATCAAGCTCATAATTCTGGAGTAATTCCACCAGCCAAAATCTTCTCGTCTAGTTTGCTGCCTGTTTTTATGTCTCAATTTTAAATCTAGTTTGAGTCGATTCATTTTTACATTTAACAGATGGTTTTATCCGAGTGAGGTGACATCCAGTTCAATCCAATCCATTGCAATCCAGTCCAAGCGTACAACTGAGCATCTGAGGATTAAAAGGCCTTGGGATTTAAACACAGCCAATCAGGGACGAGCGCTCCCTTGAAACGAACATGCGCCGAACATAAACCGTAAAATCTCGAGGTGTGAGCAAAACACGAGCAGAGCCATCACCTGTAAACAGAGGCGAGAGATCTGTAAGAATTATCTGTAAAAAAACAATCCAGCAGCCTGGTGTTCGTTTTCAAGGCCTTCCCTCACTTCTGCAAATTATTTTTACATGTAACTGGAAATGACTTACTCAGTATTTTAATAAGGACATTTTAAAATGACTCTAGACTTTCTGTCCATCTCTCTTTCTCTCTCGTTTGATTTAATTGCTCGATCAAATAACGGCGCAGTTCTCCCACAGCTTTTGTTATAAACTACACTAATATTAACAAGTAATTCAGTAGGAAAATTAATGTACAGTTTGAAACAGAAAACGGCTGCATGTTGTAACATTACAACACTCTCTCTCTGTGGTAATGCGATGAGGTCCGCGAATCCAGTAATCAGATCGTTTGTCCTTGGGTCATGAAGATTGGGTGACTGCCTATCTTTTAAGGGGTTTGGCTCAGCTTTGGGAAATTGGCAGTAATCATTTTTTGTTACATATTCATAAAGAAATCACCCGAGCCAGCTGGTGTGGAAAGTTAATAATTGTTCTGGTTTATGATCAGGATTACTAGTTACGTCTGAAATAAAGTTGTCTAAAAATACTATACTCAGGTTCCTACGTATTTCGGTTTGACTATAAGGTCGGCCCTCCAATTATGAATTTCGAACGTTTAATGTCCCTCTGCCTCGTACTACAACATAATACTTTATAAAGTCTCAACCTTGTAGGCTAACACTTATACCCAGAGTGGAATAGAGTACACATACTGTACGGTAAATTGATCCAAGTCTATAAAACAGTTTCCCAATCGAATGCTTTACAGTATATTTGTGTCTATATTAACAGTAATAAAGGGTAAGCGTTACCAATCCATGTTTTTTTCGTGCCTTAATGACTTAACTTTGCTATTTAATTATTGATGGCAAACCCACAAACGTTACACCCGCAAATGTGGAGGTCTGAGCGTATATCTTACACGCCATTAACACAGCTAAGAAGCAAAGCAACAGGCAGCCATTCATTTACAAATCAAATGAGGTATTTCTCTGTTTTATGTTGCCAGTTTGCATAAAAATGCAAATGATGCGAAATTCAAAATGATGCTGCGGTGAATCAGCAAATCTAAAAGGAAGAATCCAGTAAATTCCTAGTAGCAGTTGTGTGGTAGACAATGCTTTTTTTTTTTTTTGCTCTGTTGTACTTTCCAGCTGTTTTCTGTTACTAGTAAGTTACTAGTTCTATTATTTTGTTGCATTTAAGTCACTTACAGATTTTTTTTTTTCGTTCGCCAGAAAACGTAACTGCTGGTAGGAATGCACAATTGGTCTGGTATAATAGTATTCCATAAATAGGTTCTGCATTCCTTAATCTTGAAACCCTATAGGGCACATCTAGAAGAGAGACATGCTTACAAGAGACACACCCACAAGAGTCAGGAGTTTCTTTTTGAGTATTGATTTTACATTTGCATTAACATTTTCAGGTCATCTAGAGCAACTTTCATTATGTAACTTACAGACAAGCTATTGTGTGTGTGTGTGTGTGTGTGTGTGTGTGTGTGTGTGTGTGTGTGTGTGTGTGTGAGCGATGAATCTTGCAGAAAACCCGCATTATGCAAATTTCAGGATGTACACATTCACAGTACATTGTTTCTTGTTTGCAGGAAGGGATGCCAAAATCAGATATTTCACTCGTGTCCCAGTGGAGTAGTTCAAGTAGATTATTAAATAAAGACTGGGGAAAAAAAACTGTTGTTACTATGCAAAGAAAGGAAGCACTACTCTGTGTTTGCATAATTCTTTAAAAAAAAAAAAAAAAAAAACTCGAATTCCAGATTAAGCTCCCACACTTTGCATTCAGAGCATCTGGTGCAATCAGAGCTAATCGATTTCAAGAGTTGGAAAAAAAAAACCTATAAATCTTATGAAACAGGCCATATCTGAGATTAGGTCAGATTACACACCAGATTTACACTGCCGGTTGAGAGGAACGTCGCGGCACATTCTGTTTAAATAGCTTCAATCGTTATGTTTTTATTTCAAAGATAAAAAAATATATTTGAATCAGTTTTTATATAAGTTCTAGTAATGAACGCACCGAATTTACAACATCGGATATTCGCAGTTTGAATAATCTAAAAGAATCATGCAGTATCATACTACAGTAGTTAACGTTTAAAGGAATGATCTGGCAGAAGATTTACCCCGTTTTCTTTCAGCGTCAGTGATTGCGCTTATGTTGAAGTAGTCCAGGTCACAGAACAAACAGAAATTCTTGGCTGATTGACTATGGACTGAGTTGAAATTTTTAGAAAGCATTCTTTTACTCTTCCAGGCGAGGCAAATATTTATCTGTGAGTCAGATATTACGCAGCAACTTTTGTGTCCTAAGTGACTAGCAAGAGGCACAGTCCAAACACAGACCCGAACAGTTGATGTTTTAGATCAAGTACAGCCACTATTGTGACAATTTTTCGCGATTCGAACTCGCATGCGATCCGTTTTGAAAATACCGTCGAGGGCGTCACGCGCTATCGACTGTCTCGCCGTACGACGGACGGCCAATAAAGTTTTTGCCGTTTTGAACTGGATACAGAATCCTCGGGCTGTTTCTGCTGAAGTGCGAGCTAAAACCACAAAGAGAGTTTTCCCCATGGAAATGTCAGCCAAAACACACGCTCACTCATACACTCTCACACAGAATCTATTTACAGGATGACAGAAATTGTGTTGCGCTTTCCCCACGTGTTCCAGTTCGTGCCAGTCGACTTCATGCATAGTCATGGGGACCTGCCAAACGACCTGATCTCCATAATCAAAACCTGTAGATTGAAACTAGCTGACAGGGAAGTTCTTCATCGCAAGTTGCTCCGTTTTTATTGATTGGTGTTCTCAGATCAAATATAGCTGCACTATGGTGTGGAAAAGCTTTTTTGCGTGTACTTCTGCATTCTTTAAAAAAAACAAAACAGAAATAGGTTTTAGTTTTAGAATCGGAAACTGCAAAAAAAAAAAAACGTGTTTATGCTATTAAAGCACATCAGGTCTATATAGGACTCAGTGTACAGTATTTGAGTGGAGCATGTTATATATGAAGATATAGCAATAACATATATGTTGATTTCCTCTAACGTTAGATGATGATAAAAGCTTTGAATTATGAAATTAAGTCGGACTGTTCATTATTAAAATATATGGCTGCTAGATATTATGAACATATCTCGTTATTGTCATGTAATGAACGCAGTGTGAGACGTAAAAGCAGACTTTATTTAATAAGGGTAAAAAAAAAGATTGAAGATTCAAGAGTTTACTGTCATATGCACAGAAAACAGGCCGTTACTGCAAACAATGAAATTCTTACTCTGTGAATCCTCCTAGCAGTCTATGAATGACATGAAGTACAAAAACAAGTAAACAATTAATTGTAAAACAATTACAAATGTAGAAAGTTCCAATATTGCAAAAATCGAACGTATCGAGTGTAAATTATGCAGTGTAAACAGGGAAGACATGCATTTGCAAAGTTTTGGTAGCTGTAGATTTGTTTCCGTTTGGCTGTTTCTATTGTCTTGGTAATGCCAGTCAAACGTGTAAAAATAGCGCCAAAGTGGCTAAAAGTTACGTACAGAGGCAAGGAATTAAGATAACTTGAGTGAGAGGCAACAATGAGTATGGAAGACAAAAACTCGACAATAAGTAAGGTGCAAAGTTTTGACTACTAGAAGTGCACATGTTTTTATTGCAGATAGATACGTATCTATATGTAGATGCAGTGGCTGATGAGAAACATGGTCCAGGGCATAACCTTGATTGTTCAAACAGAGCTTATTGGCTACTAATTACCCATTGATCTCAGATAGTCTAAATGGCATTTTAAATCACACTGTAGTGTAAAGCAGCGGTCGCCAACCTTTTTTTGCACCACGGACCGGATCAATGTCAGACAATATTTTCACGGACCGGCCTTTAAGGTGTGGCGGATAAATACAACAAAATAAAATGATGCGACCATAAAAACTTGTATTTTCTAAATATAATAATACACCTTAATCCACTGTGTTGTTTTTTTGTTCATTTTGCTCGCTTGGGGGTTTGAATTTCGCGGTAATGTATTATGTGTTAGCGGCCGGAGCAGCCCCTTTAAGAAGGTAGCGGATGTATGTAAGACATGTGACAGAGGCATCATGACACACATCAAGAGTGAGTCATAGACAGATGTGGCGGAGAGAATCCAGTGATTTTCCAAAATAAAACATCGTTTAGAATCAGATAATAAATAAAACGGAAATAATGTAAGTTATGTATTCTTTCTGTGCGGCCCGGTACCAATTGACCCCGGGGGTCGGGGACCACTGGTTTAAAACACACTCCGAAATTGTGCGTAATCAAATTATTACTCAGCACTGGGTTATTTGCGTTGGGTATGTTCCTGTAATTCACCCATTGGGTTGCATAAAAGTTAATACATTGTTTTGAAATCATTCACATTTATTTGTATGCAGCTGCAATTTGTATTCACACTATGCCACACTCCAGGTGTATGTTGAATTACAAATCCAGTAAATCCAGTCCCTATATGCACTGCCTTTATTGAATGCAGCAAGCCAAATCTCATCAAGTGTTCAATACCGAGTAACACAATGGCCTTAAACGAATGTAATAAAAAAATGCTAATTGCATCGTTATACGTTATCTTAATTAGACAGTATCTGCCAGGTTTTCTCAGGACATGACCGTGCTGTAAGTGAGATAATAAGGTAGGAAAAATAATGTCTGCTAACAAGGTAGCTAATGAGGTGGATATTAGTTACATGAAAACAGCCACAGCACGGGAGATATGCGGATGTGGGAGGCGTTAAGGAAAGCAACAGGCTGAATCTTATCTCAACAAGTTGGCTCCATTAAACTGGTTCAGTTTTTTTGTATTCAGTCATGAGACTGGAATATTTAACCCAGGTACCAAAATTACCCATTTATAACACAAATATTCCAGTGAAGCTACTCATTTTGTGTGAAGCAGCGGTTGGGTTAAAAGTTTTGTTTATTAATTAATTTATTTTTCTTTTATATTGCATGGTTTCTGTGCAAAAATAAAAGAAATGTATTGAAAACTGAACACAAAAAAAGTTCGTTTAAAAATGCCCTTCTTTAAAAAATTAATTTTGCATTGTTTCTTTAAACAAGTAAGTTTTAATTTTAGCTTTTTTATTGCTTGGAAAACATAATAATAGATTTTAGTTATATAGAAACCATATATTTAGTGTATGTTTTATATGTAGGATTTTGAACTGTTTACTTTTACTGCACAAATTATCAAAGCAAATTTTGTTTTGTTTCAATTCGTTTTTCATATTTCTGTTCAGATGGCAGAGAATCATGGCAGTTGTGAAGAAATCGGATCTCTGCTTTGTTTTAATGATAGTTTAGCTTCGAAGCTTCAGTATCAGAGTAAATACAGAGGTCATTGTACAGCCCGATTAGCAGAACACACAACTGTGTGTAACTCAGTGTAAATGTGTGGTAGTAGAGATCACTCATTCTGAGTAATCAGCACCAGAATACATTTCTATTCAAATTCGATTTCCTCCTTTTTTTTTTTATATATTAATTTGACTTCAAGTGCAGGAAGAAGTGATAAGTTTAATACACTGTCGTTTTTTTTTCTCACTACATGAAATAGTATGTAACATTACATTAAAATACAATTGTTTTTTTTTAACCTAGCACCTAGATATATTAGCTAAGTATTCGCCAAGAATATGTCATATCTCATTATTAAGTATTTTTCCTGCTTAAAGATGTCGTTAAATGCTTGGCTGCTCATGTGTTTAGTTTTTATGAGTTCGCAAAGTGAGAAGACAAAAACAATGTAGTCTGTATATGTGACTACATAGAGTAGTAGGGATGTGTATTTTGCTTATTTTGACAGCTTGAGTAGTCAGAAGGACAGATGAGTAAGCGCCAGAAGATTAAAAAATCTCAGAAAATGAGGGGATTTCTCATAACAAGCCTGTTTATTGCCTGTTATATATTTTCTTTTGCCCTAATAGCAACAGGTCTTTTTTTTTTTTTTTTTAACAATGTGCCTGAATGTGATCCCAGTCTTCATTTATCTTCACAATACAGAATTGTGAGGTAATGGGACATTGTAGCAATAGTAGACTTTTAGGATAGCTATACATTGTATCAATTTGTATAAATTGTACTCTATTATAATTTATTAAAACTCATGGAGTCGACATTTTTGGAATTTTTTGTTCAGACTGGTAAAAAATGAAAGAAAGAAGAAAAACCTACTGCGAGCTTCTCGTGAAAACGTGTTGCGCCATGTCCTTTATTACCACTTGGTTTAACCTGATGCCTAAAAGCAGCCAAATACCACATTCAGTAAGAATTCAAGCTCATGTCCCAAACTGCATTGCGGGTATTTAATAAAATGCCTAAATAGCCATTACACCATTTGTGCGCTGACATAATGTTTAGTTGGATAGAATGTGGTTTGGCACACAGCCCAGGTATTCATGACTCTGAGGACATAGTTATCTGCTGCCGTTATCTCTTTTTCTCAGCAGTACATACAAAGTTTTACGCCGCATCGCCTCGTATTTTACATAGAAAACAGTAGCAGATTTAAGTAAAGCCGATCTGCGACTTCTGTCAGCAATGTGTTGGTCAGTAATCGTTTTCCCAGACTTTAGGTTTCGTTGTGATATAATTTATTGCGACACATATCGTGAATGCTAACAGACTTGAAAGGAAGTCGGCTCTCATGCAGAGGAAATGCCTTTCTGAAACCCTTACAAACCATATTGCCCCTGGTTATTGTAAGGATCAATTATTTATGAATATTCATTATCCCCTTTAAAAAGAAAATATATAGAATATTGCTATAATACTGCTTTAAATATTACAGTGTACCTGCCAGTGGTTTTTAAAGCGTACATATTTTGAAACCTTAGGCTTTATTGTGTTTTGAGTCTATTCCACATTCCATAAGACCACATGGTCTTTTTTTTCATGCAGATCTGGCAACCCTGGATACTTATGTAGTAGGGTTGTGCCGATAGATGGTAGGAGGTCTATGGCGATTTCAAGACGATATTTGGCTCGTTTTGCATTAATGCATTAAATGTTTTCATTTCATTATTAAATACAAAATATTATCATCATTATTATTAATAATAATACTATATGAACTTTAATTAATTTGCCCAGCTATAGCCTACCGTTCAGATCAACAGCACCAAGAATTCGACTGGTAGCTATTAAAGTTTTCATTATTTTCTGTATTAGGATTAGTCTAGGCTATATTCGCATATTTCTAGAGAAACAGCAAACTAATAAATTAAGATTTGTTCGTTGACACACCATTATCAGCACCATTATCAGCATAGTTTGAGGTAGATTGAGCTCTTGTCGTCTCAGCCAGCTGTGAGAGAATGCTCTGTTAATTAAACGACAGATGCCAAAAGCACGTTCAGTTCTTGCCTTTTCCTTCCTAATTCACTACCACATTCAGGTTATGACCAAAAACAGTTCAGCCATGGCCGTTTGACCCCTCGTATCCCTCGCCGCAACAACATTGGCCCTGTTGTCAGTAGTGATGCAGGAAATTTTAGTCTCTTCTATGTCCCAATCACAGACAGTACATCCGCAGCGTAGTTTTCCGGGATGAATGTTGTTTCGAAACATTTCGCGTTCAGTCCTCCGAAATATAATGAACTGTAACAGACATGTAGGGGGTCCTATTTATGCTTGACCACATGGTTTCGTTTTCTAAAACTTTCTCTTTCAACGGTGTGAAAGGAAACCATCTCTTTCGCGATATACTTCAAAATATCTCTCAGCGGGGTGGCGAGTACGCGAATGTGCGAACCGGTTTGTCATTCGAGACTCTCTTCCTGACACAACTTTGGTGCGAAGTTTGCAGATTGCTCGCATAATGTCCTCCGGCTCGCCTTTCGCATCTGGTTTAAAGCCCAAAAATCACAAAGCGGCGACGTGACGTTTTTCTTGTTAACCAACTCCATTATTTGCAGAATTATGGACAAGGAGTCAAATTTCCCAAGATAAAAAATAATGTAAACTAAGTAGGGTTTTATAACTAGTGAAGTATTCTTTTATTTAATGCAGGTTTCAGTATATAATGGCAGGTTATGGTTGACTAAGTCTACGTTTTGTCCAGTGTTTTTCTCTCAAAGCATCGCAGTGCTCTTTATATTGATTAGTGTATCTAAGGGTAGGAGAAATTTCAAATAAAGCTGTAGCATTCGGAGGCTGAGGTTATTACAGAAATTACAAAAGTAGCCCAACTGTGTTAACACTTCACACACTCATTTAGCCATTAGAGGGCTATCGTCAGGTCCTACACAATCCTACACAGGCTACACATAATGTCTTGTTCTGTGCTGTTTGTTTGTTGTGCTTTGTTTGCCTTGATCTTATCAGTTGTTCTCTGTTGGTAGCTTAGATAAAGATGCTTCAAACCTGCAGTATTCTGTGTGTAATCATTTGTGTATGTCAGTTTTGAGGAGAAAACTTCGTACAAAGTCCTGCCTTTCTTTATTATCCACTTGCTGCCACTTATTATCTACTTATTTCTACAAAGAACAGGCCTAATAGTAAAAAACAGCATGAGCACTATCAGAATACACTAGATCACATAATTGAGCAGTGAAGTGAAAAGAAAATGAAATTTAAGTTGGAAAACCATCACTGTTTATACTACACTACATTTACAGCATATGATAAAGTAGAATGTAAAGAAACGAGACATGATTTACTATAAATCTCTCTCTCTCTCTCTCTCTCTCTCTCTCTCTCTCTCATATGGAGTTGAAGTCTAATCGGTTCCCATTCCTGTGTTCCTGTATTCCTGTATATCATAGTTCCTATGATGCAATATCTGCAGCATAACTGCACCACAATCACATTTCCACACTCTGGATGCCTATCAACTTACAATCTTGTCTTTCTCTGGGAATATCATGTCGAATCCTTTTCAAGACACCCTAGTAACGCTTTCGCTCTGCATTTACATTTGAGGATTATTATCGCTTAACTACGATATTGACCCTGTGTTTTTCAAGCGCAGGCCTCAAATCACTGTGAGCTGACAAAGTGGGAAACGGTCATCAGGACTGAACGTCTTCAAGGCAACAGCCTTCACAAGGAACCAATGATGACATCTGCAGGGAGGAGCACCCAGAGCCCATCCAATGGAAGAGCAGAGCACGGGCACTCAGGTAAGACTGAATCACCTGCACATGTACTGCTTTAGTAGTTTTTATTACTGCTAGGCCTTAAAGCAGCTACTGCTGCGAAAGGACACGATTCACCCCTATTACAGTGCAATGCGATTCGCTTCGCTTCAACACAACGCGATTCAATGCAATACGTCGCAATGGAAAAAATTGATGCTATGGTTCTGATAGTTCACTTTTATTTCTTTGTTTCAGACAGACAGCAAATCATCAATTTACTTAAACGTCTTCTGACCTCTAACGCACGGCCCTTTCACAAACAGGCCTTGAAAATGAAAAAAGATTAAATAGAACCAGATGTTCTTTTCCTGTTTGGTCCCCAGACAGATGCAACTCTATATGTTATACGTCTGCATGTTAATCTGTATTGTATGTCAGCGGTCCCCAATCTTTTTTTGCCACGGGTTTAATGTCGGACAATATTTTTCACGGACCGGCCTTTAAGGTGTGGCGGATAAATACAACACAATAAAATAATACGACCGCCATAAATACTGGTATTTTCTAAATATAATAATAATCGTAAATCCACTGTGTTGTTTTTCATTTTGCTCGCTTGGGGGTTTCAATTTAGCGGTAATTTATTATGTGTTAGCGGCCGGAGCAGCTCCTTTAAGAAGGTAGCGGATGTTGGTAAGACATGTGACCGATTCAAGTATCTTGACATGCATCAAGAGTGAGTCATAGACAGATGTGGTGGAGAGAAACCTGTAATTTTCCAAAATAAAACATCGTTCAGAATCAGATAATAAATAAAACGGAAATAATGTAAGTTATGTATTCTTTCTGTGCGGCCCGGTACCAATTGACCCAGGGACCGGTGCCGGCCTGGGGGTTGGGGACCACTGCTCTATGTGACTGTCAGGCCACGCCTCGGTCTCCGTAGTGATTTGATACGCCATATTCACATAGTAGCAGTGGTGCTGAAAGAACGCGCTCTACGTAGAAAATCTTGGGCACAAATTATTGGTCACTTTCTAAATATACTAATACTAATCGGATACTAATATACTAATTTACTAATCGGATACTAATATATACTAATAATTATATGTAAATAAATCGTTATTTACTGATGCAAATATGTAAAAAAAAAGATGCGGCACAATACAAATGCCAACTTGCAACACCTTTTTGAATCGATGCATCACGTCATTAACTTTTATGCCGATGCAACGATGCAGACCGGTGAATTTGATCATCTCCACTGCAATTTCTTTTATTCATTATCAAACGAATGTTACCCAGGTGTATAAAGTAAGTAAAATATTATTATATTATTAATAATGCGCATTTGAAACAAAGCATTATAAATGGGGTATATAAGAGCAAAATAGGCTAAATCCAGACTTCTTATTTCAAATGTAAACATTTGAGTAATATATTAAGCTTATATAATAATAATATATATAAAAGATATTATAAATAATATTATGCTATGCTATAATGTGTTCACCAGTTCACCCATTTCATGTACATGAGGTTTATTATTTCCATGCTGTATTCGTAAAGGCAGGTTATGAAGATATCTTTCCTCCGATTTAGTCTGCTGTCTCCTGTATAATACAGTGTATACAGTAAATACTGACTTATTTATGTATTGTTCATTATCATCTCTGCTGCTATGAGTCAATGCAGAACTACTTTCTTGTCTCATGTGAAGTTGACTGTTTGTCAGGTACTGCTACTGTCGATAGGCGTGGTGTATACCACTAAAGATTGAGGTGTCCGTCTGTCCTTCAGGGATGAATACGTAACCTGATACTTCATCTGATGTATAAATAAACAGTTCAAGCAACCAACCACTTTCAAACTTCCGGGTTGATCCAATGCACTGTTTATTCAGTATTGAGCTTTTTTTTAATCTGAAAAAACAAAACCCAAAAAAAAAAAACACTGTCTACTTGTCTGAGACGTATCCAGAGGCTGTCATAAATTTCTCTCACTGTCTGCTGGTTCTCCATTCACTTCTGTTTCGGTGTTGCTTTTCACACTACTGTCATATCATCGGTTTGTTTCCTGTTGCGGTTACCTGTCGCCAAGCTCCTACTGATTGTGCATTAGGGTGCGTTAAGTTACATTTTCATCATATTTACACCCATCAGGTTAATCAGGCAGAACATAATGACATCACAGTATAACATTATGACCGGTGAGTGAAAAACACTGAAGAGCTTATCATCAGGACCTGTTAGTGGGTGGGATATATTAGGTAGAAAGTGAGAAATTTTTCCTCAAAGTGGATGTTTTAATAGCAGGAAAAGTGGGCAAGTGTAAGAATTTGGGCTACATTGTGATGGCTAGATGACTGGGTCAGAGCATCTCCAAAACTGCAGCTCTTGTGGGATGTTGCTGGTCTGCAGTGGTCAGTATCTATTAATAGTGGTCTAAGGAAGGAACAGTGGTGAACCGGCGACAGGGTCATGGGCAGCCAAGGCACATTGATGCACGTGGGGAGCGAAGGCTGGACCGTGTGGTCCGATCCAACAGACGAGCTCCTGTAGCTCAAATTACTGAAGAAGTAAATGCTGTTAATACTCCACAGGTCAGAAGTGTTTTAGCAGCAAAAGGGGGAGAAAACACAATATTAGGCAGGTGGTCATAATGTTATGCCTGATTGATGTATGAAATAGTTAAATAAATAACAAATTCATATGCTAATTATACTAGTAATATGATGTGCACGCCATTGTGTTTAGTTATGCAAGTGTCCCCTCCGTGGTCCATGAAAAAAATTGTTCTCTGGGCCCCTACAACAGACTCAAGTACACTTTGTTTCAATGGGAAAAAAAGATTAACACTCATTGAACCACAAGCCTTTAATACGTCATTTTGGGCCTCATTTAGACGCACACATTCTCCACTTGTCCGTGGTTGAATGAGTGTTTTTTGTTTTGCATAAAAAAGAAATCTCATTCTACTGAGCAGTGTCCGGGGGGAACCGACGAACGACCACCTGACTTCTCCTCTCCTAGCGGTGATGGCTTATAATCAATTGCTGTGTAATTTGGCATTATTTGCATTTGTTGTTCATTTCTAGCTGTCGCTGGCTAAAAATTTATTCAAGCCAATTTGGAATAATCACTTGGATGCTCTGATTTATGAGGAGAGACTTAGAATCGAACAGGAGGTCAGAACTGATGAAACAAAACACCTGTGCTTTCCCTATTACAAAAAAAAAAAAAAACCAGCCATCACTAAAGCAGAGGTATGTGCAAAGGAACAATTTATGTGTGTGTGTGTGTGTGTGTGTGTGCGTTTGTGTGTGTGTGTGTATATACCCCTAGGCTTATTATAGCCCTGTCTGAGGTGATGTCATTACCACTGTAATGATGTAACCAGATTATCGG
Source organism: Silurus glanis (assembly GCA_014706435.1). Taxonomy (NCBI): domain Eukaryota; kingdom Metazoa; phylum Chordata; class Actinopteri; order Siluriformes; family Siluridae; genus Silurus; species Silurus glanis. The sequence continues at coordinate 1,767,886 of JAAIIK010000017.1, read as the reverse complement.
TGTAAGAGAAAGACAGATAGAGAAAAGCAGAAGTGGTAATTTGCCTAGTCACTTGCTTACGTGCTGAAGAGTGTGATGCAAGCGCTCAGCAACACTGTGGTCTATTACTGAGAAAACAAACCAACCATAGCATTAAGTACTTGAAATGCTGCACTTTTTTATTTCGAAGTATCTTTAAAAATAGGCGCTTTTCTGGTACACCATTGTTGCACTAGCTCTTCATCATAGACATGGATGTGTAATGTATAATGTTAGCATTATTATAGTGACATTAAAAATAATTGTGGCCATGGTTTAAACTTAATTTAGACTGAATTAGGAAAGCCTGAAATAGTATATGTGTGCACATATATGTGTGTGTGTGTGTGCGCGCGCGTGTGCGTGTGCGCGTGTATGTGTGTGTAGTGAATATTGCACACCTCAAAACACCAAACCAAAATATCTCACCTGTAGCAGCACTTTGGTCATATGATGCAGGGGAAAGAATAATCAACACAGACTGAGTGCAGAAAGACAACCAGGCTGTAGGTTTCTAACAGAACTCATATAGTACAAGGTAGAACCAGTAGATTGGACAGAAAGTTCAAGCTATGATTTAATCCTCAATCACTGGTGCTGTTAGTTTGTTAGTTAGTTAGTTCATTAATTAGTGATCTTTATTTAACCAGAATAAAACTCACTGAAATAAAGTCTCTTTTACAGTGATACAGTGACTAGTGATCTAGTCAAGAAGACAATAGCAAAAATAAGAAACAACAATAAGTGGTAAAAAAAAAACGCCCCCTTCAGTGGCTGTCAAGCCACGGTGCTTCGGGGAATCCCC
>JAAIIK010000017.1:1753484-1767053 GCA_014706435.1 Silurus glanis | reverse complement strand
AGGCATTCACAGTCTAATAAACTGAAAGGAATTTCTTTTATGCATAGGCAGCATTTATTCCTGATATAACTATATTGCTCAGAGTTGTTCAGAGCTACGCTCTCATAGGGAGGAATAAAGATCAGACTTCTGCAGTCTGCCTAAAACAGAGGTGTGTCTCAGTTACCGTAATTTCCGGACTATAAAGTGCACCCATATATAAGCCGCTGAAACCACTGAATTTGACAAAGATTTTTATTTTTAACATTAATAAGCCGCACCTGTCTATAAGCCGCAGGTGTCTACACTGAAACTAATGAACTTTACACAGGCTTTAACGAAAGACACTAAATGCAATATGTTGCGCTTCTATTAGGAGCAGAGCGGTATTTTGGGAATAGCCTGGCTCTGCATTCCTCCGGTATTACTGCGTGTGTGGAGACCAGGGATTATGTCCTTTTTATTTTCTGATGCTCATTTCTAAGTTTCTTTGACTAACCCATAACGCTGTTGCCAAGAAAAATAAAAAAGCACGAGTTTTGAAAACCTGTCTGTGCTTATATGATTTCATTCCTCTACCCCCCCTCCACACACACACACATACACACACACACACACACACACACACACACACACACACACACACACACACACACCACCGGCGTTTTCGTTAGCTCAAGTCGTCTCATCTCCAAGGAAAATACACTGAATAAAACCTTATTATATCTTTACATACTCTTTCTATTATGTTTTTATACAAGATTTGTTATTTAGAAATGTACTTTCCAATTTAATAACATGAAACATAAAAACGGGGTGTCATTTTGAGGGTTGGAACGGATTAATGCCATTTTAAGTATTTTCAATATGGAAAACTGATTTGATGTGCGAGCAAATTGAGATACGAGCTCGTCCACGGAACGAATTAAACTCGTAGGTCAAGGTACCACTGTATTTCTCTGGGGAGTTTATCTTTTGTCATCGTCGTGCGCCACCGGTGGAAGTTTTTTCTCCCGATGCCGTGCAGCTCAGAACACAGGTGAGGTGTGTTTTTTCGTTTCCGTTCGGAAATTTCATTGGTCTAATGTTATGTCGCTCAGTTTTTTGGCTTGAAGTTTGTGAAACCAGGAAAAACCCAGGAAAAATCCATATATTAGCCGCTTCGTTGTTTAAGCCGCGGGGTTCAAAACGTGTGAAAAAAGTAGCGGCTTATAGTCCGAAAAATACGGTACATGCAGGTGGGATCTGTTTTATTGTTTGGCATCAGTCAGTCCAAGTCCAGCACCACTGTCTAACACAGGGGTGGGCAATTAATTTTTACAAGGGGCCACATGAGAAACCTGAATTGTGTCAGAGGGCCACACCAACGATAATATTTTAGGGACGCACCGAAATGAAAATTAAATTCAAAAGGCAATGAAATCCATAATTTTTTGTGTTATGCCTTTTGCCTTGGCACCATCACTGGAAAACTTTCCTGCCTTTTCAAAAACGTCCTCTACAGACGGAGTGCGCATGCTCGGATTGACTTTACTTTTCTGTGCCGCGTTCTTCTCATATTTAGAATGGCAATCGGGATGTTTGGATTTCAGGTGATAAATTAAACCCGACTTGGAGAAACTCTTTGCAGATACACCCCCTCTTGAAATTTCAGCATTGCATGTTTTGCAAATCGCTATCCGCACACCGCAGACATGTTGGCTCTTATCCAGATAACCGTGTGCTGGCAATTTTTTATTGCGTCATTACAATTGTGTTTCTGCCGTGTTGTTTCGGTGATTTAGGTATTTCGGCCGAAAATTTTCGGTGCATCCCTGTAATTTCTGATTGGCCTCACGTGGGCCGGACAGGGACGTACAAAGGGCCGGATGTGGCCCGCGGGCCGTAGTTTGCCCAGGTCTGGTCTAACAGTTTAATCTAACCACAGCAGTGATTTTTCTTTAAATGATTTTGATTGTGAAAACAAAAAAACACATAGTGATGCTGTATGTTAAATTTGTACCAGCACCACACATATCAGCTTGCCAGTACCACTGAAGCTGTCACAAGAAGGTACAAATGGACCATCACAGCAAATTTGGCTTTTTCAAAAACTTGTCTTTGATTTAGTGAATCAAAAGGAAACATGAAATCATGTGTTTACCTCAAACATCCAGGAAATAAGATTTCCTGCTTCATATGACAATGCTAAAATATCCTTTCTATCTGCTCAGTGTTGTGGGAAGGGCATGTACTCGATACTGTACCTCATACCATGACTAATAGATCTGGGCAGAAGCTAGGCGTACCTGATTAACCTTTAAATACAGACAACAATTATCATGAATCATGCTCAATTCCTGAGCTCACTTCAGTTGAATTCAGTTTTCACCTTGAAGTATTTCTGCGATCACGAGGCAGGCGAGAGACCTAATGAGAGACGTAGCTAGTCGAAATTTCACAGTATGTTTCGCAGTATTGCTCACAAACAGCTGCGAACACAGTAGTTTTGCTTTTAGTACTAAAGTGCTTGATGATTTATACGGTGCCTGACAAAAGTTTGGAAACACGTACTCTTTCATGGCTTTTGAGGGACACCTGCAAATACATAAATGTGCAAATGTTTTACTTCATACTTCAGTCATTGAAAGATCGCTTAGCATGGATAACAACTTTATACACTCTTAGCATTAGAAGGCATATTTTTTTTATAGTTGGAGATTTCTTTCTGACCTTGCGATCCAATTCATCCCAGAACAGTTCCACAGGATTTAGATACAGTGACTTGGCAGACATCCCATGATAGATACCATTCTAGCCTAGTGTTTGCTTGGAGGTATGCTTAGGGCGATGGGTTTGTTTAACGGTGAATATAGTTTTAGTTAGTCGCAGTTCAGATGGATTTGCATGGTGTTGAAGTGCAGAATGTGAGCCATGTTGGTTTAATATTGCATTATATACATGGTATAATGAGTTAATTGAGTTGATTTGCCCTGTTTGTCTCAAAAAAATAAATAAAAGACAGTAAATTTCATTTGCAAACTTTTGCCAGGCACTGAATATGATGATTTAGAACACTAGAAAGAATAAATTTTGCCTTTTATAGAAGGGAACCGAAAAAAGCAAGAAAAAAAATTAATTATGACCATTTATCACAATATTACTCTTCCTTCCCATCGCTTAGTCCTTTTTTTTACACAAATGACCCCAAATAGATTTTCAATGACCCTAAGCCCCAGCCTGCATATTTTTTTTTTTATTTCCAGATTTCTAATTTGTAATGTGTTTTACATTTTGTTGCCAATATATTATGTTAAACAAACATGAACCAATGGAAAACAAAGGAATATTCCTTTCACTGAGTCTAATGGGAAAGGAAAAGTGGCATTTCTTGAATTTACAGGAAGTTTGAATCGTATTTCACAGTCATATGACTCCAAAAACTTTATGAAAATTCCCACACAGTGGTGGGATACAGCCAAAAGCAAAAAAAATAAAAATATATACTTAAAGTGTGACTTTGCTGGTAGGTGCAGAAGCAGTGGCACCATGAGCAGCATTGTTCACATACTTGCCTGCCTATCTTATATATATATATCTTATAGACATTCCCTTGATGAGCTGATGAGCTGCATCTCAAACCGAAAAACTCAGATTTCACATTTCAAATGTGTAACCAAATCTAGAAGATCTAGAACATTTATACACAATACAGACTCACAGTGAGTTTGAAGGCATCTTTAAGAACTCAAATGCTTATTGTAATAGGAAAACTGGTTAGTGTTAGCAGTTAGTAATGTATATTTTTGCCTATAAATATGTATTCAATTATTCCCAATGGACAATTGTCTCCATCTTATAGTGTTTCTCTCGTGTAGCTTATTCTGAGGCCCTCTGGAAGGCATCTAATCACGTCTGCATTTTCCCGTCCTTTGATTGGATAGTCAGAGAGCGCTAGCAAACTGAGGAAATAGTTCGTTGGGTTTCTTAATTTCATTCTTAAGATGCCTGTCTGTGATGCAGCATTCTGTTATACTGCGTTTCTGTATAATCTTGATGGTTTCTGTAGCCTTGGTGTCATAATGATAGTATTAAGAGGTGGACTGATTCAGGTAAGGCACCCGAAGGCCCGGGAGTGAAATGCATGGCCCGTGACTGCATTTCAGACATGAGGCTAGTTTGTTGAGTCAACGAATGGAGTTTCGTACATTTCTATCTACACCCATGACAGGATAGCGGCTAGTGGCACTTGTTGTAAATGTTCAATTTTAAAGGCAAATAAAATAAGCAGAACAGTAGATCATGAGTTTTTCTCATGACCCCGTTTGAGAAATTCCCCCATCTCCCTCGGTTACGCCACTGGACCTACATGTTATGATCTTGTCTTCAAACATTTGTTCATTCACCTTCCGGAAGGGTTTTATCCCGATCGGGGTCACAATGGAGCCGGAGCATGTCATGCTTGTGATGCTGTGGTACACACTGTGTGGGAACATACTCATTAACATTTTTAAAACTTATTACAACAGGAACTGTCGAATGTGGAACGAAATACACATGTAACAAAAAAATTCCAACAATGAGCCCGAATCCAGGGGATTTATCATCGCAGTCCACTGAAGTTCTTTTCCAGACTGAGTGACTAATGCTGAGTGTCACAGTGGCGCATCATGAGGTTTAACACTTGAGTTTAAACATGCGTGGTGTGCAGCTTTTGTGCTGCCCACAACTCTAGTGCTGTTTAGTGAAAAGAAGAGAGATGTGAACAGTAGGGGAAGTTCAAAACGCTTGTTACGGGTAAGCAGCAGTTTATAAAGATAGCTCTTGTGTTGTCACTGTGTTGGCATCATGTCTTGCTCTTCAGATTTCTGCTTCTCTCTCTCTCTCTCTCTCTCTCTCTCTCTCTCTCTCTCTCTCTCATTCTTTTCACTGTATTTATTGATATAATTTAAGATAGGTCTCGGTTTCCTTGAATTCTCTCTATATACACTCTCTTTCTGTTTTTTTGTTTTTTTGTCTATCTATATTCATCGTTTATTTTTTTTTCTCCGTCAGATATGGAGTGTGGAGAAGAGGAACTGGACTTTAACTGGGATGAATATCTGGAGGAAATGGGAGCCACAGCAGCCTCACACACCTCATTCAAACATGTAAGTTCTGACAAATCACACAGCACCCAAAGCAGATCGCTGCAAAGCCATGGCTCACCCCAGACCCACACATGTCAGATTAAGGAGGAGAGAAAGGTCAGCTGAATTTGTCTCAGTGTAATCCAGGATCAGATCTAAACACATACGTGCAAAGGAAATCTCGAATCGATTATCGAAACACTCTTTTAGTAAACTGAAATTTTGAAGCGCTATTGTTCTCATTAATTTAGGAGGTTTGCTATTGGCCACTGCGTATACACTGAAGAGACGTTTTATTAGGAACACCTTACCGCTCTCTTTACACACTGACCCTTTTATCAGCTACTCCTGCTGTGAACTTTAGTGCACTCTTCCTTCCTGTCGAATTTATCTGTAGAAAAAGACCACAATTCCTCCATTACTATCCAGATAATAGGTGCATTTCAGCATAATAACTGGTTCTATTATTTGTATTTCATTTGCACAGCACACAGTGGGGTTAATGGTTTGTGGTTTTGATGCGGTTTCTTGGTCATGAACTGTTAACAAATAATAAACTTGTAGACTAAAGAACAAACAGCAATAGTAAAAAAAAAAACTAATAGTAATCAATTACATGGAAATACACAGACCTGAAACGATGAACCGTAAAAACAGTGTTACAGTTGAAGCATGGGCTATGCACAGTGCTCTGAGAGGATTTGTGCGAGTACCTTTGTTGTTGTGCTACAGTCATTTGTCATTTAACATTTGTTGTCACTATACTCAAAAAACAAAACAACAATATGGCTGTCAAAATTAACGTGTTCACCAACACAAATCCGTGCAATTAACGCAGCATGCATTTCCGTTTGACCATTTCTATTAAAAATATAAATAATAAATAAATATATATAAAAGTGCTGAAATTAAAACCTTCAATGCAACACACATTTATTCACAGCGTCCTTTCTTTACTCACAAATGAAACAATCCACTGGAAATTTTATTTATTTTAATGGATTAATTTTCCACCAAAAATTAAATGTTTTTAATCACTAAACATTTGTTTTACTTATGCGCCAAGTCTCAAATCAAGCACCAAAATTTGCCATGAAGCACACATCCGTCAATTAAAACCGTCCGAGTGGAAACATAGCCAAAGTTCCGTTTGGTGTCCTGATGATTTCCGTGTTTAAAAAAAAAACAATAATTACAATAAAACATTTACAAGAATATTTTGTCTTCATGCTCTATATTGAGTTTGGTTTCACTAATAATAAACATACATTTGCATAAAGCATCAATATTTGTTCATTGTTGATTAAAAACCTAAAAACATTTATTTATTTATATATATATATATATATATATATATATATATATATCTCAGTGTTGTAACAGTACACACAAATCACGGTTTGTACGTACCTTGGTTTTTGGTTGAATTTCTGTACGGTTAGGTGGAAGGAATGCAAACCATAAAATTGCTTGTAATGTTTTATTAACGTCATTTAATATTATTATTAATATTTGTGATCATCCATTTGAACAGTTTACATTTAAAAAATGTTATGTCTGTTTGTATAAATAATATATAAAATAATATTTCATAAATATAATAATATCAAAAATAGAATAAATCTAATGAATGCAATATACTCTTTTATTATAATAATTAAATTGTGTAATCAAGTAAATTGCCACAAGTAATTAAGTAAAAATTGAATACATTTATACAAATAAATGAAAGCGTTTAAGTTTGTAAATTTGTAAGTTAAGTTTGTTATTCCCAATTTGGGTAATACAGATATGTGTGAGCGTGTGCGTGTGCGTGTGCGTGTGCGTGTGCGTGTGCGTGTGTGTGTGTGTGTGTGTAATTCAGCATACTTTAACAAATGCATACTTTTCTTCCATTCTTCATTCATGTGTGTGTGTGTGTGTGTGTGTGTGTGTGTGTGTGTGTGTGTGTGAAAAAAACAAAACAGGCTGTTAGACCAAGATACCTGTATGCCATCAAGAAATGGTTACAAGCTTCTTTATTTCAATTTGTAATCAGAAACCACCACTCAGTATGTCTGTAAAGCTCCTCCGCTGCACTCAGAATGGAATATTTTAATTGTATTTTCTCTCTCTTCACTTGTGGCAGTAAATAGTTTTGAAAATGCTTGAAACTTTCCTTGTGGTTGAAATATAACACTACAAGCCTGCAAAAGAAAAAGTAAAAAAAAAATACAAATACCACATGAAGGGTTTTCCGATGCCACCACAATATACTACGTCATTTCTGAGATTAAATACACAGTATGGGAAAAAGGAGAGTCTGAACTTCCAAGGTGACGTGCAGAACTGAGTGCGTTTTTGCTTGCCCAGGTGGAGCTGAGTCTGCAGAGCAGTTTTCAGGCTGGGATGAAGTTGGAGGTGGCCGACAGGAGTCGCGCCGACACATACTGGGTTGCTACCGTCATCACGACATGCGGCCAGCTGCTGTTGCTGCGCTACTGTGGCTACGGCGACGAGCGCAGCGCTGACTTCTGGTGTGACGTCATGACTGCAGAGCTGCATCCTGTGGGCTGGTGTGCGCAGAACAACAAACTGCTACAGCCCCCTGAAGGTAACACTCACACTCATACAAACACTCCTACGCAACCTTCACATGTGTATACAGAACATACATGGATTCTGTATATTAAATACAGAATGATATTAGTTGTACATTATAGCAGCACAAGAGGAATATCAAAATTGATTCATTCATATCACATCTTTTTAATTGAGGTATAGATACACATACGGTATATTTATATATCAAAGCTACATTCTGTTTGCAAATACCGTATTTTTCGGACTATAAGCCGCTACTTTTTTTCCCACGTTTTGAACCCCGCGGCTTAAACAACGAAGCGGCTTATTTATGAATTTTTCCTGGGTTTTTCCCAGTTTCAAAAACTTCAAGCCAAAAAACTGAACCCCATAACATTAGACCAATGAAATTTCCGAACGGAAAAACGTTTTTTTTTAAACGCACGACGATGCCAAAAGATAAACTCCCGAGAGAAATAGTTGTGAAAGGAAGGAGGAAGACAGTGAACAATGACTTTCTTGGTCGGCTACTGTTTAGATACAAGCCGTTGTAACGCGTTGAGTCTGGGTTAAGGGAGAGCTCGCTAACTTCAGTTACAACAGAAATCATATAAGCACAGACAGGTTTCCAAAACTCGTGCTTTTTTTATTTTTCTTGGCAACAGTGTTACGGGTTAGTCAAAGAAACTTAGAAATGAGCATCAGAAAATAATAAGGACATATTCCTCGGTCTTGCACACATGCAGTAATAGCGGAAAAATGCGGCGGCAGGCTATTCCCAAAATGCCGCTCTGCTCTTAAATGAGCCACAACATATTTCACCCGTTACACCGTGTAACAGACACTGTCTTTCGTTAAAGCCTGTGTAAAGTTCATTAGTTTCGATGTAGACTGCGGCTTATAGACAGGTGCGGCTTATTTATGTTTAAAATAAAAATCTTTGTCAAATTCAGTGGGTGCGGCTTATATATGGGTGCGCTTTATAGTCCGAAAATTACGGTACACACAATTTTAATTTTTAAGGAAGTGGAGACATGGGATAAGTTAATGAAGTTCATAGTGTCCAAGTTTAAAGTAATATTGAGGAAACTCCTTATGTGGATTATCTGCTAGTAATTTTTATGAACCCGGCATTTGTTTGCTTTGGTTTGGTCAGAAATGTAGTAGTGCATTAGCAAAGTCATAGTTTTAATACGGGTCAATGTTTAATGTACAATCCGTTCATTAAAATGGTATTTAGCCCCCTCATTTAACAGCCATTCAATTAAACTTTATTTAAAAAGTAATAAGCTTTAAAAAACAATATTTAAGTGAAAATATAAGTCATTAATGTGGGTATTGGTACCATATATGTAAATGAAAACCTTTTACCTGGTTCTTCCCCCCCCCCCCGGTTAAGTGCTGTAGGCTATGGAATTGTGAATATATGTGAATGAATTATTAAAGTAACAGGGTGATATGGACAGTAATAAGGCTGACATTTTGCTCTAATGGAGACTGTAATAAGTAGCATTTCTAATCATCAGAAATAAGTATCAAGTTAAAGAGATAAAAGAACAAATTAATAAAATCTATTAATAAAACTAATTTTGTAAGAATAAGTATGAATACTATATTATGTTATTCATATATATATATAAATATACACAAACCATGTACTTCAGTAAAAGATACAGTAAGTAAAATATTCCAGTAAAAGTAAAAGTGTCCCTTTAAACTTTTAGTTTAGTAAAAGTACAAACGTATTTGCCTTCAAATGTACTTAAGTATCCAAAGTACTACAATTTATTATCGCAATAATATTTCTATTATAATTTTTATCACAAGACTTTTGCTTGATCAATTCAGTTTATGTGAATTTTACTCTTAGCACACCAATCTATTACTAGAATATGAATAAATCCAACACTGATTAATATCTGTTTAAATGATCATGAGCCCAAATCCATCATTTATTCCTTTCCAAATGTTCTGCTTGCTGTTGAACTGGGCCGAACTCTATGTTCATTCTAAATAAATACAACCAAGCAGCAATTAAAAACAAGTTGCAAGACTGATTTCGCAAAATGTACGTGGTTGAGTAAAAAGTACGATATTTGACTTTGAAATGTAGCGAAGTTCAAATAAAAGTCTCCCCAAATGGAAAATAGAGAAAGACAGAATTAACAACATACATGTCAGACTTGTTACATCTTTATTGTGATCTTCCAACAAATAAAGAACAAATTAATAATTGGGAGCAAAAAAAAAAACAAAAAACGCCAACACCCTGATAAGTCTGCACAGCGTTTCGTTTACAGTAAATGGCATACTGTACACCTGCCTTCAATTCAAGTGACTCAGATTAAAACCAGATAAAAGTCAGCTGTTGCTATTCTTCTAAGAGCCATGAGCCACAAAGTGTAGCCAAAGAAACTGAATGGGAGAAAGTGAAAAGACGTTTGAAATGAAATGAGACATTTCCTGAATGTCCGCCTCTAAAACGAAAGCACATTTTTTTCTTCTAGTCATCTTCCGTGCCAAACTGCAGAACACGACTTATGAAATACAAGATGTAATGCATTTATAAAAGATTACACTGGAAAACAGAATGTGCTAAATTTGTGCCACTGAGGCCAGGACTGTAACCATTTATATCCTAAACATCGTTGTTGTCATCGGTTATGTTACCGGTGTCAGCTCTGCTATTCAGAGATATTTTGATAATACTACAATAAAAACATGATATACTGTACGATGATATAAATAGAGAAACAGGATATGTATTGTAGTGCTATTATATTTCACAAGTATTGGGTCACCTGTTATGTTGTTTTTGAGCATCGCATTCCACATTTAGTCCCAATTTGCTCTTATAATTCCCTTCACTCTTCTGGGAAGATGTTCTACTAGATTTCGGAGTGTGCTTATGGATATTTGTGTTCATCAGCCACAAGCGTATTACGAAAGACAGGTACTGATGTAGGTGAGGAGACCTGGGGTGCAGTCAGCATTCACATTCATCCCAAAGGTGTTCAGTAGGAAAGAGATCAGAGCTCTACAGCAGGCCACTCAAGATCTTCCTCTCCAAAGCATGTAAACCAGATCTTCAAGGAGATCACTTTGTGCACAGGGGCATCGCCATGCTGGAACAGGTTCGGGTTTCCAAATTCAAGTGAATGCACAATTTCATTAAAGCACATCTAAAGACGTCCTGTACAATTGAGTGCCTCCGGCTTTGTGGTAACAGTTTAGAAAAGAACCACATATAGCAGGAAAGGTCTGGTGACCCAATACTTTTGGAAATATAGTGTATGTACTGCATTTTGTGGTACCAATTTATTGGTAGCTCATTGTTTAAGGTGTGAACAGGAGAGCATGAGTGATCAAAGGATCACCATGCTGCCACTCCTGGGCCTTTTAGTAAGGCTAATATACTGTAATATAAGTACTTTCATTATAAATGATAACATTTTATTGGAGTATAGGAAAATATGCCCTAAATGTACTGCATTTGCCTAAGTATCTAGATTACAAAGTACCGCATCATTTGCAGCACAGTGCAAACATTTCATGTAGATAATGTAATGCAATCTAAATGTAGAGAGTTTGAGAATTACAGCTATGGTGTACAATATATTAGTTTTCCTTAAAAAGCGATTCTCCATGAAATAAATAAAAAGCTTTTAGTGCTGGCTGTAGTGTTTAATTAGGAAGAAGGTAAATGCAAAGTGGGCAGACAAACACGCCCAGCATTATGCACTTGGCATGCCTAAATCGTTGCTACAGGTGAAAATTTATTAGCATGCTTATCCAGCAGTGTCTTGCGTTCACATACACATCGGTGTGTGTGTGTGTGTGTGTGTGTTTTGTTTTTTTTCGCATGTATTTTTTTCCCAGCATTAAATGAAAGCTCCGTTTGTCTCCCAGAGAACAACGACAGCTTTAGAAACTCGCACAAAAATAGAATTGAGACGGCTCAAATGGTACGGTGACATAATGATGCTGGTGCATGAGGATACATAGAGACCGCTGTAGACCATACCATTCACAGATTAAATCAATTTCCACAGTAATATATATATATATATATATATATATATATATATATATATATATATAATGTGTGTGTGTGTGTGTATATATATAAAACTAGTGGATCAATTTCAATGATTTAGTGAATCAAATTTCAATTCCAACCCACTTATTAGTGTGATATCAATTACATAACGGATTAATATCCAGGAAATAATGAATATTTTTATTGGTGTGAATATTTCTTTAACTGGTGCAGTCCTGCAGTCTTTATATGTGTCAGTTTTAAAGGAGAAGGTGTGGCCTTTGTGTCTGTCACTTGATCATTTTATTCATAAATAATTTAGTCCTCGAGGTAAGAATACTGCCTCTGGTTTTGTGCTTGTATATTAAAAAAAATACAAGCAGCTTTACTCAATTCCTGCTTGTTTGTGAGCAGTTTTGCTTTAGTTTTGCCTTCAGCAAAATATGTACAGCTCAATTGTTTTCGGATCAGGTGTTTAACTCGGCCATTGGACAACATTTCTCTACTTTATTAAAAGAAGTCTTGCGTCACTTTCAAAGTATGCTTTGGGTCATTGTCCATTCACTGGCAGTCTTTTTATACACTTCAGAATTAATTCTAATGCTTTTGTCAGCATTCACTTTATCAGTTTATACAAAAGAACCTGACACACCCAGACTATAAAATGAGGTGGTAGGCATCACTTTTCCATACTTTTCCCAATAGTCTTCTGCACTTAATGTCCAGACTTTTATTTTTTTTTGCCATTAATCTGGTCTTCCATTTGTTTTTGTTTTGTTTTTTTTTGTTTTTTTTACCTACTTATTGTATTTGCTTGGGTGAAGTTTTCTCTTGATTGATGCAGATACACTTATCTCCTGGAGCATGTCACTGATCTGCCCAATTAGACTAAATCTTCACCTGGGACAAATATATATGTTGGTGTTTTTAAGCTAACCACTGCATTCGGTTACCAAATACAGCACCAAATAGTTGAGCTGACCAATCTACATGATGGATAGGGTTTGATTTTTCAGGATAATGATTGTTTGCTTCACTGACAGCGACGCCACTTTGGACTTTTACCAGCAAACAGATTTTTCAATACAAACGCTACACTTGAAATGAGCTCTTATCTGATTAGCTGCTTACTTTTAACCCAGAACAGCAAAGCATCCAATTGTCCTATTACATAGTCATAATTGACTATAATATACTTCAGTAAGAAGCCAAAATATAGAGAAACATTACATTTTTTGTGTCCGATGTTTATCTGAATGTGAATTGTGTCGTTATTTTGGTGTGGGTCCTCATAATTCTTATCTGAAATTACTGGCTATAAAATATAGCTGATGAATCATTTTTGTCTCATTGGATTTGTGAAAGATATATCACTGTTCTAAAGCCTGACAAAGCAGCATAACCATATGTCAGTAAGAACCAGTGACACTTCCTTAAGCTGTTATATCAAAACCGATGTAAACATGTTTAATGGCAACTTGTGCGTGTTGTAACAAACATTTGCCTACGCAGATTTCTGTCTGTTGACCTGAAGAGCTTTTGTCTGATTTAATAATTACTGTTAATATGTTTAATCTTTTATATGCCTGCGTAACGATTTCACACAGATCTTTGCTTTTGTATTTAGGCAGAATACATTAAATACATGTTTATTTTGTGTGTGTGTGTGTGTGTGTGTGTGTGTGTGTGTGTGTGTGTGTGTGTGTGTGTGAGAGTGTGTGTGTGTGTGTGTGTGAGAGTGTGTGAGAGTGTGGGTTTGACCTGTGATAGTCATCTTCTGTGTTCCTGTCTGTTTATTTCTTAGATAACATTTACCTCAGAGCAGGTAAGCTGAGCCTCTCTCTCTCTCTCTCTCTCTCTCTCTCTCTCTCTCTCTCTCTC
>JAAIIK010000017.1:1729877-1752406 GCA_014706435.1 Silurus glanis | reverse complement strand
TATATATATATATATATATATATATATATATATATATATATATATACATACAACTACATGTCAGGTCTTTGGATAAATTAATCCAAGTCAGTCTACAGGTAAAATTGGTCAAGTGAAAAGAAAAAAGTAAGTGTTACAATGCGTGAATAAACAACATTGACTGTTACAGTATTTATGCAGGTGAATGTACAGGTAGTGGATCATTGAGTGATTTTTAAATCATCTTTTGAGGAAGAAGTTAAATAGAGAGCATGTGAAAGTGAAAGTTCAGCATTCCTCTCGAGAAGCGATCAGGAACAGGAGTGATGGGTGTACATGCTTGACATGCCTCCGACTGATAACATTTCTGATTTAAGCGGTCATTGAAATAGAAGCTTGTCTGCATGACTGAAACCTGCTTCAGAAAGCATTTGATGCAGGTTGGTCTCATTGTGGAGTCAGTGGTAGATATTATTGGGTTGAAGGAGTGTATTTTTGCTGAAGGGACCTTACATAAATAGTGAACATGAAATGAAATAAGTCTATGACTCCTTTTGTGTTGCGGTTCCCATGGTGACGAACACCACCGTATTTTGTTTGTCATGAGTGCTGCTGCCTCATTGGTTTGTTGTCTGCCTGTGCTCGCCTGTACTGTGTTAAGTTCTTTGTGTTTTGCCGGTTCTGCCCCATGTACCTAATTTTCTTAGGTTATGGTGCATTTCTGTCACAAAACCAGTGTTTATTATCAAAGTAATCTAGTGTTACTCTTTACAGTTCTGCATAGTATGTCGATGATTACTCGGACCACCTGTCTTTAGCTACGATTGTTAAAATAACACCCGAGTTTATACAGTCGTTTCCTTTTTCCCGGCAGTTCTTATAAAAGTGTGCTTGAGCACAGGAAAATAGCAGTTTATCTTCGTGGCTGTTGTAAATGAGGGTCTCAGGTGGTGGTATCACGTGCATGTTTCTGGACCAAAATAGGTTTTAAAAATCCCACTGCGCGGGCAGATTTTAAATGTCACACCCACATTTGTGCTGCTCCTTCCATGTCGGCACCGAGTATTAATATATGACCACAAATATAGCATCAGGGTGGAAACAAAAAAAACAAAAAAAAGACCTGGGAACACACCATCATTAACCAGGAAATTATGCTTTGCACTGGCATGAAATTAAAACTTCAAATAGAGAATTGAATTACTATATACAAACTGAACAATAAGCTCATATTATCTTTTTTTCATTTGGAAATTTTCTTTTTTTATATATATATATATATATATATATATATATATATATATATATATATATATATTGCCCTTTAAACTTCCCATTATAGATTTTACAGTTTTATACTCTACAGTTTTTGTAGCCTGGGCTGAAGAAGAGGTTGCCATAAAATGAGTAAAAGTATTACATTTTAGATTTCTCATGATATTAAAAAAAACTTAGTATGAAATCGTCCGTTTCAATAGAATTGAAGCATTGTATTGAACAAAACACTAATTTGAAGATATTTTTAGGCTTTTTATCAACGGGTATTCATTTCTAGATTTCAGTTTACCTCACGAGAGAGGAAGTGAAGTGCTCTTTGTAGCAGTCAGTAGTTGTGGAATTAAATGTTTAGGTGTGTGATTGACTGGTGCTCAGTGTATGTGTCTAGTAGCCTGTGGTCCTGCACTGGCACAGATCATTGCTTAATAGTTACATGTAAAACCTATTTTGAAATTTTCTTAAAATGAAGCAATAAAATGCTTCAGTGTTAAATGGAATAAATGCTTTTATATTGTTGAAATTCACGAATCAAACAATCAAATTCCTCACTGCGGTGTCCTGCTGTTTATGCATTAAACTGTTTTTGGTGATCGTCAATTAATTTTTATTTGTATAGCACTTTTAACAATGAATATTGTCTTAAATCAACTTTACACAGATAATGTGGTGATAAAAATGAATAAGAAGTTCTTTATAAGTGATCAGCACAGCCTTACATAACAGCCAATAACACAGCTCTGATAGACATTTAGTGAAGCCCGGTGTGTATGGGTTCTTATAACAGATTCAATTTCTCTGAGTCATTTTTTGGTCCTGCTTTTATGCACGGTTTCAGTTCTGGTGAATGGAAAAAGGGTGGGTGGTTTTGTTTTGCTTAGAATAAGTGTTGTTCAGGTTGTGAACAAATCAGTGTTTCTGAACTACGATTTTAAGTAAATGAATCGTCCTTGCCCAATTCAGTGTATTCATATTTTTCAGTTACTTAAGTCTCAACTGATTTGTGATAGAAAAGTGTCTGCAAGAGTGAAAGGGAAAGTTTATAGGACTTTGGTGAGACCTGCGATGTTGCAATGGCGGCCCGTGCATTTGCTACCTGGGCCTTCAGTGGGGACTTACCCGACTTAATCCGCCTCTTATTACCACCACTATCACGTCGCAATTATAGAAACCATCAATGCTATACACAAATGCAATATATCAATGAGTGGCATTACAGAGAGAGAGAGGAATTTCACATATGGAGGGTGAATACCATTTTACTAAAGCAAGAAACCCAGTGAAGACTCCAAACCTCTAGACTACAACCGCAACTGTGCACCTACATCATCTGGAGCATTTCAGAATTAATATTTGTCTAATAACATGCCAAAAACATAAGAAATTTAAATAAAATACAACCTACTCACCAGAGATACACACGTGTTTTGCTAGTCGAACTCGGCTGTGACAGTTTCCCTCTGACCAACCAATCAGAGGATGGAAAAATGCAGACCCGTTAATAATATTCACAATGGTAAAAGGGCCTGCAGAACAGACTTTGCAGGCCCTGGGCAGATTAGATTGACATGGTGGCACATAGAGGCTGAAATCTGATTGGACAAAAAAATCCAACATTCACACACATGTACTGGAAGCAGTGCAGCCAAGAGAAACGAATAGAATAAACTGTTGGGAATAAATTAATACAATTTCATGGAACAAATATTAGTATTTAGGTTGTAATTGTAGGTCAGTGCTCTGATAGTGTTTAGGCCAGCACAGAAGGCTTTGCTGGCCCTGACCACCCACCACTGGGATGTTGTTTGGTTTAGAGACAGTGGCACTGACTAAAAGACAGGAGGCGGAGCTGGAGGTAGCAGAGCTGAAGATGTTGAGATTTTAATTTGGAGTGACCAGAATGCACAAGTTTAGTAATTTCAGAATATTTAGAAAGATGAGCATTAAAGTTTATTAGAGGGACAGCGCATGTAGGACGTTTTACGGACAAAGTGAGAGAGGCCTGATTGAGATGGGTTGGACATGTGCAGAGGAGGGACATGGGGTAGATAGGAAGAAGAATTGCTGAGGATGGAGCCACCAGGAAGGAGTAAAAGAGGAAGACCAAGGAGGCGGTTTATGGATCTGGTGAGGGAAGACATGCAGGTAGTTGGTGTGAAAGAGGCAGTTGTAGAGGACAGGGGTGTGTGGAGACAGATGATTTGCTGTGGCGACCCCTAATGGGAGCAGCCGAAAGACAAAGAAGAAGAAGTTACTTAAGTCTCAACAATGTAAAACAAGTGACGGATTTGGCGGCTGTAAACGGGCATGTAATTGGAGCAATTGAAATACAGTAATCCCCCGTTTATCACGCTGGTTACGTTCCAAAACCGCCCGCGATAAACGAAAAAAAACTGTGATAAACATACGCCACCCCATTGTTGTTATTGTTCAAGCCATAAATCATCCTCCCACACACTTTAAACACACAGAAAACATTTGCAAGAATATTGCGAGATTAGTTTTTTGTAAATTCGTAGAAATCCAGTCACCGTATCACATTTCTAGTGAGTACATGTACTGTACAGTATACAGTTTTGTAGTAGCGTAGCTTAGTTTCTCTGCTTGTTTATTGGTCGAAGTGTCCTGTGTCGGCAAAAAGTTACACGTTACCGCATTCTTTACTTCCTGTACTGTACTGTATTAATATTTTACTTCATTTTATTAATGATAATTATATTTTTATTAATAAATTTCATTATTTTAACATAAAACTCCATAAAAACAATTAACTATAGGTTATTTGGTCTATCGTGCTCTCTACGAGAAAATCAGTCAAACAAATTAGTTTCAGATCATACTGGTTCAACAAGCGGAGAAGTGCTATAAAGAGAAAGCAGCACTTTGGAGAAGCGTTTTATCTGTGCATGAAGTATTTCCCCAATTTATGAACATGTCATGGTTTATGCATGTTGTTCTTTCAGTTCTCTACTTTTTTACAGAGAAGGCAGAACAGTATTAGAAGTGTTTAACTATAGCTGAGCAGGTGTAAAGTCACTGGGATGAATCAGAATGACCACTGCGAACAGAAAAACGATAGCGTTTATTAAACAGCGTTTAGTTTTTCTTGCGTAGACGTTCAGCTTTTTGTTACGGTATTTAAAAGAGCTTTTAAAAGGGGACGGACCATCATTTTATTTGATTTATTTATTATTTCGGTCGCACCCGAAAAAAGCCTAGAGCCGGCCCTGACTGTTCGATAAATACGTTTTAATCTTTTGGCAGCGTACGGTTGCATCAGAGCCAAACAGAGATTACGGACTAAGAATTACAGTGTGTAATTACAGTCCAGAGAACCTTATTAGTGGATATTGTGCTGAGATTGTGACGAATACATACACACAACTGTCAAATAACAATTAGATGTAGTAAATGGAACCAGCAAAACATGTCATTATCTACATTATTTAGTAGAAGTCAAAGAGTGAGCCGAGTTTTCTTTATAGTAGACCTCTTGAAAAAAAGTCTGAAAATTTTCAGATTTCCGAACATAATGTGTGTATGTAAATCAATGCTGCAGTTTGGTGCAAAAGAAAAAGACAGTTAAACCGGTCAATATTTTGTGCTCGTGTGTGTGTGTGTGTGTGTGTGTGTGCACGCATGCACACATGCATGGTGTATTATTCTGAGCTAATGTGATAAAGTGATCATGTTCTACTTAAGCGTGCAAATCACAAAGCCTAACCAGAATGCTTAGCTGCTGGGGAAGACAGGGGGTTGTTGGCATGGTAACAGCCACACACTCCCACCGCCTTGCTGCTTAAGTGATTAGCTCGCACACACACATGTGCTGGGGTGATTACACGCTGAGCGACACAGTGCCATTCTGGGACAGGAAGTCACATACATACAAAGCCTCAAATTCTTGTTACTCTTATGTGTTGTGGCGAAGTCATGTAGATAGCTGAGGATTTTTCGGACAAAATTTGCCTTCCTAACTGTCAGAAATGCCTTTTTCCTTCACTCTCTCAGACTAGATAGTGATTAAGCACATTTCTTTTCTTTCCCTTTCCTTTTTTTTTTTTTTTTTCACGCTTAAATGAAAGGTCTACAATCCAAGTAGCAGTAATTTAGGTTTTATACTTGCGTATGTTCGAACATAAATATTTACTCGCAATTTTTTTTCCCCCGCTTTGCTCTCATTTTTTTAAGCAAACGATTTCATAAAAAAAAAAAAAAAAAAGATTCTGATGAAACCTCCTGT
This sequence comes from Silurus glanis, assembly GCA_014706435.1. NCBI lineage: Eukaryota > Metazoa > Chordata > Actinopteri > Siluriformes > Siluridae > Silurus > Silurus glanis. Next base: position 1,746,909 of record JAAIIK010000017.1, on the reverse strand, counting down.
GTGGCAATCCATATAAAAGTGAGTGATGTTTACAGAAGGTAAATAATGCAGCATATTGATGTAATCCACAGCAAGAAATGTGGTTTATTTCTCAGTTATATCCTTTTAACTGCATATTAGTTTAACCTCAGCCTTAAAACCATAGTGTATATGGGGGGGGGGGTCTTAGCTGCAGCTTTAAACGATTATTAAATGAACCACATTTGCCAGTTAATTATCAGATATTGCTTTTTTTTTTTTTTTTTTTTTTCTTGCCTGGTCTTTTACTTGTCTTAGATATTTTTAATGATCATTGTTCTGCTGAGATTTTTATTCCTAAGCTTTTCAGCAAATTAACACAATATTAAATGTTATGCTAATTAAATAGAATGCAAATATAATACAAGATGGTTCTAATATTTTGCGTTACATTACTCTCCTATTACTTTTAGAGTTTAAATTTGGCAATTAATTCTTGTTTTTTGGTTTAATTATGAAGTCACAGGTTTTTATATATATATATATATATATATATATCTTCCGGCTGTTTAAAGCAGTGGAACTCGATGTAATCGTCTGCCATTGCAGACCATCTGCCTCCAAGTTTTTACACATTTTAAGAGTGATTTTGTGAGTAACAGAAGCCTTTCTGTCAGCTTTAACCATCTTTCCATTGTCTCCTGACCTTTCTCATCAATAAGATGTTTTCCCACAGAACTGCCACTCACTGAGTGTTGTTTTTTCTTTTTTTCCCCCCATCATTTTGTGTGAAGCCTATAGATTGCTCTGAGTGACTATCCCAGGAGAATTCTATCCCAGGAGATTTCTGAAATACTCAAACCTGTCTGTCAAGCTCCTGACCTGTATCGGTGTGAGTTTTCTGCGTTGTGCTGCTGATACAGGATTTGCTAATTGGATAATTGCATGAATGTGCAGGTGTTCGTAATGAAGTGAGTGGTGAGTGCATATATAAAGTTACTTCAGTGGACGCAAAATGTAGCATTGGCACAAAAGTTCCAGAGAAACAGGATGTTCAAGTTCTTGTAAAGCTGGCACAGATTGGACATTTCCCCCCAAAATGTCCTGGATACGTGTGATTTCTTTACACACATTTTACTATATCAAGGTTCAAGGTTGTGTTTGGAGCAGTGGTTAAGGCATTGGACTTTGGATCGGAAGGTCACAAGTTTAAATCCCACTGCTGGGCCCTTCAGCAAGGCCCTTAAGCTCAGTTGTAAGTCGCTCTGGATAAGGGCGTCTGCCAAATGCTATTAATGTAATTGTATTTCTTGCATTCATATTACATACATGCATTATAATGTAGTGACGTTTTTTCTAACATGATTGAATGTAATCTACATAGAAAATGTTTCCTTATTAGAAACATAAAAAATTTTATTGCTGAAACTGCACACAAGAATATATAAAACAACTAAACCCATTTAGTGCCTTAAATTGCAATATTACCTTAAAATGCAAATACAAATATATAAATAAAAAAAAATCATAAATAAATTTCAGATGACTCAAAAAAAAAAGTAAACGTACTGTACAAGGTTTTCTTTGTTTTAGTCTGAAATAAACCCAAATTTGAAACTTTCTGTCCTTTTCTTTGGCCTGAATCTATCAAAGCCTGTTTCTGCCACATAAAAAAAGGTCCTAATTAATTTTCTTCTCAATTGCAACTTTTTTTTCTTGTAATTCTGACTTTTTTTTTCCTCGTAATTTTCACCTTAAATTGCGACTTTATTTCTGGTGCATCCATTAGTAACCATGTTGTCGGCTTGAAGTTTAACGATGTTGGTGTATGAACGAGGCTCCTCTGCTTCATCTGTCTTGTTCAGTCTTCTCTCAGTTTGACACCATGCGATTCTATTGATTGGAGACTATTTCATTTTGAATGTGTAAAGCTTTCTGGCACTTCAGAGGGGGTGACACTGCCCGATTGGCAAAAAAATTAAGTCGGAATTGCGAGAAATAAAGTCGCAATCGCGAGAAAAAACTTGAAATTGAGAGGGGAAAAAATGGAATTCAAGGAAATTAAGTCAGAATTGCGGCTTCCATATTAATTTTCTCCTCGCCCCTTCGCTAATTTCTCTTTCATTTTTCATTCTGCAGCGTCTTCTGTGTTACCTGTCCAGAGCGCTAAAGAGTTTAGCGGGTGGTGCGTCGGTAATAATGGTCCGTGGGGAAACACGGTTCTCTGTGTGTAGATAATTGGACTAAACAAAGCATCCGGGCAAATAATTTGCCTCAACGATTTTTTGTATTAAAATTTTTCGTTACTCGAGGAATAATTTCAGCCCTAATGTATATAAAGTATCCCTCAAGTCAAATCATTACCTTACTACTTTTGGTTTGGGCTGTAGTTTTTGAAGTTGGTTAGAGTACACACTGTTTTTTTTCCCTTATAATGAATATTCAAATAAGAATGACTTTTGAGCATCGATAGTTGCGAAGTTCAGCATTTGCAGCCGGGGGGATCAAAACAAATATGATGAGGTTCAAAATAGGCTTGGAGAGAAACATTCGAAGTGGAAGCGGGGGTGGTGTCAGTAGTCATAGTGATAGTAGCTATAGGCTAATGGCTTTGTGCCAATCACAACTAAACAAATGGAAGGAGCATTTAGAGAAAATTGAGTGGCGAGAGCTTATCGAGGCTGCGACGACTTGCATAAATGACATGTATGGAAATAGTTCATCTAATTTTGTAACGAAGAAATTAAACAGATGGACGTATGTATATATATATATAAAAAAACGAAATACTGCTGCTTATTTAATCTCATTAGTGTCTTGATTATTTCCATGCAAAAATTATTCAAAAGTATTTCATTTTATTTATTTATTCTACTACACTTTTATAAATCATGATGACAAATGAAGTCCAGTCATTCTTCCTGTTTCCCTCTTCCGCCTGTCTATGTTTACCAGATTGTTCTCCCAGGGCATAGATCACACCCTTGTGAATGCTTTCACATGATACTCGGAGTTGTGATGTGGACATGACACACAGAAACAAAGTGTTTGTCTTCCCAGAGTGTAGTTATAGAGAGATGAATGTGAGATCGGTTTAGTGTTAATTACAGTTGAGGAGAATTTGGGTATTCAGTTTTCCAATCTTGTGTCAGTAAAAATTAGTTCATGATTTTTTTTTTTTGCCAACATTGTCAGTGAGTTGCATATTTATACACATGTTTATACATTTTACAATGATACACACACATGGTTATGTGAGTCACTGAAACACAACTCGAATCCTGTTCCCTAACTTAAGTCAGTATCTCTGAGTGGATCTAAGACAAAAAGAAAAAATTGAAACCCACCAGCAACTTCAATTTTCTACAGGTAGTCCAGATTAACGACTGTTCGACTTAGGTTTTTTTTATTTTTATCTAACAACGATGAAAGCGATATGACAAACATTGCGAGTTGTACGTTTCGCACAGCAGGCAAACAGAGCAGCGTATGCTCAAACGTCCACTTGCGAACCAGTGCTTGTCTACTCGCCCGCTGCCACATGCATATATACTTTATAGTTTATATAATATGGTGCTGTTAATTGCTCTGTTTTGCTTAATTATGTACCGTACTAATATAAATTATTAACAAATAACAGTATACTACCCTATACTGATCATCATTCTTTTAGACACCTGGGTAGGCTAGGCCATGTCTTGACCAAATTTTCACGTTATGATGAGGTCATCGGAACACATCTCCATCGTAAGTGGGGGACTACCTGTATTTAGATAATAATGTGAAAAAATAGGACTTTGAAAAACACAGTAAATAAAGAAATATATATTCTTATCCACCCTTACAGTAAGTGGCTCTGGCTTTGCTCATGAGGTCCTTCTTTGAGTGCAAATTGTAGCAGAAAAGCTACAAAAAGTAGTTATGTTAAAAAAAAAAGATGTATCCAGAATCAGAATCAGAATCAGGTTTATTGGCCAAGTGTGTTGACACACACAAGGAATTTGGTTACAGCTGTTAGTGACTCTCAAAAGTACAGACATAAATAAAACCTATACATGACAAAACAGACAAGACAAGACAAAAACAGACTATACAAGACAATACAAGACAATACAGACAATGTGAGACAGTATAGACAGTGTGGGTAATAAATAGGGATACAGATCAGTAATGTACATAAAGTGTGAGAGTACATGGTAGTGCAAATGACAGTATTGTGTGTCAGGTATGATTAGAGAGTTTACTATAAAACTTTGTACAGTATATAGTAGCCATAGTGTGTGCAACATATACAGATAATATGATGACTGACAGTTCTGTGCAGTACTAAATAGATATGAGCAGGGAATATAATTATGGTCAGTTGTTAGTGAGGCTGATTGCTTGGGGAAAGAAACTGTTCCTGTGTCTGGCAGTTTTGGTGAACAAAGTTCTGTAGCGCCTGCCAGAAGGGAGGAGCTGGAAGATGTTGTAACCAGGGTGTGAAGGGTCATTAATGATTTTTTCTGCCCGGTTTCTGGTTCTTGTTTGGTACAAGTCCTGGAGAGTGGGCAGAGGAGCACCAATGATTTTTTCTGCTGTTTTAACAGTTTTCTGCAGTCTGTTTCTGTCCTGTTTTGTTGCTGCTCCAAACCAGATGGTGATTGATGAGCACAGGACAGATTCAATGACTGCAGTGTAGAACTGCATCAACAGCTCCTGTGGCAGACTGTACTTCCATAACTGGCGTAGAAAGTACATCCTCTGCTGGGCCTTTTTCAGAATCGAGTTTATGTTGCATTCCCATTTCAGGTCTTGGGAAATGGTAGTGCCAAGAAACTTGAAGTTCTCCACAGATGACACAGGGATGTTGGATATTGTGAGGGGGAGTGGTGTTGAAGGGTGTTTCCTAAAGTCCACTATCATCTCCACAGTTTTGAGTGTGTTTAGCTCAAGGTTGTTCTGACTGCACCATAACACCAACTGCTTCACCTCCTGCTCATATGCAGACTCGTCACCATCTTGGATGAGTCCGATGAGCGTGGTGTCATCTGCAAATTTCAGGAGTTTGACAGTTGTGTCACTTGATATGCAGTCATTTGTATAAAGGGAGAATAGCAGTGGGGAAAGGACACATCCCTGAGGAGCACCAGTGCTGACTGTCCGAATACTGGAGGTAACACCTCCCAGTCTCACCTGTTGTTTTCTGCCTGTCAGGAAGCTGGTGATCCATTGACAGATGGCAGGGGGTATAGTGAGGTTTAGGAGTTTGGACTGGAGAATTCCTGGAATTATTGTATTAAAAGCCGAACTAAAGTCAACAAACAGAATCCGGGCATATGTTCCTGGGCAGTCAAGGTGTTGTAGAATGTAGTTTAGCCCCATGTTGACTGCGTCATCCACCGATCTGTTTGCTCGGTATGCAAACTGTAGGGGATGCAGCAGCTGTTCTGTCACCTTCTTTAGCTGGGCCAATACCAGCTTTTCAAAGGTCTTCATGACGACAGATGTCAGAGCGACAGGCCTGTAGTCATTCAGTCCAGTAATGGAGGGTTTCTTGGGGATGATTGTGGAGAGTTTAAAGCAGGAGGGGACCTCACACAGCTCCAGTGATCTGTTGATGATAGAGGTGAAGATGGGAGCCAGTTGGTCAGCACATGCTTTGAGACAGGAGGGGGAGACACCGTCTGGGCCGGGGGCTTTCCTTGTCTTCTGTCTCTGAAAGAGCCGATACACATCCTTTTCACAAATCGTGAGCGCAACTTGAGTGCTGGGAGGAGTTGTAAGAGGGGTTCCCAGAGGTGTGATGGGGGCAGACATTGGGCTGGGTTGGATGAGAGGTGTGAAGATATTGTTCTCAAACCTGCAGTAGAAGGTGTTGAGGTCGTCAGCCAGGTCTTTGTTTGCTTCAGTGGGGAGGGGTGGTCTCCTTTTAGTTTGTGATATTTTGCAGGCCTTTCCACACTGATGCAGGGTCGTTAGCTGAAAACCTGCTTTTCAGAGTAGCTTCTTTTGGCTATTCTGATCTCTTTTGTCAGTTGATTCCTGGCCTGCTTGTACAGTGCTTTGTCCTCCCCTCTGTAGGCATCCAAAAGGCGAATCTGAAAGCAGGTGTCTTTGGTTACAGATTATTAGAAAAGCCCACTAAAGTTTTTCCTGCTTAGGCTTTTCCTGGGTTTAGTTACTGTAATAGGATGACATCTGAATTGGCACTCCTTAATTTTCAGAAATTTGATGAATGCAGACAAACATGCTACTTGGATTGTAGCATGAATAATACTGCTAAAGCTAAATACGCTCGGAGGAGATACAAACTGTATACCTCTGTATACATGAGCTCAAAGATTTACTGACTGACTAGAATTATTCCAATCAAATTATGTTTTTTTGGACTCTTGACCCTAGTTGTGGGATCTAAACATATGTTCTTCAGAAAGGAAGGCGAATGCTTTTACTCTACCAAATGGTCAGGGACTCATTTCAAAATGGTCTGGAGTCGCTTTCAATAGTGCAGTGTTTAACACGTTTCTTAGTTAGGAGTGACTGCTGACCATTAAAGTATTTAGCAAAATATTCATGACACTCGAGTGCAGTGGTGGACGAAGTACACAAACCATGTAGTTGAGTTAAAGTAGATATACAGTAGGTAATATATAACTCCAGTAAAAGTAAAAGTGTCCCTTTAAACCTTCACTTGAGTAAAAGTACAAAAGTATTTGCCTTCAAATGTACTCAAGTATCCAAAGAACTATGATTTATTATGTCCAATAATAATTTTTGTCAAAAGACTGTTGCTTAATCAACTCGGTTTATGTAAAAAGACACTCTTTTACATAACTCTTAACACACCGATCTATTAGAATGCTATTAACGAGTCAAACACTAATTGATATAATTAACAAGAGCTCAAAACCTTTTTTACAACTACAAAGAAATCATGGGTGTTGTGGCGAGTTCGAGTCAGGAGTTTCTTCTATCATTTATTCCTCTCAAAATGTTCTGCTTGTTGTTGAACTGATGCTAAACTGTATGTTAGTGTGAGTAGATTCCACCAAGCTGTAATCGGAACAATTTCTAAACGCAGCTCGCGCTCGACCCTGATTGGTGGATTGCTGCGTGTTTGACCAGTTACGTTTTTATCCGCTAATAAAAAACTTATATATTTGAATTTTTAATGTAGTGAAATGAAATTAAAAGTCTCCCCAAATGGAAATACATTAGTAAAATAACGATTAAGTACAGTAAAGAATTACATTAGAGAGCTATACAATGATATACAATGAAGTTTTATTTCCAGGTTCAGCAAAGGGTTCAGCAAAGAGCACTTTACAGTACTAGGAATTTGTCTTGGTGTCATGGGCAAACATATACACAGATACAAAATGTGTACACAGTTTTTTAAATAAACTATAACAAATTAAATAAATACTGTATACAGAAAGTGGCTTTGCATGAGAAGTTGCAATTTAGAACGTAAAAGTTAAAATGACTGTCCAAATATACAAACCCGATTCCAAAAAAGTTGGGACACTGCCCAAATTGTGAATAAAAACAGAATGCAATGATGTGGAAGTTTCACATTTCAATATTTTATTCAGAATACAACATAGATGACATATCAAATGTTTAAACTGAGAAAATGTATCAATTTAAGGGAAAAGTAAGTTGATTTTAAATTTCATGGCATCAACACATCTCAAAAAAGTTGGGACAAGGCCATGTTTACCACTGTGTGGCATCCCCTCTTCTTTTAATAACAGTCTGCAAACGTCTGGGGACTGAGGAGACAAGTTGCTCAAGTTTAGGAATAGGAATGTTGTCCCATTCTTGTCTAATACAGGCTTCTATTTGCTCAACTGACTTAGGTCTTTTTTGTCGCATCTTCCTCTTTATGATGCACCAAATGTTTTCTATGGGTGAAAGATCTGGACTGCAGGCTGGCCATATCAGTACCCGGATCCTTCTTCTACGCAGCCTTGATGTTGTAATTGATGCAGTATGTGGTCTGGCATTGTCATGTTGGAAAATGCAAGGTCTTCCCTGAAAGAGACGACGTCTGGATGGGAGCATATGTTGTTCTAGAACTTGGATATACCTTTCAGCATTGATGGTGCCTTTCCAGATGTGTAAGCTGCCCGTGCCAACGCACTCATGCAACCCCATACCATCATAGATGCAGGCTTCTGAACTGAGCGCTGATAACTACTTGGGTTGTCCTTATCCTCTTTAGTCCGGATGACATGGCGTCCCAGTTTTCCAAAAAGAACTTCAAATTTTGTTTCGTCTGACCACAGAACAGTTTTCCACTTTGCCACAGTCCATTTTAAATGAGCCTTGGCCCAGAGAAAACGCCTGCACTTCTGGATCATGTTTAGATATGGCTTTTTTTTTGACCTATAGAGTTTTAGCCGGAAACGGCGAATGGCACGGTGGCTTGTGTTCACCGACAATGTTTTCTGGAAGTATTCCTGAGCCCATGTTGTGATTTCCATTACAGTAGCATTCCTGTATGTGATGCAGTGCCATGTAAAGGCCCAAAGATCACGGGCATCCAGTATGGTTTTCCGGCCTTGACCCTTACACACAGAGATTGTTCCAGATTCTCTGAATCTTTAGATGATATTATGCACTTTAGATGATGATAACTTCAAACTCTTTGTAAATTCTTCTCTGAGAAACTCCTTTCTGATATTGCTCCACTATTTTTCGCCACAGCATTGGGGGAATTGGTGATCCTCTGCCCATTTTGACTTCTGAGAGACACTGTCACTCTGAGAGGCTCTTTTATACCCAATCATGTTGCCAATTGACCTAATAAGTTGCAAATTGGTTTTCCAGCTGTTTCTTAAATGTACATTTAACTTCTCCAGCCTCTTATTGCTACCTGTCCCAACTTTTTTGGAATATGTAGCTCTCATGAAATCCAAAATGAGCCAATATTTGGCATGACATTGCAAAATGTCTCACTTTCAACATTTGATGTTATCTATATTCTATTGTGAATAAAATATAAGTTTATGAGATTTTGTAAATTATTGCATTCCTTTTTTTATTCACAATTTGTACAAACAGTGTCTCAACTTTTTGGTTTGTATATACAGACATGAAGTATGTATGCAATGTAGAATAAAATAAATACTGTGTACAGAAATGTGAGTTTGCATGAAAAGTAGTGCATTTTAGATTTATCTGGAGGTAAGCCAGGCACTGTTCAGAAGGCTGACTGCAGTGAGGAGAAACTGTTCTTGTTGCGTGAGGTTCCGGTCCTAATGGACCTAATGGAGAGTAGGGCCTGAAAGAGTTCGTTTCCAGGATGAGAGGGGACGGCTGCGATCTTGGCTGCAGCCGATCACCTTCTCAGCAGAGTGGATGACAGACTGCAGCTAAGCCTTGTCCCTGCCTGTATCTGCAGCAAACCAGACCGTGATGGAGAATGTGCGAATAGACCCGATGTTGGCAGTTTAGAAGTTCACCAACATCTTTGCAGGGAGGAGAAATTTCTGTCTTTTTTTTTTCTTCAGACTTGGACACAAGAATGATAAAATGACTAAGTGCAAGAAATAATCTGTGTGCTCTGACTGGATGAGTTGCCAGTACTATTTGCTGTAACACACATCTACTAGTCAGTTTATTATACTATGCCACGCAGTAGATGCTCCTGTGGTAAATGGAAATATTGTGGTTGGTGATGAGAAAAACAAATGAACGAACAACTGAGCTGTGAAAGAGGATCAAGATTAGGGAAAACTACATTTATAAACACTCCATGGTAATGATTTTGATTAGCAGCAGCTGCCTGGAGCCTGACAGGTAGTTCGTGAATGATTCACTGGTAGCATGATGATTATTGAGTGCTACACTTGGAATGTCGCAGAAGAAGGGCAAGCAAGCTGATTTACTGATTTTGTAGCTGTTTCTATAGCTGGGAATGAGAATCATGCCTGTATTGCATTTTGGTTTATACTGAAATTTGACACAACCTGACACAAATGCACATGCTCTTGGGTTTAACACTTTTGAAAATAACTAAACCAGGATCGATATCTGACGTCTTCTATCTCTTTTGCAGCTATTAAAGAGAAGTACAGCGACTGGACTGAGTTTCTGGTGAAGGAGCTCACAGGCTCACGCACGGCTCCAGCTAACCTGCTTGAAGGGGTGCGTATGTGGGAATGCCTAATGTATTCATTACATAATTTATACAGATGATATACACTACGTATATATAGAGTGTTTGTGGAACCTGTTTAGGTTCACTGACTTGCTGAAGGGTTGGGAATTGTGTGAGTATGAATTTTACGAGCTGGATGGTAATTAGTGCAGACAAAAACAAACGGGTGTAGAACAAGTGCACTTGACACGTTTATTGGCGCTACACATGATATTTTCTGTTTCGATGTTTTTTTACACAATAACAAAATCTTTTTTTAAACCGAGACATGCAGCAAAGAAGCGCATGTCCGTCCATCAACAGTATGAATAAATTCTCCGATGAACCATTGTATTTGTTGCGTATGATTTATTGCATTTATTTAGTGTCGTTTTATGAAACCTGAGCATTTTAGGTCTTTTGAACACAAATAGCATCAGCGAGTATAGCAAGCTCTACGAGTAGACTTCAGGGAAGTACCAGCACTGAAACAAGTACTAAACAAGTTCAGGGAAGTACAGAACTAAAAGTATGAACTAAAACCAGTTGTAAACTATACAAGTTGGTGTAAATACTCTGACCAGGCATTAATGGTCATCGATCAGGCATAACATTATGACCACCTGCCTAATATTTTGTTGATCCCCCTTTTGCTGCCAAAACAGTTCTGACTCGTCGAGAATGAACACCATTAACAAGAGCTCGTCTGTTGGACCACACGGACCAGCCTTCGCTCTCCACGTGCATCATGAGCCTCGGCCGCCCATGACCCTGTCGCCGGTGTACCAATGTTCCTTCCTTGAACCACTTATGATAGATACTGACCACTGCAGACCAGGAACATCCCACAAGAGCTGCAGTTTTGGAGATGTTCTGACCCAGTCGTCCAAACATCACAATTTGGCCCTCGTCAAACTCGCTCAAATCCTTATGCCCATTTTTCCTTCTTTTAACATGTCAACTTTGAGAACAAAATGTTCACTTGCTGCCTAAAATATCCCACCCACCAACAGGCACCATGATCATTATGTTAGAATTATGCCTGTTTGGTGTATTTTGTGCAACGGTTCTTGTGGTGAAAACATCTCGACTGATATTTGTGTATTTATTTCTATAAGGCTATGGGTCTTAAAAGAATTAGTAATGAAGTCTACAAATTGCTCTGGTCAGTAACACATCTGGTTTTTTTTTTCTCCTTTCGTAGCCATTGAGGGGTAAGAACACTGTGGACCTGATCGTTCCTGGGTGCGTGTTAGAGATTCGTGATGCTGCAGAGCCGTTTGTATACTGGGCAGCGCGTGTGCAACGCAACGTCGGAGGACGCCTCTGGCTCAGCTACGTGGGACTGGAAGAACCCACATACTACATCTGGATTTTCTACCTGGACATCAGGCTTCGTCCAATGGGCTGGGCCAAAGAGAACTGTCTTACAATGGAAGCACCAAAAGGCAAGAACAGGGTTTTATTCCTCTTCTACCATAGCAATTTGTCAGTGCTAGTAACATTTTTAATATATTTAAGAACAACACTTCACACTTTTCTTTCTATTAATAGCTGCATCGTGTAGACGAAGCAACTTATGTTTATAAGAGCCATAAGCATTTCCGTTTACAGACTGGCTTGTGTTCATTTCACTCTTGAAATTAATAATATGAATAAAAATGCAGCATGTCCACCCCAAAGCCGTCCAACGTGAAAAAATTGCAAAACAAAGCTGACACTCGATTACACCATGAATAAAAAAATGAAAACCTGATGTCCAACTCTGTCTCCAGGAACACGTCCGATCTGAAAAATGGCATTCATAAATTTCCTTGGAAAAACGATTGTAGATGTGTGGCAACGAAAACATGAAGGAATGTTTCGGGATCGTCTAGAAGTAAAGTAAACACGGCGCAGAAACGAATACCAGTGCGTTGAGGCTTATTGTTTCTTAATCACATGCTCATTTAATAATAGCTTCCATGTTTCTGAATCATGCACGTTGAGTAATTACAGTAAATACAATACAGTTAGTTTTGTTAATAAAAAAACCATGTGCTATGCTTCCTATTAGAAATGTAAGTACTGACCCTGTAGTGTTAAATTGTGAACTTTTATTAGATCCCTGAACAAATAAATATGAGATATAATAAGATATAATAAGAAATTTCTTTTGTCAGGGAACTGAAAGAAAAACAGTTTGCTGTAGCAGATATTCTGCTTTATAAAAAACACTAGACTGTGTGTGTGTGTGTGTGTGTGTGTGTGCGCACTGTGGGTGGGTGGGTGGATGTGGGCGTGTGAGTCATTCTCTTGTTTTTCTAAAAAACAGATCTTTATCATCCTCTCTGGAACTGTGACCAAAATATCTAAACCAAACGTGTGAAATATAAGATATCACCCTTTTCTTTCGGCTGCTACAGTGAACCAATGACGATGCTAATTGATTCTTCTCCTACAACAGGAATGTCCGGAAGTGTTTTGTGTCTTGCATACAGCAAGAATTTGCTTGCGCTAGCAATGGTTTTTTTTTTTTTTTATTTAGTCGAAATCTTTTACAATCGCAATTATACCAATAAAAAAAAAATTATAAAACATAGAATTTTTTAACAGTAAATTTGCTTCTGTCATTGGTTACAATGCTACAAACAGTCCCCTCACCAGTCTTTTGTTTTTTGTTTTTTTTCCCCCACCTCTTAAAAGGCTTGTAAGAATCGCGGAAAGTGCAAAGTCATACTAATGAGTCTCCTGAGACTCCTTTAAAAATGATATCTGTTGATCATTTTTAGATTATGTCAGTGTTTACCAGATAATGTGAAGTCTCTGTGAGTAAACTGTTACTATAGAAACGATCAAGCACTACAATCTGAGCTGTTCCGAAATGGAAAAATAATCTTCTGATGAATCAGATTTAGGAATTTAACAACTCTGTGGTACACAATATAATGTCAATGGAGGGGGATGGAACAAAAAAAATAAAATGATAGATGGACACATGGTTATGTAGAGGTGTGGAAGAACAGAGAGTTTGGTAGAAGAATCAATGTAAACACAGTTATATACAGAATACAGCTTGCAGTGAAATGTATATTAGATCATGATTAAGCGGTAGTTCAAAAAATAGTGCAAATGTTTTTGGATGTGCGAAATACAAAATAAGGTATGACATAAAATAATAAGGTATGACAATAAAAAAGAAAAACATTAACAGTATAGCGCTGATGTACAATGCTGTTCTCATTTCCTCTGCAGAAGTGCGTGATCTGAGGAGTGCTACGGAGTGGAGCGATGCTTTAGAGAAGGCCGTGTCAACAGCCATGGAGAAACCTCTGCCTCTCGAGGTCTTTAAGGTAATGGAGCATGTGTGTGGGCATATAAGTGATAGGATTGAAATTCCTTTCAGAATGTTGAATCAGAATTATCAATCGATCTTGCCGATTGAACGTTCTTTTACGATTACGTTTACAACAGAATGCATTGAAATGTTTGAGGAATATCTGATTGATATTGAGCTTTAAGAGGTCACTATTTGAGTCATGTTCTACACACTTGTTTGAGCGTTTGCGCTCCTTGTGCAATAAAGCAATCCATCAAGAAAACACAGCTCATGTTACAGATCTATTTAAAATAATTTCGAGGTTGGAGGAGCGGTAAGACGGATATCAAAATAACATTCCGAGGCAGACGTAGGAGGGGAATTGATCTCAGCATTCGGAAACATTCAGCCTGGATGAAGAACATGTACCAGTAAGGTGGGGGATTATTTCCTCGCGAAATGATAATGTTTAGAACATTAAAGGATGAGAAGAAAAGATGAGTATTCTGGATGTATGGCAAACTGCTACACTGATATATAATGACTTTAAAGAAGTAATGTCCAACTTTAAAACAAAAACATTTAAACACCATTTAAAAAAAGCTGAACACACTGACCTGCCCAGACTAACACTTCCTCTATACAAGCACAAAACCTTTACATACAGTGTAAGGCAACTGTACAGAGCCTGTCAGAAGTTTGGAAACATCTAGTCTTTAATGGTTTTTGCGAGACACATGAAGGTTCCTTTTGTTCATATGCTACAAACTAGGTAATTAAAATGTATATAACAGCTTTACACACTCTTGGTATCTGGGCAGCAAACATTTAGCTGAAATACTTTGCCATGCCTTTTAGAAAACTTTCCAAAGGTGTTCTTCACTAGTTGGATATTTCTTTTTGGCCTCTTGGATAATCCAGTTCATCCCAGAGCAATTCAATAGGATTTAGATATAACACTCCAGCCGACTGTTTGCGCTCTACAGAGCTTGGACATATGTTTAAGGTAAAGTTGTATGGTGAAGACGAACTGTTTTCCTTTCAACGAGCCGCAGTCTAGATGGAACTGCATGGTGTTGAAGCCATGTTGGTTCAGTCTCCAATGTTCCCTGCTCCAAAAATCCCCACACTATTATGCTTCCACCTCCATGTTTGACTGTTGGGTTGAGGCAGTCTGCTAATATCTTCTCTCCTGTTCTCCGCCTTATAGAAGTTGTCGAATAAAAAGAAAATTCGAAATTCGTCTATTGACCCTTCTTCTAGTCTTGGATTCTTGTTTGTTTTTGCCTTTGGCATTTTTTTGTTGCATAGAAACAAAAGGAGCATGCGCGAGTCTCAAAAACCAAAAAAAAGTGGGTGTTTTGAAACTTCCTCCAGGCACTGTAGATGGAAATGCTCATGCATTTAAATAATTCAGAATCTGCAACTCCAATCATTATGAATCTATTCCTATTGGTGAACATTTTTGCATAAAAAAAAAAAAAACCTGTGGTGGATTGAGTTTCCTTCACGTCAAATGACACTTCCAGTCCTCTCTTTTTTTTTTTTACACCTACCTGCATTAGTCTCTAAATGACTTGAGACTCCTTACAGAGCTCTTTCCTCACGTTTTGTTAGTCTCGGATAAGATTGTCGATGAAATGACTAAGGGCTAAATGGTAGAAAGACAGCGAGATAAACAAAGCCATGGAAATGAGTCAGTGAAGCAGAGTAATGTTAATGACTAAAAGGGTCAAGTGCACAGGATACTGTATGTACCGAACACGTAATGAGCAACAGGTGAACATAATGATGAGATGACGACGACGCTCGAGAGGCCCGATGGCATCCGGGAGCTGTTAGTGGTCAGGTGGAGGGAGATGGAAGAAATAAAGGAATGACAGGAAATACATACCAGCGTGTGTGTGTGTGTGTGTGTGTGTGTGTGTGTGTTACAGGATCACGCCGATTTGCGGAAACACTCGTTCAAAACAGGGATGAAGCTAGAAATGGTATCACCGCAAGAACCTTTCCACATCTGCCCTGTGTCTGTCACTAAAGTGAGTCGTATTCCGATGTCCCTGTCTATATTACACACATACAATATATACAAACTATACACACACAGAATTACTGTGAAATTCACAAAGTTCATTCGAATAATAATCTATACTTTTAAACTATTACAACCGAATATTATATTTACTCCTATTTATCTCTAAGGGTTTTCTTTTCTCCAGCCCTTCATGAGACAAAAATGTAAAGCATCAGAGTAGATACTGCAATTCCTCCTTTTTTTTTTTTTACTTCCTTTATGCTTTGTGCGACTAGATGTGGGATCACTATTAACATGCTAGTACCTATCAACTTTTTTTACCCACATTTTATCGAAAAAATGCTTGCCCAAAGCAAATGAACATGAGTCACACCCTCTAGCTATTATTCAAACGCCGTACAGTTGATCCTTCGCCTTTAAGTGAAATATGATCATTCAGATAGTAGTCAGACTTGTTGTGACAAAATAACCAACACCTAATCGTTCTGTCTTTTTATTTATTTTTTTATCCTGTAGGTGTATAATGAGTACTACTTCCAGATCACCGTGGATGACCTGAGCGGTGAAGCCCCGCCCTGCTCAGTGCTGTGCCACGCCGATTCTCCAGGCATCCTGCCAATCCAGTGGTGCTTGAAAAACGGTGTTGGTCTGCAGAGGCCTAGGGGTGAGACAGTACAGCCATTTTACTGCAGATTATACCACTGTTTAATACTCGATTTTGATTGGTTGATGAGAGTTGTGCAGTTTCGAGGTATGCAAGTGTTTTTCATTTACAGTGCAATGTCGATTTAATTGAATTCTTTTTTTATTTGTAGAGCGCTTTTAGCAATGGACATTGTCTCGAAGCAGCTTTGCAGAGATCAAGCGGTTAAAAAGTCATATAAAAGAACGTATAAGTTTAGGGTTAAGTTCTTTATAATTGTAATATCACTTCACCAAGTGAAAGGAAATGACCAAACTGTCCATTACAAAACACAATTACAGAAAGTTGCTATTATTTCAATGAATTATTTAGTACTTTTATTATTTAATTCATTTATTCAATTAATTTATTCGTGCTGAAAATACAATGCATAAAGAATTGTTTTTTTAATATATGTATATTAGGGCAGTGAAAATTAACGAGTTAATGACGTTAACGTGTTTTTATGACCACTTTTATTTTATTTATTTTGAATATAAATAAATAAATATAAAGAAGGCAAAATTCAAACCTTGTACGCAACACATTTATTTATGACGTCCTTTCTTTACTCAGATCTAAAAAAAGAAAGTAACTCCACCCAAAATGAATTTTTCAGCAATTTTTTTTAATCACTAAACATTTATTCAAATCAACACCAAATTCTGCCAATATACACATCCGGCAATTAAAACCGTCCGTGTGGAAACATAGCAAAGTTCCGTTTGGTGTCCTGATTATTTACGTCATTTAAAACACCATAATTACCTTCAAATATTTACAAGAATATTTAGTTTTCATGCTCTATGTTGAGTCTGGTTTTACTAATAATAAAGATACATTTGCTTATTGATAAGGATCCATATTTTTTCATGCCAATGTTGATGTTGAGTATTAAAAACTTGAAAAGTATTATCTTAAGGTTAATTT
>JAAIIK010000017.1:1696956-1704703 GCA_014706435.1 Silurus glanis | reverse complement strand
TGTGTGTGTGTGTGTGTGTGTGTGTGTGTGTGTGTGTGTGTGTGTCTCAGTACATTTTTGATCTGAAATCAAATGCGGGACTTCTTATAGTGCTTGTTCTTTTATCTTTAATTCATGTTCAACTTCTACAGCTGCACCAATGCTTGTGTTTTATATCCAACAGTGATGTTGAATGAATGCCTATGTGATGGTAGGGAGAATCATTTGTAATTAATTACCCCTTAGTGTCTTGCTTGATACGCTTATCTCATCATAACCTGTTGTGTTTTGCTGCAACATTACTGTATGCTAGAATACGATACCTTCTCCTTTAGAGTCCTGGTTCCTTGTGGAGTTTTCCTTGCCACTGTTTCACTCATATTTCTCTTAAAATAACAGATTGTCACGTTCAAAAGTAAACGTTTTTTTGGCCAAAGACTAAGAAACGAGGTGCTACTGTATATCAATGTAAAATGCTGAGAGGGGGTTATTCAAAGAAAATAGTGAATTTGTTTGTTCTTGTTCTCTCTGTTACATGGAATTTCTATGTAATTTCTAAGTTAAAATGCAAACGCAATGAAAAGATTTCAAACAAAAAAATCAATTTGGAGGATAGCATCTTCCAAATGTAATCATGTCCAGATTTTTGGTCATTTACACAAACATACATTGTATGATGTGCAGTGAAATTCTTTTTATACTGTCAGGGACATGAAAAAAAGAATAAAAATAGAATGTACATGAACCAGGATGTAAAAATATAAGCAACACTAGGATTGCATTATGAATAAAGTGCATATGTGCTCAATATAGAGTATGCAATATGTGTAAATTCAGGCTGTGGTTTATGGTATGGTTCATGGTTAATGCAAATGCAATAATGGGGAGAGAGAGCAAGAGAGAGAGAGCATAAAAGCATGACTGAAATTATAATAGGGTAATTAATGAATGCACCAGTGTATTCTGTTGATACTATACAAATGCTAATAAATAGTGAAACATGACTGAATTGCTGCTACGACTCATTTTTATTACTACTTGTAAATAATTGTAGCAATAATTATTAGTACATTTATTACTATTGCATTACCATTACCATTAACCTATTTGTTTTATTTATATATCATGATTAAATATGTACCAACTATTTGTAACGGGGAGAACAATGCAGCAGAAATGGAAAAATAATATTTCTTGTCAGTCAGCATTGTAATGGAAATTCTGAAATTAGTCACTATTGGTTAATGCAAATGAATGCAGATTGACTTTTCTCATTTCTAGAGACTAATTTCATAGTAAACCATTTCACCTGGTTTTGCATTACAAATCCATAACTGGTCATTGACCACGTTTTTATTTCTGAAATGACTAAAGCTAATAAAGATTTATGTTTATCCTCTCATCAAAGTATTAAAATGAATCTAACTGTACTTATGTCTGTTTAATCATTTGCTTTATGGAGATTTGAATGCAAAATGCTGAAGTATTTCTTGAACTTGACATTTTTATGAACGGAAAATCTGAATTCTGCATCATATGTACAGTAATTAGCTTTGGAGAATATATCATTGTATATGGGAATGCAAAGAAGTCAAGAATTTTTGGAAAGATGTGATGGTTTTCAAAAAAACACAGAGGACCAACACCAGCAGATGACATTGCACCCCAATTCATCACAGACTGTAGGAACTTAACACTGGACTTGGCTATAAGCTTCTTCACCCTTCCTCCAGAATCTAAGACCTTGGTTTTTCAAATGAAATACAAAACTTGCTCTCATCTGAAAAGAGGGCTTTGGACCACTAGGCAACTTATTTTTCTCTTAAAGAGAAGATTTTAAAATGGTGCTTCTGTATATTCAGAGTTTTGTTCTTGCTCGCTCTGTTGAATTTATATGTATGTTAAAATGCAATAAAAACATGTAAAACGAAGATTAACTTTCAAAAAATAACATTTACCAAATGTAAACTTCTCCAGATTTCCATTAAACCCAAAGAAAACATACGTTCTGGAAGACATGCCATTACTTTTAAATATGTTTGATTGAATATAAAAGTAATTAGATTCTTCTTGCATTTTAATGAGTAAGAAAGAGCCTGAAACCCAAGAAAAAATCTCCTGTAAATACAATCACGAGCTCTTTGCATATAGACATTAATGAAATTCAATTCTTTCTGTGTACAAATGTCATTTTAGGCTAATTAGCAGGTCCATTTCAATCATACTGAATATAGCGATAAATTCACAGGAAAATAAATCATTACAAGCAGATATTGTCAAACCGGGAAATGTGTTAATTAGGCTGCAGAAAACTAGCATTCGATAAAAGACGGTATGAGTTTGGCTCAAATACACAGTAATTCTTCAAACTAATGCCAAAAACAACTGGTTATTCCAATTATTTCATTCACTTAATTAGTATCATATTTACTCTGATATGCTCACACTGTGTATAGATGCGAGCATGTGTGTGTGTGTGTGTGTGTGTGTGTGTGTGTGTGTGTGTGTGTAAGAGAGAGAGAGAGACAGAGACAGAGAGAGTTGGGATGTTCCCAGATAGTCGTCATCTCATTGGTTTCCTTGGCAACAGAAATAAAAAAGCGAAGGAACTCCCCCTAATGCAACACCACATTTTACTCTCTTGCTTTTCCCCTCTAAACCCCCCTCTTCTCTCTCTCTCTCTCTCTCTCTCTCTCTCTCTCTCTCTCTCTCTCTATCTCTCTCTTTCTCTCTCTCTCTCTGTAGGCTGACCCCATCATGCTGTGTTCATTTTTTTTTCCTTTCGTCATCACTCTCATTCCTTGGAAACAAGGAGGAAATATTCTTTCACAATGGTCCAAACCGCTAAATAACTCATTGTTTATTCAAAAGACTTCTTGTTTCTTCTTACTGGAAAAGTAAATTCCAGTCACATTATTTGATAAACAAGTCATTTTCATAGTAAATGCCACTCACATGCCAAAAAAACATTACATACAGTATATACCTTGTGTATTTTATAGTCTAACCATATGTTTGCTAGGAATAAAAAAATTCCTGATGCTTGTTTTTTATCAGATTACACTCTGCTCAACTAGATTTAATTTGTTATTGTTATTATTTAGTTATCATTGTTGTAAACTTAACTGTCAGAAAACTGTATAAATGTTCTTAGATTAAAATTTGATGGTAATGCAGCAGTGATCAGGATTAAAAAGGGTCTAATAGCTTATGAGGGAAGTGGCACCTTAGTAGTTAAACCTTTCGATTTTTAATTGGAAGGTCATAAGTTAAAATCCCAGGATCACTAATTTGCCACTTCTGAGTCCTTGAACAAGCTCCTTAACAATCAACTGCTGGGTTGTAAGTCGCTCTGGATAAGAGAGTCATAAATATTAATGATTTAATATGTTGCTAGTTATTGCCTTGTTGTAGAAATCTTTTATTTAGAAATCATGGAGTCTAAAGTACATTACATTACAACAGAAAAGATGTTTTGCTTAAATGCTAAATGACTATTTCTCATCTTTCCCGCTCTCTTTCTATCGCTCCTGGATTCATTATTTAAGGCTATACAATAGTTCATTTGACATACATTTGATGTGTACTAAATAGACTATCATCACAGAGTATGCTGGACATGCTAATTAAACATGATAGGTGATAAATGAGTGAGCAGGTTCCACACTGAGCATTTCGCTGCACCCTGATTGCAGCATTTTAGCTCCATCTGCTGCAAGAAGAGTCAGGTTGCCAAATTGTTCTTCCATTATTCCATATTCTTCATTCAAATTCTATTGAGTTTTATAAAATACATGCTTACATTAAAGCAAGAGGTTTAGTAGTGTTGGGGGTTTGCAAAATCACTGTATTTTATTACATCTACAATAATAAGTTAATGAGCTGATACAAAAAAAAACAGGAAAATATTAATTATTAATGTGAAATTCATAGAGTAATTCCAAATATGTTGCGTTGTACTAACAGTACAATAACAGTAGAGTTCATCTTAAAATATGGAATTATTAGGATAACATAATGCTTGTCGTATAACATATTCACAGTTACAACACAAAGGAGTCAAAGACAGGAGGATTCCTGGATTCAATTTACTGTCTTAATTCATTGATTTTTTTTTTTTCATTTCATTTTTTAATCAAACATATGAGTACAGTGGTGTGAAAAAGTGTTTGCCCCCTTCCTGATTTATTATTTATTATTTTATTATTAATGTTTCAGATCATCAAACTAATTAAATATTAGTACACACATTATTATTTTATTATTAGTAAACACAAGTGAACACAACATGCAGTTTTTAAATAAAGGTTTTTATTATTGAGGGAAAACAAAATCCAAAACTACATGGCCCTGTGTGAAAAAGTGTTTGTCCCCTAAACCTCATAATTGGTTGGGCCACCCTTAGCAGCAACATCTGAAATCAAGCGTTTGCGATAACTTGCAGTGAGTCTGTTACAGCGCTGTGGAGGAATTTCTGTCCACTCATCTATGCAGAATTGTTGTAATTCGGCCACATTGGAGGGTTTTCGAGCATGAACCGCCTTTATAAGGTCATGCCACAGCATCTCAATAGGATTCAGGTCAGGACTTTGACTATGCCACTCGAAAGTCTTTTTTTTTTCTTCTGTTAGACACCATTACCATAAAATATTAGTGGAAAAAGAGCATTAAATGTAGCTGCAGAGAGATTGTATAAACTAAATTTCAGTATGGATTTTCCAAAAAAAACTAAGCATCGAATAGGCATTTCACACGTAGACCTTCAGTTGTGTCCTACCTGAGTCAATCCACCTCTTACTACCCTCATTATGACACCATGGCTGTAGAAACCATCAATATTATACAGAAACACAGCATAACAGAGTGCTACATCACAAACAGGCATCTCGTGCAGGGAGAATGAATGGGTTTCTTGCTGTATTAATGGCAACACAATTCAACAATGAAAGAAGGATATCCTAGTAATATTGTTTACATGAGCCTCAACAAAGGAAAGACTGCTGCACATGGTAAGAAAGAAAGACCACCCAGAGATAATATGTAATCAGAAAGCTTACTTCTAGCTACATGTGGTCCTAGTAAACGCACTTATCACTTATCAGAATTATGTAGAAGGAAGTTAAAAATAATCCATTGTCTCATGTTCTTCACACATTCCTCAATACTATTAAGATGATGTCTCTCATCTGGCAGAAACATACAACTGTGTATTGCCAGCATAACAATGGAAGCTAATATCAGGTTTTTGACTAATTTCACCCAGAGGTAGCATATCTATATATATAAAGCTGAAATACCACTGACTGACTCACACACTCATCACGAAATCTCAAAAACCACTGCACGGATTGCAATGAAATTTGGAACATACCTTCCTCTTGGGTCTTAGGCGCTCACTAAGAAAGGGTTTTGAAAAATTCTCCCTGGGTCGCGGCTAACTCGCGAAAAACGCGATTTCTCACGCATTGTAAATTCTTCGAAATAACAGTACGGATCCTAATGAAACTTAGTACATTCTTTCTTATTAGCTGTTAGATGCACGATAAAAAATATTTTCAAAGTAGTTTGCCCTGTATTGGTACTACAAAGGGGTAGTACGTTATTTGTTGACGTTACGTTCTGATCTCTGATCATCCAGTCCTGCTCAGTGCTTACTGCTTATTGCCATATTGCTTAGCGTTCTGCCTTCCGTAGTGAAGCACGGGTACTTTCAGCTAGTAAACTATAAAGATACTGTAAAAGCAATGGGCCTACACAGATTCTTGTGGAACGCAAAACTTTACCTCAGTAAGTGTAGAAAATACCATTTACTGTACATCTAGGCTTTTCACTGTCTGGGACAATGAGGACAATAAGCAAACCAAGAGACTGCAATAGTGTTTCTCCTGAAGGAGTAGCATTCTCATGGAAAAGGCATGTCCACATTGCCATATCCAAAAACACACTTCCTCAGTTTATCTCAAGTAATACAGATCACAAATACAAGGTCATCGCAGGTTATCTCAAGTAGTATAAATCCACTACGAGCTCTTGCTCAAGGTGATTATGTTTTCTATATACAATAGACAGCAAATTACACACCATAATGATCCAGGATTCTGTTCAATTGTCATTAAAACATGGATAAAGCTCCAAACCACCTGAAAAAAAGGGTCTGACCTATTAGTGTAAAGGAGGATCTAAGTGGCATATTGGACTTGAATGAAAGGAAACTGTGAGCTCTGCCGAATTAAGAAATGTGGCTCAATTAGGATCTGCGGAGATCTACTGCAGTGAATTGTAAGTGGAGTTTGAAGTGCACACAAAAACAAACCATCCAAGAGTGTAGGGTCAGGAATCAGTTATGGCTGATTCCTGACCCTGACAGGGTCTCTAGCAGTGTGCCACCAGGGGCAAACTCAAGCCAGTTGAAAGTTCCATAGTTTCATTAGCAAGAAAATAAAACTTTCTTTCGGCTTCTCCCATTAGGGGTCGCCACAGCGGATCATCCGTATTCATGATCCGCATGTTCGATTTGGCACGTTTTACGCTGGATGCCCTTCCTAACGCAACACTCCCCATTTATCCGGGCTTGGGACCGGCACTAAGAGTGCACTGGCTTGTGCAACCCTAATGGCTGGGATTCATTAAAAAGAAAATAACGCAAAAAAAAAAAAACAACAACAAATAAAGGATATACACAAAATGTAGAATCTTTAGGTATGAAAGAAAACAGCTATACAAACTAAATTACACCAGGGTAATGCAGGAAAAAGCTGGAGACACAGGAAATCAAAACACAAAAAGCAGACCACATATTGTTAGAAATCGAGTAAAGAACTGACACAAAGGACATGTCCACATTAATATGTTTTCTTTTGAAAACGCATATTTTTTTTCTCCATTTTGGCCTTCCGTCCACACTGAGATCTGCCCTTTTTTTGCGTTACAGAGTGGTCTGTAAAAATGGAGGCTTTTGAAAACGATGATGCACATTTAGTTGTGTGACACAGTCATGTGACCAATTTAGTCAAGATGGTGGACAACATTGTCTGCTTTTGCAACAACTCCATTTCACTGTCGGTCCATTTTAAAATGCCTTTCCTCCATATTGCCTCTACGTTTCAAAGAGCTGGAAATTAATAAACGGCAGGTGGGAATTATGAAGGTTGAAGCGTCTTACTTTTTGCTTATGCGCAGTACAGTTTTGGCAAACGATTGAAAACAACAGTGTGGGCGAGGTTTTTAAATGAAAAAGTCGTTTTCAAATTGACCTGGATTAGTGTAGTGTAGTATTGTAGCCAATGAGGGAACTTGAATATACACAGGGAGATTGATAACAGGTGGAAACAATGAGTAATCAAGAAAGGTAAAGGAAACACACTGGCGTCATCTGGTGGGTTAAACAAGGAACAGACAGTTTCAGACATTACAGGGAACTACTGATACTGAGAGGAGTGGTTGAGAATAAGATTTTGACGTACGGTATGAATCAGTTATAAATTGGGCATACATTTCATTTTTTATATGTGTATTCTCAAACAAAATGTTTATAATTTATGCTCAAAATCTTTAGACTCTCCTTGTTTAAAAATTGGGCAAAAAAAATGAGCCCAGACCTTTATTTAACTTTGTGCTCTAAAGCTGTTTCCTGAAAATGCTCTAATCGATCAATAAAAATTCTTTATGTGGAAATAGTGAGTGCTGGTGTGGTGGTTCTTCCTTTGCGCCCCCTGCTGGGCAGGTTTGGAGCTGCAGATGGGCTTGCAGCATGCATTTTTGTTAGGAA
>JAAIIK010000017.1:1681956-1691956 GCA_014706435.1 Silurus glanis | reverse complement strand
TGATTAATGACACTGATTATTTAGTAATGCCAGGACCCAATCAACCTCAGACTACCTCTGTATATTTTGCACACATACATAGACAAGGAATAGGAATACCAACATGGACCCAGTCTACCTCTGCAGGATGTTACTTTGCACACTGCATGCTTTATATATGCACACACTTCTGTTTCTTGCAATATTATACTGTTGTGCATGTCTTTTGTTTTTGTCTGTTTTCCTTATGTCCTTAATTTATGTTATAGGCTGCTTGAAGAATTCACAGAGTAATAATAATAAAAAATAATAATAATAATTAACTTCTTCTTCTTCTCCCATTAGGGGTCGCCACAGCAGATCATCCGTCTCTATTCTACTCCGTCCTCTACATCTGCCTCAAACAAACTACACATGTCTTCCCTCACCACACCCATAAAACTCCTCCTTGGCCTTCTACTTCTCCTCCTTCCTGGTGGCTCCATCCTCAGCATTCTCCTACCGATATACCCCATGTTCCTTCTCTGCACATGTCCAAACCATCTCAATCTTGCTTCCCTCACTTTGTCTCCAAAAAGTCCTACATGAGCTGTCTTTCTAATAAACCCATTTCTAATCTTGTCCATCATCGTCACTCCCAATGAAAACCTCAACATCTTGAGCTCTGCTACCTCCAGCTCCGCCTCCTGTCTTTTATTCAATGTCACTGTCTCTAATCCATACAACATCGCAGGTCTCACCACAGTCCTATAAACTTTCCCCTTCACTCTTGCAGATACCCTTCTATCACAAATCACTCTTGTCACTCTTCTCCACCCACTCCACCCTGCCTGCACTCTTTTCTTCACTCTTACACACTCTCCATTACTTTGCACTGTTGACCCCAGGTATCTAAACTCCTCAACCTTCTCCACCTCTTTTTCCAATCGGTATAAAATAATAAAAATAATAATAATACCAATAATAATTAAACAAAGGAAAGGCTTTATAACGATCTGAATAATCATTTAACAATAAAAAACTAACAAGCTAATATTTTTGTAAATGAAGATTCACTATTAGCTGTATTGGAACTCAATAGACGATGTATTATATTCAGTATTTCTAAAATTTCACCAAATATTCCTTCTTCTTCTTCTTTCGGCTGCTCCCATTAGGGGTCGCCACAGCGGATCATCCGTCTCCATACCCCCCTGTCCTCTACATCTGCCTCTTTTACACCAACTACCTGCATGTCTTCCCTCACCACATCCATGAACCTCCTCCTTGGCCTTCCTCTTTTCCTCCTTCCTGGTCACTCCATCCTCAGCATTCTTCTACCAATTTAACTCAAGTCCCTCCTCTGCACATGTCCAAACCATCTCAATCTCACCTCCCTCACCTTGTCACCAAAACATCCTACATGCGCTGTCCCTCTAATAAACTCATTTCTAATCCTGTCCATCCTCGTCACTCCCAACGAAAACCTCAACATCTTCAGCTCTGCTACCTCCAGCTCCGCCTCCTGTCTTTTACTCAATGTCACTGTCTCTAAACCATACAACATCGCAGGTCTCACCACAGACCTATAAACTTTCCCTTTCAATCTCACAGATACTTTTCTATCACAAATCACTCCTGTCACTCTTCTCCACCCACTCCACCCTGCCTGCACACTTTTCTTCACTTCTCTAACACACTCTCCATTACTTTGCACTGTTGACCCCAGGTACCTGAACTCCTCCACCTTCTCCACCTCTTCTCCCTGCAACCATTAGGAAGGCACAAGCCAGTGCACTCTCAGTGCCGGTCCCAAGCCCGAATAAATGGGGAGGGTTGCGTTAGGAAGGGCATTCAGCGTAAAACATGTGCCAAATCGAATATGCGGGTCACGATTAAGAATTTCACCAAATATTCCTAATGGCTAAAATCTAATCCTCTAATAAAGCCCAGTGACCCAGTCAAGGTCAAACATTAAGAAAACCCAGTGTGTACAGGGATCCTTTGGACCAAATAAAGCTGTACCAATATTAATATTTATGATGTAATAGCAAGTAAGGCTGCTCACTGACTATAAAACAAGCTTAATCCTTCTTGGAAAACTGCCACTGTGACTTAGTCACTTCCAATTGCAATTTTTTTTATGTTTACTAGTTTATTTAGGTAAAGTAATCTACAGTATTAATACCGTATATCTGTTTAATATACAACAAGCAACTTATGTTTAAGGTAAAAGAAAATCATTTACATAAGTGTATGGATATTTGTACAGAGTGTATATAAGTGTGTGCCCTAATGATATTTAGCATCTTTTTATGCTTTTGCTTCTCAGGAGGAAGTATACTGCTTGGCTCCACCTCCAGCACAACACATGTGCAAGTGCACTCAACCTTTACAATCTAACTCAGCTTTACACAGCACAGCACACATTCACCTGATTCCCAAAACACTGGGAGCTTTTTAAAGATCATTCATGTTGGTAAGTGGTTTGCATTTTCTTTGGCTCTTCATCTGCAGTGCTACATGTGTACTGTACATTTGTACAAATAACTTATTAGGTAGTATTAGAATTAGGGCTGACTGTATCATTGAAACATTGTGTGTAGGCAAATGAAGTTAGAATTCGATGTGTGGAAATTAAAAAAATATACATGAAGTTTACAGTTTATTGGTCACATCAGTGTAGGTAATAAGCAATCAACTAAGTGCAGATGATATGTAATATGATGATATGTGCAGATGATATGCTTTTTCTCCAGAAGCATCACTTACAGGAAACTACAGAAAACCACATAAACAACACTACACTGAAAAAAAAAAGAAAAAAAAAAAAAAAATCAACTCTTTTACCATAGCACTGAAGGTATGAACTGAATTGTTTTAAAGAGAATGACATGTAAATACACTTTATATGGAAAGGTTTTGAAACAGGGATATGTAGGGATTGGTTGTGTTTTGGTCTTGAGGTGTTCAGGTTTAGTTAATTAGACCCCAAAACAACAAACTATATACTATAAACGTAAGGGCTCAACAGCTCAAGTAGGCTCAAGTCCAGAATCTCCACATATAGTTCAGTATTAACTATTTCTTGCTTTATTTTGGTAATATGTTTTCTCACTAAGACTTTTTTGTCCTTTTGTGAAAGTTGTCATTTTGAAATATGTAGTCAAGAAAAACATGAATAGTACAAAATAGTCATTCCAATTTAACAGTGCTGTCTTGCTGTTGTGTTTACCATCAGCACATCTTTGTAATGATCAGTAACGGTAAAGAATTATCCAGGTTAAATGTAGGGTCAACGTTCAGACCCATTCATCTGTTATTCCCCCATTTATATAAAATTGTATCTTTGTTATAATAAGTGATTATATGGTTTTCCCCTCAAGACAATTCATAAAAAAAATCCTAAATGTGGATGTATAACTGTTTGATCAAACAGTTCAAAAGTTATCCACACATAATCTCAAATCATACATGTATGAATGACAGGTGAAATGTTAGCTATATAGTATTTGTGTAGTTGTATATTTGTGTATTATTTGTAATATAGTATATTTTGTTCAAATATTCTATATTCTCAATCTATGTAAAACATGCAATAGATTCTATAGATTTTGAAATGATAACTATCTATCTATCTATCTATCTATCTATCTATCTATCTATCTATCTATCTATCTATCTATCTATCTATCTATCTATCTATCTATCTATCTATCTATTCCTCTTTTTACACATTTCTCATCCAGTGTAAGTGTATTGTATGTATGTATGTATGTATGTATGTATGTATGTATGTATGTATAAGAACATTCTGTGGTCAGTTGTATGATTAATGAATCTCTGTTTGCCATCCACTTTTAACATCAGATCAAACTTGATTGTGCTTATGGTTTATAAACGAGGCCCTGTGTTTATCTGGTATATCTCCTCTTTAAAACTTTTGCAAGTTGATATAAATAAAAAATTCTACACATTAACCTTATAGAGGTACATTTTGTTCAACTCTCAATCTGTATTTTCACCAAAAAGTGCTGAAAAAAAACAGAGCAGCTTTTCATGAGCAACCAGGCCTTGACCACTGAAACAAAAGTGTTGAACTTGGAAAAATTCACTCATTAGAAGCAGGTCAAATGCAGTTTCCATCCACTTTTCTCACACTCAAATCTTGGTTTTCTCTAGCAAGCGTATAACTCTTCTAAATACATGCTGTGAGTGCATCACATGGTAGGTCTCCATGGTCACATGGCTTATCTCTGGCTTATTTATTTCCTATATTTTACTGTTACTTGATGTAAAGTCTGTATGAAACAGTCATATGTAACATATCAAGTCATCTGTGTTGTATGACAGTGCTGCTGCAATCTCCTCTCAGACTAGGCTAACCTACTGTGTCTCACATGTCTTGCACATTTTATATGTGAAAACTTTTTTTTATGTTGCATTGGTTAAATGAGCACACATTTGCCATGTTATCAGGCAATGATCTAAAAAGTCAGGTTGCTGCTTAAAAGTGAAGGCATTTTGAGTCACTGGTACTAGGTGCTGACTCTGAAACAAGTCTCACAATGTGCAGCTTGTAGCAAAAAAAAAAAAAGAAAAAAAAAAGGTTTTCTCGTTTACATCCACCCACACACTCACATGAATCAGTGCTGTAATTGTGTCTTGATGTTTCTCCATTTCTTATGTGCAGTTTGCATATGCTGTCTGTAAAAGTCTACAGAATTCTTTTTACAGTAGAGTTCAAAAGTCTCGAAAGCACTAATGAGATTATATTTATATATATTGTTTATAATTCAGTACAATAGTTTTTGCAAATGTTTAATTTTTTTTAATTATTTAACTTGAGTAAAAAGTTGAATATTTAAAATATTATCATGAAGTTTATGACTTTCTCAAGTATGTATATGCTGAGCTGGAATGGACACCACAAAATTGTGTTTTTTGTACAAAGCAGTTTATATCCAATTTGAAATGGTCTCATGCACATCGGTCTGTATGTGTTTCTTTTTAATGCTACAAATATATTGGCATCTGTATATGAATTTCTATTTAAACTGAAAGTAGGTGTGGCCTAAAAAGCATTAAACAAAAAAAAAAAAAAAAAAAAAAAAAAAAAAAGTGGTGTCAGCACTGTCAGCATGTCATTAAATGTAAATGCAATCATGCAACATTTTGTTTGTACCGGGAACTTCACATCTGAGCGCTCGCCCGTTCACTTATTTCCATTTAAACTAAACAAAATCACATAAAAGCATTAAAAAAATTGCACTTAGATGTCAGATGATTAGTTGTTTTCTGTCAAGTAAGCAATAGACTGGAAAGCCAGGATCCTGGATACATGGATATAGGATACTGTTATACTGTGCCAAATATCTTGTATGTGTATGAGTGTTTTTTAGTTGATGAAAGAGGTCATTGATGTTTGATCCCTACTGGAACATTTGAACTGGAGGATTAGAGCTGGACTTCACTCACTTAAAAGCATTTGATGAAATATTGAAGATAGCACTGAGAAGGGCAGAAAAGGTCTAATTACAAGACCATGACATTATGGTTTCTATTTGTTCTCTCTCCCTCTCTCTCTCTCTCTCTCTCTCTCTCTCTCTCTCTCTCTCTCTCTCTCTCTCTCTCTCTCTCTCTCTATGTCTTTTCCACTCCACCTGAGCAGCACCTCTCTAACACAGGAAGTGTGTTGTTTGAATTATTACATAAAGACAGGAAGTGGCAAACATCGAGACATGTATGATCTCACAGCGTGGAAATGTTTTTAAAAGCAGAAGCATCGATATGTAAAATAAGTTGAGCGCTACACAAAAAGTCAGAAGTTTGGATAAGTCATAAAGTTGTCCACCCACAGATATGTGTGAATGTGTGAATGCTTGTATGTGTGTGGGTGCTAGTGCCTGTATTCTGTGATCCTTCAATATGCCCACGCAGCTGATACTACGCGCATGTGTCTGATTTCTGCTCCTCACATCCTTCAAATACTTAGGGAGCCTAGTAAGAGTTTGGGGGATCAGCATAATGTTTTATGTAATTTTCTATGATGGAACTGTAATGAATGGACAATCTATGACACCCAGATGAGGACGGGTTCCCTTGTGAGTCCAATTCCTCTCAAGGTTTCGTCCTCATAACGTCACAAGTCTTTTCTTTGTCACAGTCGCCACTGGCTCACTTATTAGGGATAAACTTATAAGTAACAAACTTATAGGCCCTAAACTTATACATTCTAACTTCATAACTCCTTTATCTCTTTAACTCCTTTATCTCTGGTAATATCACAATACAATAAAGTTGAATTGAGTCTCATGTATGAAAGGTATTTAGAGAGGAATAAGGTAGTGGTGTGACTAATAGAACAGCCGGCCTGATCTCTGGATCTGACTTATTTTGGGTATGTTACATTTTGTATTTATCCTTGTTGAAGGTACTATTTATCCAAAGTGACTTAGTATTGAAATGAATAGTTCAAAGTAAAGTGTTCAAGTACACAATAGTGGCAGCACTGTGATTTAAACTCAATTAAACTCAATTCGATTCATTTTTATTTGTAGAGCAAACAGAGATAAAGCGGTTATAAAAGAGTCTATAAGTTTGTAACTCATAATTGAAAGTGTATCCCTAGTGATTAAACCAGTGGCGACTGTTGCAAGGCATGTGGAAGAAAACTTTAGAGGAACGAGACTCTAAAGGGAACCCATACTCAACTGGGTCATCTCAGCTTCTTAATAAGTATTCTGGAGCCAATATATTAATACTCCTCCTGTTGTGTGTACTGAAATTGTAACGGAATTCAGTAATTGTTCTTAAGCTGACTTTAGGGTGTTTATGCTGTGCTCAACTGTTATTAAAGCTGAATACTTGTTCTCCTGATGTTCGAGAAAATACAAATGTTTTACAAATCTTAAAGACTTCCTCTCATCCGGTCAGTTTCTATATGCTGTACTTAATTATGTGTTATATTAGAATACGCTCCTTCAAATTTTATTTACATTTCAGTTTAAATCATCCAGTAAATTTCATCAATGTAGAAATTAAACCATCAATTATCAGGCCAGATTGTAATCTATGGTGACCTCATACTAGAAGTTAGTGCTATAATTCTCTGATTTTGTCTTAATATGGATTAGTCACCAGATTAGTCACTAAACTTGCCCATGGCCCTGCATTTTAATATGCTGTATGGTTTTAAAAAGCAATTTCTAACAAAGTACTACTTTGTTAACATTAAATGATCATATTGAACTAAATATGTTACATTTGCTAATGCCTGGTTAAATTAGCATAGCTACTATAACTGGCCAGGCAGCAAGTCCATCAAATCCTTGTTAATTGTACATTTTGTTGAGTTACATTGGTTACAGTTTAGTTACATTATATTTGTAAAACTGTGAAAAAGCTGTATCACTAGTCATGTATACGACCAGCAAACTTACAGCTTTGTAGATTATTAATACATGTTAATTTATCACACAAAAGTGACATTCACTTTCATCAGATTTATCAGTTAAAAGTATAATTTTTATTATTACAGAATGTTCAAAAGTTGCAGCATAGTTATAATTACATTAGTATATCTTGGCTCAACTTTTACTTTTATTATTATTTTTTTACTATTATTATCTATACTTCTACTTAGGTATAATGTACTGATACTTATTCTATACCTGTTTGTATATGATCATAAATTGATACTTGTTACTAAGATTGTCTTTTTTTTTTTTTTTTCATTTTGTAAAGCTCAATGCTCAAGTACTTCACTGCTATGTGGAAATGGAAAGTTAAAAGGGCTTCGTTGTTGTGACTTTGATCACTAGACAAAAAGTGGATCATGCCCACTCGGGTGTTAAAGGTATAAGTCAGACATTTCCACCGTTGTAAAGTATGTGTTTTGATCAGTTCACAGAGAATAATGTGTAGTCGTGCAGCTGTGCAGTAAAGTTACATGGGACTGTGAGCAAGCATCAATTCTGGTGGTAGTTTAGTATTACACATCTATTAATAGATATCCCTCGCTCCCTCTATCTTTTTCTTTCACTCTCTCTCAATCTCTACTGACTTTCCAACCTGTATTTTTTTTTGTGAAACTCCAATGTTCCAAGGTGAATTTTAACTCAGGGCACTTCAGACATTATAGGTAAGCTCTTTTAATTTTGCCCAGATTCTTAATCAACACCATTTTAAAGTTTCATGTCATTTCTATATTGCATTAGTTCTTCTCACAATTTATGTCACTTTCTATCTCAGTCACATAAATGAACGGTCACAGATTTTATAAATCACTTTCTTTGTTTGCTTTGTGGTTGAACATGTTTATTTTTGGTGATCTAGTATTGCCTTGGTATATGAGAAATAGGCCTCCTTTCTCTGTTTTTGTTCCTTCTGCACTAATAATAAAACCAAAATACACCAAGGCTTTAAGCAGATTAGCCATGGTACTTTAAATTCTTTAATGCTTTAGTGAAGGGATACAGAATTACAATATAATACTGTAAGATTCAAACCAGTGAGCCTACTAATAAGAGCTGCTTTTCAGCTGCATTTTAAAATAATTTTTCAGTTTTTTATATTTAATTATAGTTTCTATCAATTGGCAATTTATATATATATATATAATCTGTACATTATACAGTGTGTTTGGAGTATTTGTATCAGTATTTTGTCTCATATTTCAAATATACTGTTTTTTTTTTTTTATAAAAGTTTCTTCATCTATAAATGCCAATGATTTAGAAATATAAAGTTAATGAGTGTGACTGAGTGTGACTGTTTGCTGACCTTTCACTTAATATGTAAATGAATGAATTTCTTATTCAATAAATATTGACTCCATAAATTCATTATAATTACATTTGTTAGTCAGATTGATACAGATTTCAGGTGGTGAGAATCAAATATGTGGGGAAAAGGTAGGGCACTGTGTTTTTTCCCAGTTACATTCACACAAATGATCAGAGATGATTCATTTTCAGCGAGCACTAGTGATGTGAGAGATTTTCATACAGGAATGTCCAGCAACAGGGATGAAGAAAATGAGGACATTTGTAGCTTTATGCATATATGAAGAAACTTCATATATTGAATGACTACCAGTGAGGGTGAAGATTGTAGAGAGCATGTGATCCATTTACTGATCTGTTGACAAAAGTAGAATGCTAGTTGTACCACCTACTGATAAAAGTTACTGTGGAAAAGAGTAATAGACACTGAAGTACAGCGATTGTTGTTATAAAATGTGTATTAAAATGTGTGAATATAACATATGGTGGACTGTAATATTTCATGCAAATCAGATGTATATAAAAACATATATAAATAGGTGATGGGTCACTCATAAACCGGCTTATGTACTAGTTCTAAATAATATGTCATTAGTTGGATTTAACAGACTTATAAGTTGTGCCTTATTACTTTCACTTTACTTTGAAAATCCAGTTACTAGTAGTGTATCTTGTACCTTTTGCTTTATTTAGTGAGAGCATTTTCACTTGATGTTTAGTAGACTATACAGTATGGAGATATCCTTATTATAATATTCAATATATGTATGCTCTGTTGATGCATTATATGAATTTTATTATCAGCTTATAGCAGTTTATCCACATAGAGTGTAACAAACACAAAAAAGGAAAATACATTTTTGGTGCATATGAAATTTAAATCTATATAAATATCTTGTTTTCAAAACATTTCCTTCTATGATCTATTTTTCTATATAAAATGCACAAATCTCATGGCACACTTTATGACAATTATTACTGATTCAGTACCAGTTGAAAGTATGCGTTAGTGAAGTGAGCTATGTGAACTGGTAAAAAGTAATGAAAATTTATTTTCCCCTTTTTTTCAGGTTTCTGGTTGATCGGGTCGATCGAGATCTGAGGAACTACTCCTCTGTGTTCCCACCATCCCTTGCTCTTCACAAGTCTACCCAACAAAGAAGGGCACAGAGGCAAATCAGAAGCTGACATTTTCTAAACCTTTAAACGCACACACACACACACACACACACACACACACACACACACACACACAC
>JAAIIK010000017.1:1668585-1680384 GCA_014706435.1 Silurus glanis | reverse complement strand
AGATAGATAGATAGATAGATAGATAGATAGATAGATAGATAGATAGAAACCACTGTGGATAGGTCTGTGGCATGAAAAAGAACATATTAAAAATACTCATACTAAGTGTAAAATATGCCAGGAAAAACATGTGATGAATAAAGCTTGACTGCAGATTAATGAGAAAAAATAAATAAATTTGAATGATTGTAGTGTCAAACATTAAACAACATTAAAAAGAGTAAAGGGGGTCTAAATTGTTTTTAAAGGCACTGTATATACACCAATCAGGCATAACATTATGACCACCTGCCTAATATTGTGTTGCTAATTTGCTGCCAAAACAGTCCTGACCTGTCAAGCATGAACAGCCTTAACTTCTTCAGTAATTTGAGCTACAGGAGCTCGTCTGTTGGATCGGACCACACGGTCCAGCCTTCACTCTACGCGCATCAATGTGCCTTGGTCGTCCATGACTTTGTCACCGGTTCCCCACTGTTCCTTCCTTGGACAACTTTTGATAGATACTGAGCACTGCAGACCAGGAACATCCCACAAGAGCTGCAGTTTTGGAGATGCTCTGAACCAGTCGTCTAGACATCACATTTTGGCCCATTTCAAACTCGCTCAAATCCTTACACTCGCCCATTTTTCCTGCTTTTAACACATCCACTTTGAGGACAAAATGTTTACTTGCTGCCTAAAATATCCCACCCACTAACAGGTGCCAGTGTTAGTGCCTGTGTTAATTAGTGTTATTCACTTCACCGGTGTTATGCAAATTCTTGTGTTATGCTTGGCCGGTGTAAGGTAAGGTAAGGTAAGGTAAGGTAAGGTAAGGTAAGATAGATAGATAGATAGATAGATAGATAGATAGATAGATAGATAGATAGATAGATAGATAGATAGATAGATAGATAGATAGATAGATAGATAGATAGATAGATAGATTGTAATTACGTAAAAACGACCATAAATAGGTCTGTAGCATGAAAAAGAGCATACTTAAAATACACGTATTAAGTACAAAGCATGCCATGAAAAACACTTGACTGAAAAAGCAGATTAGCATAGTTGAGGAGGTAAAGAAATATTCCATATTAGTGAGACTCAGAGGGACTCCTACTTTTGGAAATTCCCCTCTAAGTAACAGAAGGTCAGGCTGAGCATGTGATAATAATATTTTGATATTGTGACAAACCATGAGGCCAGTAGCCAAGGGAATCTGAATATGTTCAGTGGAAACATATTATATTAATATAGCTGTTATTGTAGGAAAAGGGTGAAAAAGCATAATGCAAAAGACTGCCAAATGTGTGTGGGCTCTCAGAGAACACAGCAGACCCTAGCGTAAACTTACCTATGCTTTTTTATTTGTGTTTATGCCCCTGCTATGGAAGATACTACAAGTACATTTTTTCAAACCAGATCAGATTGCTGATTTCTTGCTTAGTCATTGCTTTCTGTTTTCTTATGCTTTTCATGGACATGTAAACACACACACACACACACACACACACACGCACGCACGCACGCACACACACACACACACACACACACACACACACACACACGCATGCATGATCAGCTCACTGCTCAGGGTAAAAGAGAAAGAAAAAAAGATTGATTTGTATTAGTATTTAATTAAATTTTTCTAGTGTAACGATATCAGCAATGAACATGCTTTGTGTCAATATACAATACATATATATATATGATATACATTTTTAATTAATAAATGTATCCCTGTGTGTTTGGGGCATGTCGATTAGTCATTGCCTATGTAGCTCATACCCATCCACCTCTCTCTCTCAGTTGACACCCACACTAAACCACACTTCCACCTGCTAAATTCTACTTGAACTAACAGAGTCACATTTTTTTTGTCTATGTTGTCTATATTTCCTGTCAGTACATGGTAAGCATGAAGTGACAGTTCATACCACACTAGTATATGGTGTATAACGGCCTCACCTCAAAGTTGTAAAAAGTGCTGTAAAGCATTTATACCAGTCACAAGGAACAGCAATTGATCTGGAAGCTACATCTTTTGATGATTTAATAGAAATTGACTATATGTCAGTCTGTTTATGCACAATTCATCAATCAATTACTCACTGAAAAAGAACCGATAGAAGTGTCACAGACCAGATTTTATATAGTGAAACAGAGTAGTGTTGTGTGTTGAGCATGTACAAGTGTATCAGCTGGGAAAGCATTGCCAAAGTTTCTAAACACTTCTGTGTCATTTCTGGGTTGAGAATAAATAAATATATATATATATATATATATATATATATATATATATTGCTGTGTGTATACATTTTTGTCTGCAGAAAAAGGTCAGGTGTATAAACAGAAGCGGCCCACCATGTACCCACCATGGAGCAGCACATTCGATGCCCATGTTCACAAAGGACGAGTGATGCACGTTGTGGTAAAAGACAAAACAGCAGAGTTGAAGACAGAGGCCACGGTACAGCTGGACACACTTGCGTCACGATGCAAAAAAGAGAATGGGAAGCTTGAGATCTGGGTGAGTTTGTCTGTCTGCTTGTGATATAATGTAATTGCAGAGGCCTGAAATACTTTCAAAACATTAGTTTTGTCATTCTGTTGGGTGAGAAAGAACAGGTTTCCCATTTACATATGGCATTTTAATGAAATGTTGTGTAAAGGTTATCATGCATTTTATCCTAATGGTTGAAATGAATCTCAAAATATGCAATATTTTATTATGCTCTGTTCTTTTAATTACTGCCCACATACTAGGCATTTCAGCAGAACTGCACTTGATTACTGTGTATTCTGAAGTGTGTACCATGATTTCCCTGTAATTGTAAAAGTGTTAGCTCAGGTCATTATCTAAAGATCTTCTAAACAGTTCCGTGAAAAGTTTTGAGAAGAAGCTCTTAGTTACAGTTAACATTTTATGCTGCTTAGTAAAAAAAAAAGATAACATTTTGTTTTTCTGTAAAAAAGTCAACCTCGGTTTCCATAACTATTGAAAATAATTAACAGAATTTGCACAAAAATACTTTTGCTAAATCATTCTAGTGCTTTTGTGCAAAAGAGTTCTCACTAATGATTCAAAATGCAAAAATCTTTTTTTATTATATGGCTGACTTTACAGTATATCTCAGTTGCTTTGAAGCGTTTCTCAGATCAGAAATGTAATTCTCAAAACCCCTTGTTCAACCTCCACGTCATTTAGTCACTTGTGCACATGATAAAAACATTTCTCGTTGCTTTGATCAAATTGTGAATGACTTAGTACATTCAGTTAATCGTTTGTGTAGAAGTGTCTGCTGTTTCCCTGCGGTGGCCGAGAAGTGTAAAACACATTAACAAATCAGAAAACAAATTAACAAATTAGAAAACACTAACAAATCCGAAAACAAAATAACGAATGCAAAAACAAATTAACAAATCCGAAAACACAACGACAATTCAGACAAAACGGAAAGTGTAGGTATAGTTTGTGAATGGAACACATACCGATCATTGGACAAGTCACCTTTCATTCAAGATATACAGGAAGTATGAAATCTTATAACTTTGTTTCTTTTTCATGTGTAAAGTTTTCAGTTTACTTTAAACTATTTTTTATCTCGATTAGTGCACATTTAAATATAAGAAAATAACAGAAGTAAACATAAGCAAACAAGCAGAAAATGGAATTAATTCAATGCTACTTTGAGGAAGGACATTCATATAAAGTGATTTTGGAGATGCTGCAGTATATCATGACATAAATATTAGTTTGTACACCTTTACACATGCGTTCAAACTTTCTCCTGCCGCAGTCTGTTGTACAATTGTACACTGTCGTCCAATGATCGGTATGGTGTTCCATTCACAAACTATAACTACCTTTTTCCGGTTTGTCTGAATTGTCGTTGTGTTTTCGGATTTGTTATTTTGTTTTTTTTTTGGATTTGTTATTTTGTTTTCGGATTTGTTAATTTGTTTTCTGATTTGTTAATGTGTTTTGCATTTGTCAGCCACCGTAGTTTTCTACATTATCAGTTGTTTATGTTCATGTTGATCAAAATATATTACACTAGTTTCATCTAAATAGTGTTAACCCTAAAACATCTCGGCATCAGTTCATTGTATACGTCACTGAATGCAAAACCTGTTAAATCAGTTGTCATCATCTGTCATCTAAAATTTCTATTAAACATTTTTTTAGTAAATGTTTCTTCAATTGATGAATTGTACAGATGAATCTTGAATTTCACTAATGAAGGCGAGTGAACGTCATCAGATCAACCAATTATCAACTGGTTCTCTAAAACAGGTCAAAAGTGAACCTTCAGTTGTCAACGAAGCAAAACACAAAATTACAATTTCTGAAAATGGATGAACAACCAAGAAACGAATGGACACTAGTACAGTACAGTAAAAGTGTGAATCCTGTCTGGTCTCTTGCAATCAATATAAGAGAGATGAACTGAAGATTTTGAGAAAAATTCAGGCTTTTGCAAGAAATCCAATCTGTTGTGCTTCTTGTAGAAATTGTTTTCAAAATGCACTTACTGGTTTGCAAGTATTAAGTATGATTTGAGAAACGCTCCAAAACAACTGAGAAAAACTGTAATGTAACTCATACCAGGTTCGATGGATTCTCATGAAACCTTGAAAGCATGAAATTCAAGTCATTTTAGACAGACTGCACTAATATGTGTAAACATGATTACTGTTTCTGTGTTAATAAAGGTGGAACTAAAGCCACAGGGACGTCTATTAATGGAGGCACGATATTTCTTGGAAAAAAAGGGTGAGTCTGTCTTGCACACACAATTACATACACACACTCGCCCATATACATAGAGGATGGGACAAAATCCAACGATTACATAAATGTATGTACTGTATGGATTTTATGACATTACATTAAAAAGAATAATTGCAAAAATGCACCCCTCTTTTATAAAAGTGAAAGAAAAAAACTGAATTCTAACAAACAGAAAAGCACAAAGACTTACAGCTGCCTCACACACAGTCTTGTGTGTGAACATTTTTTCATATTCTAAAAAAACAAACTGCATATGTGTACATAATTGTTGTGTTCAGATGCAGGTCATGGTGAGGGAGACGGTGAGGGAGAGCCTGAACAAGAGAGAGATGGTGCGTTTGCGCTGCATCAGCGGCGTGGTGCAATCAAACAGGCCAAAGTCCACCTGGTGAAGTGTCATGAGTTCACAGCCACTTTTTTCCCCCAACCCACCTTCTGTTCAGTCTGCAAGGAGTTTGTCTGGTATGTTTCCACAGTGTTGGAAGCACTCAGTTATAAAAAAATATATATATATTGTAACACAGAAAGCTTACAGACAGCTTCTCCTTAATCAGTTTGTATACTTTATAAAAAAAAAAATTTTCAAAGGAGCAAATTAGCAATTAGAATTTTAAATATTACTTCTAAATATGACCCAAATCCACAACATTGGATTCCAAATACACATTATTGGAGTCCTAAAAGAGTCAAAAATGTCATATTTGGACATTTATTTACTGAGAAAAATTATTCAATAATTACACATCTGTGAGTGGCACCAGTATGTGAACTTTTGCTTTCAGTATCTGGTGTGACCTCCTTATTCAGTAATAACTTAACATTTCCAGTAACTGTTGATCAGTCATGAACGACGGTTTGGAGAAGTTTTTGCACGTTCTTCCAGTACAGAATAGTTTCAAATCTGCTAAATTGGTGGGTTTCTGTTTGCTTCTGTTCCTTCCACAATATTTCTATTGCATTACAGTTTTTCTCAGTTGCTTTGGAGCATTTCTTATATCAGAAATGAAATTCTCAAAACTACTTGTTCAACCTCCACAGCATTTAGTCATTTGTGCTCATCATAAGAACATTTCTTGGTGCTTTGTTTAAATTGCGAATGCATTTGTACATTAATTTAATCAACTAGTTCACTAAAGCAGGTCAAAGGTGAATGTTGTGAGCCTTCAATTGGAGACTGTATACAGACAGAGCAATACAAGGAATTATAAAAACGAACACTTGTATAGTATAGTAAAAGTATGAATCCTGTCTGGTCTCTTGCAATCAATATAAATCAAATATGCAATCAAATAAATGTTTGTGTTGCTGAAATGTATAGATGCCATACAGAAGGAAGTCAAATTTTGTGCATTTTCAGTCACTGTGATCCAAACCATAGTTTATATTAGGAAGCCCTGAAACTATCCACCTAACATGCCTAAACATTT
Organism: Silurus glanis; assembly: GCA_014706435.1. Taxonomy (NCBI): domain Eukaryota; kingdom Metazoa; phylum Chordata; class Actinopteri; order Siluriformes; family Siluridae; genus Silurus; species Silurus glanis. Next base: position 1,674,177 of record JAAIIK010000017.1, on the reverse strand, counting down.
TGATGATCTTGTTTGTGAACAATGACAAAGGCACTTTTTATTCTGATGGGAATGACATGATCATTGACACAAATATTTACTTTTGAGAGATGAACTAAGGATTTTGAGAAAAGTACAGGCTTTTGCAAGAAATCCAAAGTGTTGTGCTGTTTGTACAAATTGTTTTGAGAATGGACTTACTGGTTTGCAAATATAAAGGATGATTCGAGAAATGCCCCAAAGCAACTGAAAAAAATTGTTTACTTTAACTTTGTTCTCTTTAACCAATCTATGGTAGAACAACTTGTGTGCCTTGGGTTGTTGTCTTGCTGTTTGACCCATTTTCTTTTAGAAACTGCTGGTATAATTCTAAATTCATTGTTTAATCAATGATTATAAGCAATCCTGGCCCAGATGCAGCAACACAGGCCCAAGCCATTATACTACCACCATCATGTTTCACAGATGGAATAAGGTTCTTATAATGAAATGTAGTGTTTTTCTTTCTCCAAACACAACACTTCAATTTTATACCAAAAACCTTTTTTTTTTTTAGAAAACCTTTTTCCAGTAGTCCTCTGGCTTGTCCACATGATCTTTAACAAACTTTACATGGGCAGCAATGTACCTTTAGGACAGTAGCTACTTTCTCTTTGCAATTCTGTCATGCATACTAATGTTGGTCACTGTTCTCCTAATGGTGCAATCATAAATGTTTGCATTAGTCAACATGAGAGAGGCCTTTGTCTGTTCAGAAGTTACCATGTCTTGTTTTTGGAGTTATCTTTGTTGGGCGGCCATTCCTGTGGAGGGTAGCAAAGGATTTAACTTCTCCTCTGTTTGTACACATTCTGTCTGCCTGAGGATTTGTAGAGTCAAAACTCTAAGAAATAAGCAACAACGCTTTTCTGGGGACTTCAAAAATGCCCTTAGTTTATGCCATGATACACCTCCAGAAAAATGTGTTGGAAAGATTAGAATTAGGACCCCGTTCCTTAAATAAAACAGAACACTCAGTGACACCTGATTGTCATCCCATTGATTGAAAAGATTGTAAGACTGTAATTTGACCTTCAAATTGAACTGCCATTCCTTTTGGTTCACCACTCATGGATATGTATTGTAATATTGGATCATTTATATCAGTAAATAAATGACCAAGCATAATATTTATACCCATTTGTTTGACTTGGTTTACTTTGTTAAACTTCTAGGATTTCTGTGAAAATCTGATGATGTTTTGAGTCATATTTCTGCAGAAAAATAGAAAATTGTACTTTTAAGTACCACTGTAAATACAGTGCATCTGGAAAGTATTCACAGCGCTTCACTTTTTCCACATTTTATGTTACAGCCTTATTCCAAAATGGATTAAATTCATTATTTTCCTCACAATTCTACAAAAAATACCGAATGCAAATAATAATGACAACGTGAAAAACGTTTGTTTGAAATATTTGCAAATTTATTAATTTAATTTATTACAAAATAATAAACAAAAAAATCACATGTAAATCACAGCCTTTGCTCAAAACATTGTTAAAGCACCTTGGGCACTAATTACAGCCTTAAGTCTTTTTGAGTATGATGCTACAAGCTTGGCACACCTATTTTTGGGCAGTTTCTCCTATTCTTCTTTGCAGAACCTATCAAGCTCCATCGGGTTACTTGGGAGCATCTGTGCACAGCTATTTCCAGATCTCTCCAGAGATGTTCAATCGGGCTTAACTCTGAACTCTTGCTGGGCCACTCAAGGTCATTTACAGAATTGTCTCGTAGCCACTCCTTTTTTATCTTGGCTGTGTGCTTAGGGTCACTGTCCTGTTGGAAGATAACCCGTCGGCCAGGTCTGAGGTCCAGAGCACTCTGGAGCAAGGATGTCTCTGTACATTGCTGCATTCATCTTTCCCTTGATCCTGACTAGACTTTCAGTTCCTGCTGCTGAAAAAAAACATCCCCACAGCATGATGCTGCCACCACCATGCTTTACTGTAGGGCTAATATTGCCCAGGTGATGAGCAGTGTCTGGTTTGATCTGTGCCTCGATACAATCCTGTCTCGGAGGTCTACAGACAATTCCTTGTACTTCATGGCTTGGTTTGTGCTAGGACATGCACTGTAACTGTGGGACCTCATATTAACATTTGTGTGCCTTTACAAATCATGTCCAAGCAACTAAATTAACCACAGGTGGCCTCCAATCAAGATGTAGAAACATCTCAAAGACAATCAATGGAAACAGAATGCACCTGAGCTTAATTTTGAGTGTCATGGCAAAGACTGTGAATACTTATGTACTTATGTGATATTTTTTATTTTTTATTTTTAATAAATTAGCAAGGATTTCAAACAAACCCCAAAATGTCATTATGGGGTTTTGTTTGTAGAATTTTGAGGAAAATAATGAATTCAATCAATTTTAGAATAAGACTATAATGTAACAAAATGGATTAAATTCATTATTTTCCTCAAAAGTGAAGCGCTGTGAATACTTTCCAGATGCATTGTAAAATAATGTGTATACACCTAACAGACTAGGCTTGTGGTTAAAGCAGAACAGAGTGAATTGACTGACTGCTAGTCACACCTCTTCTGTATTCAAACATATCTGCATCACTGGTTGCTAAAAACTTTGACATAACCAAAGCAACATATTAGTGTGTATTTGATGTGTATGATTATATTTATCTCTCAAATACACAACAGAAATGAGTCGTTCCTGATGGGTGAATTTGAGCTTATTGACCAGATAAGTTTTTCTGTCACACCAAAACTGCAGGAACTGGCTCCACTTTATTACATTCCTTTTTAAACTCAGCATGTGAAGCACACACTAGGTGATTTCACTGAGTTAATAATAGAAAATAAAAAAACTACTTTCGATTGTATACACTGCTAACATACACAATGTGTGTAATAATTTGACAATATGAAGATGCATTACTAGTACTAAAATGAAGGTTCAGTTGAGGGAAGAAAAATGTTTATCAGTAGTAATAACCTGCACTCTCTCTCTCTCTCTTTCTGTCTCTCAGGGGTCTGAACAAACAGGGATATCAGTGCCGACGTAAATATACAGATTTCTCTTTATTTACAGCCCCTTAATGGGTTTTCCTAAAGCTTTTCAACATTCTGATTCTCTTTCTTTTTTCTCTCGTTTTCTTTCAATCCCTTTTTTGTCCTTTAGAATGCAACGCTGCCATCCACAAGAAGTGCATTGACAAAGTGATTGCCAAATGTACAGGCTCAGCCATTAACAGTAAAGAAACTATGGTAACTCCTGCATGCGTTCAATTCAAGTGCTCTTCAATTTTCAGTCAGAGATTTCCAGCATGACCTTACTGTTACATGAACAGCAAAACCCATTCTTAGCTTGGTTGATTAATTTTGTTTCACATCCTGTACACATGAAGTCATAGGCGTATCCTATTCCTGTTGTAGTATCATATGTTTGCAATTACGAGAGGTTTTAAGAGGAAGGAAAAGTGTTTGTTCCCAGCTAGGAACTAATGTATGTAAGAAATAAAACTTGATGTGAACCAGGATTATTTTCCTATAATGATGTGTAATTCCTCTTATACCAATCAAGTTTTCAACTTCACAATATATATATATATATATTAATTATCAAGCATGTTAATAGAAACATATGATGTAAAATTATAGTTGGAATTATTGTCAGGATTGTGCTGTTACAGAAAATTAATCAATACCGTCAAATTTGTAGATTTATCTATGGTATAAATACACAATACATAATATGTATTTACAGTATATTATATGTGGATAATGATGTATGATGCAGTAACAAATCATCGCTTTTGATTGGCTGCACTAATTTTTCCTCTACATGTATAATACAGAATGAAACTCAATACAAATTCTGTGCATCTGCTTCAGATCCATAAGGAGCGCTTCAAGATCGACATGCCTCATCGGTTTAAGGTGTATAACTACAAAAGCCCAACCTTTTGTGAACATTGTGGCACACTGCTTTGGGGGTTGGCACGGCAGGGCCTTAAATGTGAAGGTGAGAGGTCACATGGCATTGCAATACACTGTCAGAATCATGTGACCACAGTAAGGGTATACCATAATCCAGTATGTAATAAACAACATTTGATATTTTTTATCAGTACATTTGTTCAGTTTATCCTGCACAACAATTAAAGCTTAAGTTCTGTAAAATAATTGTTGCACCTATAAACTCTTTGAATACATAATCAATAAGATAATCAATAATAGATAAAAAAAAGAAAATCTTTAACATATGCAAAAAAAGTAAAAAGATAAATAAAATTATTGTGCCATTTAGTCATTAAAGTATAATTTGAGGAATATTGCCATTAATCATTTAAAACCCCAATAAGAAATGCAGAGAAAAAAAATCAATGAGAAGGAAAGAAAAGGTTGAGAGAACATAAAAACGAAAAGATAGAAAAAGGAATGATTTCGTGAGCAATGTTAATTTTTTGTGGTTGTGTGTGTATTTTTTTCACAGAATGTGGCATGAATGTTCATCATAAATGCCAAAAGAAAGTAGCCAACCTCTGTGGTGTGAACCAGAAGCTCATGGCCGAGGCTCTGGCTATGATTGAGAGCACGCAGCAGGTTGAACATTATGTTAATTGTCAATGATCCAATAAAGTCTTACAATGGTTTAAAATGCACTTAGAATATAAAAAGATTGAAAATAAAAAAGATATATAGATAGCCCAGTGAACAGATCCAAAGTACAAAATTCTTGTGTGTGTGTGTTTGTGTCACAGGCCCGTAGCTCCAGAGATAATGATATAATCGGACGTGAGGGTCCAGTAAATATAGGACAGGCTGGAATGATCATAGAAACCTCGAGCTGTGCGCCATCCCTTCCAATCAATTCTTTAACACCTGATGCAGCACCAGTACCACCACCACGCAAAGGTATGACACGTACACACGGCAACACATTTTTTTGCCAGTCGTGAAATTAATCAAGGAAGAGATCAGATGATTCAGTATAAAGAATCAGATAACAAATAATGACCAATGTAATAATCAAAAGCATGTAAAGAGCAGAGTAAGAAACATTTTCAGTTGAAAGCTGGACTATAGAGAAGTGCTCTCTCAAGTGGTGAGATAAAGTCACAGGCCCGTACCGTCACACAACATTAACTCCACTTGAGAAGACTGTCATCTACTGTTTTTTTTTAAGTGCATCGCAGTGCAATTCTTGTATGAACGGCACTCATACACAACACTGACTCTAATATACACTAAGCGTGCCCTTGTGTGTTTTTTTTTAACACAGCTTGTGCAGAAAAACACCTTGGCAATAGAATCTAGACCAAAAAACGTCCTTATATATAAAATATATATAATTTAATAAATATATATAATATATAATATATGTTATATATTATAGTACAAAATACCAACCCCAGCTATTAGGGTTGCACAAGCCTTAGTGCCGGTCCCTAGCCCGGATAAATGGGGAGGGTTGCGTTAGGAAGGGCATCCAGCATAAAAACATGTGCTAAATCAAACATGCGGATGGTCCGCTGTGGCGACTCCTAGTGGGAGAAGCCGAAAGAAAGTTTTATTATAGTACAAAATAAAAGAACATTCTAGCTG
>JAAIIK010000017.1:1656350-1668185 GCA_014706435.1 Silurus glanis | reverse complement strand
GTGCCAAAAGATAAACTCCCGAGAGAAATAGTTGTGAAAGGAAGGAGGAATGCGGTGAACAATGACTTTCTTGGTCGGCTACTGTTTAGATACAAGCCGTTGTAACGCGTTGAGTCTGGGTGAAGGGATAGCTCGCTAACTCCAGTTGCAACAGAAATCATATAAGCACAGACAGGTTTCCAAAATTCGGTACGGGTTAGTCAAAGAAACTTAGAAATGAGCATCAGAAAATAATAAGGACATAATCCTTGGTCTTGCACACATGCAGTAATACCGGAAAATGCGGCGGAGGCTATTCCCAAAATGCCGCTCTGCTCTTAAAGGAGCCACAACATATTTCACCCGTTACACCGTGTAACAGACACTGTCTTTCGTTAAAGCCTGTGTAAAGTTCATTAGTTTCAGTGTAGACACCTGCGGCTTATAGACAGGTGCGGCTTATTTATGTTTAAAATAAAAATCTTTGTCAAATTCAGTGGGTGCGGCTTATATATGGGTGCGCTTTATAGTCCGGAAATTACGGTAATTACAGTTTAATTCATTGTATCCACATTTGAATATAGATTTCCAGTGTCTACACACATTATTCTAGGTGTTTCTTGCTGAGCTGAAAACCACTGGGCAGTTCTTTGCTGTGAAGGCTTTAAAGAAAGACGTGGTTCTGATGGACGATGATGTGGAATGTACTATGGTCGAAAGGAGAGTTCTGTCTCTTGCATGGGAGCATCCATTTCTCACACATCTCTACTGCACTTTTCAGACCAAGGTAAAACCCTTACAAACACCTACAGCCTAAAACCCTTACACCTATCTTCTATTAACATGAGATATTAAGCATTAATAGATAGTTACGTGTGTGTTTATATATTTGTTTTTGGGGATATCTTGTATAGGAGAATCTGTTCTTCGTGATGGAGTATCTGAATGGTGGTGATCTAATGTTCCACATCCAGGCATGCCACAGATTTGATCTCCCGCGTTCCACGTGAGACGTTCATGCTGATCCTACATACACACACAGAGACACATGGGAAACTAAATTCACCCATGACTGTATTTCATCTCTTCTTTAATCTCTTCTTTAATCTCTATCTCTCCACTGTGATTCAGGTTTTACGCTGCTGAGATCATCTGTGGTCTGCAGTTTCTACATTTAAAAGGCATTGTGTACAGGTATTTACATTTAATGTAGTGATATAACGAAATGAATTACATCTACAAGGTGTAACACTGTGTCATTCCGCTGCAGGGATCTGAAGTTGGATAATATTCTTCTAGATATTGATGGTCACATTAAGATTGCAGACTTTGGGATGTGTAAAGAGAACATGCTGGGAGAAGCTCGAACAGCTACCTTCTGTGGAACTCCTGATTACATTGCCCCTGAGGTGAAGCACTTATCACATGCAATTAATAGTTCAAATTGTCCATGCTTTCACATAGAACATGAACACACGCACTAAATAACCAACTGACCAGTTTGTGAACACCTGGCCTTTACAGACTCATGTAGTTTTACCCTAATGTGTTGCTACAAATTTGGAGGCACAGAATTGTCTAGAATGTTGCTGTACCATTAAGATTTCCTTTCAGTGGAACTCACATAATCGAGTTCTAGCAAGGCAATGGATGTGACTAATCAGGTGTCCACATACTTTTGCCCTGCAAAGAATATAGTCTACACATGAAAATTGATGAATGTAAATGAATATACAGACATATAGATTCGCTTATAGGAATATTATACCACGTGTATTGTATAATTTTCACTGCCTAAAATGTTTGCCAGTGTAAGTTCTGTAAATGGCAATTAATAGTATTTCCTTGTTCCTTGTCTTATGTAAACCTGTCTAGAAGCAAGAAGAAGACTAGGCTCTCTAGTCAAGTAGATTACATTTTATTTATATAATGATTGTAACAATAGACATAGTCACAAGGCAGCTTTACAGAAATCTGAATTTAGATTTAGTTCCCTAATGAGCACAGCAGAGATTACATAAGGAAATATTGAGAGGAACCAAATTCAAAAGGGAAATGTCATCAGCAAATAGTGTGATTATAAGTCATGGATATTTATTTTACTATAAAGTCAAACAGCACTTAGTATGTTGAAAGATTGGGCATTATGAGCATTCGAGGTGCATTATGATCACAACTGATATTTTTCGTTACAAGTCTACAATATCCAAATGATGTTGTCTATAAAAGAACAAGTGTATAAACTGTTTCTGATAAGTGCAAATCTTATAATCTTAGAGTTTCCACGTGGGACCTTTCAAAATAACAATTAATGTATCCATTAAAGAGGCAATTCATGGCAGCAAGCGATTCACAACTTCAGGCAGCTCAAAGCAAAAGTAGTCCATCTGGTACTCACCAGACAGCTTTAAAGGGCAGAAAGATTAAACCTGTCATTAACACTCAATTAAGCAACACATGTATTACAAACAGTAATGTTTTTAGTTTAACAGATGCAAATACAGAGAGAGGATAGATTATGATGTGTTTTTGTATTATAGTAGTTTAAATGGGTGTACATTATGGTGTAGAACTACTAAATCTCCACATTTTGGAAAATCTGTTAACAAAAAGCTTGACAAAAACAAATACTGGAGGTTTCTAAACAGGAGATGCTTTTATGGAAATATAATTAACTTCTCCAAGGGTGCGATTCCCAGCCAACGCATCATATATTTTAGAAATGTCCCCACTGTGGGACGAATAAAGATATTTCTTATCTTTAGCGCTGTAACAGTACCTCCACTTTACGTCGAACCATATCACATGAACTGAATAAAAGAATAGAATAATATTCTTCAACCACAATCATCCAAATGTCAATTAATATAGAAGAATTGTTGTTTTGCAGGCAAAGGGTGGTCACACCAAATATTGATTTGATTTAGATCTTTTTTGTCCATTGATAAAAAATAAACTATTAACACTTCTGTTTTCAAAAGCATTCTTACTTTACAGCATTTTTTCACACCTACCTAAAACTTTTGCCCAATACTATACATCTTGCAGATCACACGTTAAATTTAAAGATTCGTTAAATGCAATGATATTTCGTTACTGCTGGACATCGTTTTGGCAGGAAAGGATTAATATTCTACAGAGCAGAACACTGAAATCTTTTCAACAGCAGGAAACAAATAGCAGTGTGACAATCATTATGAGGGGTTCCTGGATCCTGGTTGTGTTTTTTGTCTGCATTTTCTTCCTCTTCATCAGGATCCTGGACCAAGAGCTTCCCTTGGACCACACTCTACTCATATTTTATATTATACTCATATTATACTCATATTATACTCATATTTTATAATAAATATAAAATTGGATTGTAATATAATTTAAAGAGATGACTAATGCGGTGTTGGGAATGTCATTTGATTAAAGTTTAATTATAAATCAGTCAAATTATGACCATGTATGCAGCCTTAGGGCCAGTGTGATTGTTGGCTTTTAATTACAGCTAAACACGAGTTATTCAAAGAATCAGCCATATTGGATCACATTTAACATCACAGATATCAACTTGTCCTGCTTTAGATTTTGCTTGGCCAGAAATATAGCAACTCAGTGGACTGGTGGTCATTTGGAGTCCTCTTGTATGAAATGCTGATCGGTCAGTCACCATTCCATGGGCACGACGAAGAGGAACTGTTCCAGTCCATCCGCACAGATGACCCATGTTACCCACGCTGGCTGACCAGAGACGCACGAGACATTCTCATTAAGGTATATTAAAATTATATATTTTATTCAGTGAGAAATATTTTAGACTCGTAAATGTTTCAGGAAAAAAAGTAGAAGAAAAGTATTGGTTCATTCATATTCATAGAAACAGTGAATGAATGTGAAACGCAGGTTTTCCAATGTACTTACTAATTATATTATACAATCTAGCCAAATTGCTAAATCTGATGAACCATGGTAATTAACACAAATGCCCTAATAATAAATTGTCTAGCTATCAAATTTTAATGTAATTAATTATAATGTTATGTTTAATGTAATTCATTTATTTCTAATATAACTTTTTTAATCTTAGTATGACAGATATGTCAGTGTGACTCATACTAACTCAGATATATCATATTATACAGTATTTGTTGTTTCACTGCTTTTTTTTTTTTTGTCTAACAACATTCATAAAAAAGGTCATCAGGAATACTGACTTTTTACTTGATTATACCTTTTTTATAACAGAATAATCACTGTGGCCTTATTGCCACTATAAGTGGGTGGCCTGACCCTCTCTCTAATGCTGTTTATGGGTTTGTTACAGCTTTTTGTGCGAGAGCCAGAGCGGAGATTGGGTGTGAAGGGAAATATTCGGCAACATCTGTTCTTCAGAGACACTGACTGGAACGCACTGGAAAAGCGACAAGTGGAGCCTCCGTTCAAACCCACTGTGGTAAGCTTGAAATGCTTTAAAATTTATGTAGATTTGTTCAGAACCTGGGGTTGGATACTGGATTTCTGGATACAGGATTTCTTTTTTTTTTGCCGTTTAAAATATACAAGAAAGAATAATAGATCTTAAGCCTGTTAGTTAAGTAGTGTAGGCGCAGGAAATGTCTATCTTTTCCTGAACGGTGCAGCTACACTGTAAATATTGAATAGCACAAATTTGAATGCATTTCTTACACGCATTATATTTGTTACATGGATTATATATTATATCTTTATTTAATGATTCTTATAAATTCTGTCTTGTTTATAGAAATCACCGAGCGACTGCAGTAATTTTGATAAGGAGTTCATTAACGAGAAGCCTCGGCTGTCCTGTGCTGATCGGACCCTCATCAACAGCGTGGACCAGACTATGTTCAAGAACTTCTCCTTTATTAACCCAGGAATGGCTCGCCTTAAGAACATCTAAAACATGCGCAAACAATACAGCATCTCTACATACAGGAAAGACAATCTCGTGTGATTAAGGAAATTATTTAAAGATTATCCAGTAGTGGTCTAATCTCTACTGTACAAGAAGTCAGCTGATGTAGGTTGCACAAACCATTCCTCATGCTTGTATTAATAAAAAAGGTTACATTTGCATGCATGCACATGTGGATTTTCGGATTTGTGTCATCTGTAAGGAGTGTGCACTGCTGTTAAAATCCAGCTGAGTCTGTCTCTCTCTGTGTGTGAGGTTTGTTTGTAATAGAAGAGCCAATGTGATTAATTGCCTTGTTATATGACAATTATTTGTTGTAAATGTTGTTTTAATTAAAGTTAACAAAGCTTATTAATTACATTTTGTGACACAACAAGGTGTTCGTTCTTAACAATCTGCAAAAAATATAGTCTACACATGAAAATTGATGAATGTAAATGAATATACAGACATATAGATTCACTTATAGGAATATTATACCACGTTTTATTTTCATTGTCTAAAATGTTTGCCAGTGTAAGTTCTGTAAATGGCAATTAATAATATTTCCTTGTTAGAAATGTCTGTCTTATGTAAACCTGTCTAGAAGCAAGAAGAAGACTAGGCTCTCTATACAACTCATACTCTCTATACAACTCATACTCTATAACAATAGACATAGTCACAAGGCAGCTTTACAGAAATCTGAATTTAGATTTAGTTCCTTAATGAGCACAGCAGAGATTACATAAGGAAATATTGAGAGGAACCAAATTCAAAAGGGAAACGTCATCAGCAAATAGTGTGATTATAAGTCATGGATATTTAAAGTTCTTTACTATAAAGTCAAACAGCACTTAGTATGTTGAAAGATTGGGTATTATGAGCATTCGAGGTGCATTATGATCACAACTGATATTTTTCGTTACAAGTCTACAATATCCAAGTGACGGTGTCTATAAAAGAACAAGTGTATAAACTTTCTGATAAGTGCAAATTTTCTGATCTTAGAGTTTCCACGTGGGACCTTTCAAAATAACAATTAATGTATCCATTAAAAAGGCAATTCATGGCAGCAAGCGATTCACAACTTCAGGCAGCTCAAAGCAAAAGTAGACAGCTTTAAAGGGCAGAAAGATTAAACCTGTCATTAACACTCAATTAAGCAACACATGTAATATAAACAGTAATGTTTTTAGTTTAACAGATGCAAATACAGAGAGAGGATAGATTATGATGTGTTTTTGTATTATAGTAGTTTAAATGGGTGTACATTATGGTGTTGAACATTATGATCTGAGGGACTCAGCAGGAATAGCTATGATAGCATAGCTAAAAGTGAGGAGCAGGAAGTATCCCTGAAAGTACTCTTTATACCCAAGAAACCTACCAAATCTCCACCTTTGAGAAAATCTGTTAACAAAAAGCTTGACAAAACAAATACTGCAGGTTTCTAAAATAAATAAAAATAGCCTGTACTCTAACTAGGCGATGGTTCCATAATCTTTATTATTCTAGGTACTAATAAAGAACCTGCACTTTTTTAAGCAACAAAGCTTGGTAGCCAAAGCAGTTTAGATAACAAAGAAATAGCATGATCAAACTATTTTGTAATTGTTTTACCTATTTGTGCAAGGAATGTGACTGCTGCATTCAGGACTAACTAGAAGACCTTGTTAGTGACGTTATTCTAACATCCAAATTATAGTAGTCCAAGCCAACGCTTACAAAATCTTGCTATTCTGCATTACATTACATTTCTTACCTTAGTAATATTTCTAATATTAAACAACACAATTTCTAGTAATAATATTCCAATGAACTTTAAATGAGAAATTAAAAAATTCAGTACTGCACATAATGAAAGTTTATGGCCAATTTCTACAAATAAGAAAAATAGGTCTCACACATCAACTTTGGGGATAAAATGTTCAATTGCTGCGTAATATATCCCACCCATTAATAGGTGGCATGATGAAGAGATAATCAGTGTTATTCACTTCACCAGTCATAATATTATAAGGTCATAATGTTATGCCTGATCGTTGTATGTGGACTTAAATTCAGGAAATGTTTTAATAGGAAAAAGCTAAGCTGTGTCTCAAATTACATATGTATGCTCTATACAGGGAGATTTAGAAGACAATTGTACAGGTAATGGACTAGAATGATTTCATTAACCTTATTAATGGGATTGTAAATGAGTGGAGAGTGGAGCTGTTATTTTTTAATGGTTGTTTTTCAGCACCATGCATTTCAATGCTCATAAGTATATTCACGAAAGCAGCAAAATCAACATTAAGATTAATCTCATGGTCAATTTCATCTTAGATTCGATTCTTTTTTATTTAAAAACTATTTTTTGAACACAAAAAAAAAAATACAATATTCTTTAAAGGGTACTGTTGATATCGGTATGGTCAAGCTCATTTTTATTTACTCTCATATCAAACTGTAGTCACATTTCAACTTCTTCTACTTCTATTCATCTTCAACTTCTAATTTGTTCTCCTTTAGCTTTGTGCTTAGCTTTGTAAATACAAACTGTATCTGCATACCAGTGTTTGATTGGCTAAATGCTATGGAAATGCTTGCAGCTTGTATTTTGGGAGAACTCCAGCTGTTATTCTTAATGGTTTTAAGGCAATAAAAGAAGCTCTAAAGGCCAAGTTAGCTGACTTTTCTGGACACCAGAAACCCTTCTGGTCAGCCATTTTAACAGAAGGATGACATTATTGAAATAATTGCTGCTTTATCTTTTATCCAATTGAATAAATTACTGTTTTATTTTGCTACTGACATCCGTGTACATTCATAAAGGATGATTAAGCTGCTAAATGTATTTATCTATACTATATTAGAAATTTGGCTGCGTAACGGATATCCCAGGCGCAGCACATATTAAAGGTAGCATTTTAGTTTTTTTAATTAAAGATTATTTATTTCAAGGCAAGTTTTAAGTGTACATACGTATTCATGAAAATATTTATAAAATATTCATCCTAATTGTGCTCCTGTGTGTATAAATATACACATAAGAAGACATTGAATTTGCAAAACACAAAACCATAAAGTAAGACAAATTACAACTGATCATTTAATTATGACAGGAGAAATGCTGCTTTATAAACAGAGTAAGGACCAATCTGTCTGTGATTAACTGTAAACCTCAAATGATAGAGATTAACCAGACAATCATGGGAGAAAGCGTTTAATGCCTAACTTGATTTTCTTCTGATGATGAAAATTGAGTTTTAAATCAATTCTGTTTAGTCTAACGAACAGGTGCTTTGTCTCTCCGCTGCTGACGTGAGGAAAGCTCTAAGCAGAGTCGACCCACGGAAAGCTGAAGGACCAGACGACATTCCTAGCAGAGTGCTCAAGGGATATAGAAAATGAATCCAAAATTTCTACAAATTGACATTTATGCATTCTCCAAAAAAAAATCGATATGTTTTGCCAAAAAAAAAAATATTGAATTCAGATTTATTCATTGTTACACTCATAACATTGAACATTACATTATTAAAAGATTTATACATTGTCACTAGACAAATGTTACTTAACTAGTTCCTCTGTACAGTCAGCAGCATGAATCCCCAGACTCTGTTCCATGATGCTGCAGCAAACATCACTACCTATGACTGAGGGGGGGGGGGGCCTGTATTGTATTCCTGAGACAATTCCAACACTGCATTTGCTTATTTTTCTGCATTTGCATCTTCTCTCCTTTCCTTCTCACCTTTTCTTCATTGCATGACAGATTAGTTCGCCAACATTTACATTTAGGCATTTGGCAGACGCCTTCATTCAAAGTCACTTACAAAGTGCTTTGATGTCAATAAATACATTTTAGTGCTGGTTCATAAACCACAGGCTAGGAATACCATCTACAATTCTGCTGGGAAAGAAATAGAAAAACAGTTTTAGGAAGTTTCAAGAAGTGCTCTTTTTAAAAATCCTCTAGTAGAGATATAGACATTGTTTGAAGACTGCTAGTGACTCAGCTGTTCAGAGATTCCATCACCTCGGTGCCAGAACAAAGGAGAGTCTGAAAGCATGTGATTCTAGAGAGATGGTTGGACAAGTCGAGGAGTGGTTGAGGATCGGTGGGAGGATATTTCAGTGCAGGGTTAAATAAGTGCTATCATGGATGTGACATCAGTGACATCATGGATGCAGTTGGTTAGAATGATGAGATCAGCTTAACTCGGTTAAAGAATTTTTAATAGAAATGCAGATGATAGTGGATACAGACAGCAAATACAAATGCAGAAAAAACACACAAAAACCATTGAAAATGAAAACACAAAACAATGGACCATGTACCAACCCGTAACCTAAATGTGGAACAAAGGAAATGATGAAAACCATTAAAGACAAAAACAAATAAAAGACATAAATTGCAATGAAATTGGTGGGGTTGTAGAAGAATGCTGAGGAGAGTCACCAGGCTCCAGGAGAAAAAGAGGAAGGCCAAGGAGGAGGTTTATGGATGTGGTGAGGGAAGACATGCAGGTGGTTGGTCTGAAAGAGGAGCATCTGAAAGTAGAAGATTTAGAGGAACAGTAATCTGAGGTGTTTATGTGTGTCTTCCATGTTATTTTTCTTTTTAGGTTGTTGGACCAGTTTTCTGTAGTCTCCATATGCTATTCTGTCAATGTTTGACAAATTTGGAAACACTTGTGTCCATCTCTAAGCAAATTAGCCCCAAATCAAAAACTTAGCATTTCATATAGACTTCCCTTTCAATTCCAACATGTCAGGTTTATGCCACAGGCTTCCTTGCATAAGGAAACACTTTGCACCACAATCAGTGTCCCTTGTTTGTCTTCAATGCTTCACTTCTCACAGTTTTTTTATGTTCGAGTGTCTTCACATTTGTGTTGTTTTTATTTGTTGTTGCTTTTTGAATACGGCATATCTGTATATGAGTACAACATAAGTAACCGTCACTGTCAAAGCACTGTAAAAACTGAAGCAAACAAAAATAAATAAAAATACTTTTTATATACATAGAAAACAGTTGAAACTAATCAGATTTGTTCTAATCTTCTCTAGTATACAAATGAAAATATTTTCTTCATATATCATGCTGAACCAATGTGAAGTACTCGAATTTGAAGTACAACAATGAAGTACTTGCTTTTTTAACTATTCTTTGTACTTTTGTTGAGAAAAAGAATGAAGATATTTTGTGCATCGTTCAGTAAGGTTGTTATTTATTGTTGTACACCAATGGTTAATAGCATACGATGCAA
Source organism: Silurus glanis (assembly GCA_014706435.1). Classification (NCBI taxonomy): domain Eukaryota; kingdom Metazoa; phylum Chordata; class Actinopteri; order Siluriformes; family Siluridae; genus Silurus; species Silurus glanis. Next base: position 1,658,042 of record JAAIIK010000017.1, on the reverse strand, counting down.
TAATGGTCAATAGCGTTGTTGTCAAATTTCTTGAAAATGTTAAATATTACAGACTTATAGCACTTTATCACAATATACAATATTTAATAGAGGAAAAAAATTATCACAAGAAATTTCAAGGAAATGTTTACTAAAAATGAACACACGGATATATATATATATATGTGTGTGTGTGTGTGTGTGTGTTTGTACAGATCTCTCTTCTTCTTCTTTTTCTTGGGTCACCTTTTGAGAGATGAATACAAAAAACATGATTTTTGTCATATTACTTCCAATTATATATATTATATATAATTATATATATAATATTCCAAACTATTTCTAGTGCATATGATTTCTGAATTCAACATACCCTTGTGTGTGGTAGCATATAAAGTTCATTTTCTCCATGCAGCCTTTGTTCTCCAAGACACTGACTCCAGCTTTGGCTCCACAACGGAGAGGTTGGATGGGACATGAAGGCAGTGAGACTGGATTACTCAGAGTTTCGTTGTTCACCCAAAACCATGAGCCATCCAAAAAGTTCAGACCTATCCACACGCTGACATTGTAAAATTTCCCAACCATGTTATTGACAGCTAATAAATCTCTTTCTGTGTTCAGGCTTATCAGGTCAGTGTATTGTGTTCTGCAGTATACCAGTGCCTCATGCCAGGTCTTCATCTCTTGCACCATGATTAGACTTGGCTCCCATATGTAGCAGATGAATGGTAGAATGTTTATACAAAAAAAATCAGCAAAAAAAACCATTGACAATAGTAGCACAATGTTGAGTAGTAGGGCCATCTGGTTGACCAGCAAGCCATGATGCGAATCCAAATACACTTCCATCAGACCACTGAACGAAGTTGTTCTGATCTGGTCTTTTGCTAAGTCCAATCCAACTTCGAATAACAAGATGATCTGCTATATCTATTTTGTATTGATTTAGTTCCTTTACTGAGTCAATGGTTGAAATATCTATATAGTTTTCTCTGCAGTATGTCTGAGCATCATTCCAAGATGAAGGAATGCTCACAAAAATATATTTTCTTAATAACAGACATGTTGTTGATCCTGTTAGACCTGCCAAAAGAAGGAGAACCTGAGCAAACTTCATCTCTCTCTGTGGCATGTTTAAGACCTGACTGAAAGAGCATTGAACCTGGTGCTATGAAGATATCTGGTGAAAGATCGGCACAGATCTTCTCATTACAGGAAAAATGCAAAAGAATGCAAATACTGTATAAAATGCACGTCATTGTGACTCCAGCTTCCAGATTCTGTTCTCCAGACTAATTTCTGACAATAATTCTCTCCAATGTTTCCCTTAAATGGAACAATATGGATAAGATTGTGGCTAAGGCACATCATAAAATTAGTTATTTATTTTAAAAAGTTTGTGTACAATCTGTTATACGGTTTTGGTTGGAACCGCTGTAATGTTGTTAAGACTATCGTTAATTGTTTATTTGCAAGAGCTTAAGGCATTTGATTGCTAAATAACTGCCCACAACACAAGTTAAAAGCACATACTATCAGGATTCTTTCTATTCTTTATTTTTTGGATCATAAGTATGTCTGCTATCTTGCTCAGAAATTGTACACCAAAAAATATATCCCTGTAAGGTATTGCAAGGTTGTAATACATATTAAACTGTAATGTATAAGATAAGATAAGATAAGATAAGATAAGATAAGATAAGATAAGAT
>JAAIIK010000017.1:1624416-1638284 GCA_014706435.1 Silurus glanis | reverse complement strand
GTGTGTGTGTGTGTGTGTGTGTGTGTGTGTGTGTGTGTGTGTGTGTGAAAGTCTGGAAAGTTTGGTACTACAGTGCATCTCAGTTTAACCTGAGCTAAGGCTGACAGTCATGTTTTGATAGAGTTTAACTGGGTCATCCAGGGTCATATCTCATTTTGCTCATGTCTCTGAAACCTGAAGCAGCATCTCAACAAGCTTTACAGAGAGTAAACACACTGCAGTATGTTGAAAACCAATGGTTCAATGTTGAAAACAAGCATAAGAATGTTGAAAACGTAAGACAACCTGGCCTATTTTTTTTTTTTTTTTTTTTTTTTGCCCTTTTTAAGGCATGCTGAGGAAGTGTAATTTGTTGCTCTTGCATTATTTTTCTTGTCGGGTTTTTAGCAATATCCTAATTCTTGTGTAAACCTTTTCTCATGTTTGTTGTCAAGACTTTTTTCTTTGCAGTTCACACACTATCATCATTGTTATATGCTTTATTGAATAAAAAAGTGTTGTGTCATAGGTATGTCGTCTTTCAACTTTAATAGAAGCGTTTAATTAACGTTAGCATTTCAAGGGCCGTGATCATTTCCATTTCGATGTTGCCTGCCCACAGTATGTGAGTGAAATCACGTACACCTGAGTGCCTTCTCTCCTCCTCTTCTCCTCTCTTCTTGTTCTTTCTCTCAGCAACTACCCTGTGTTTGCTCCACCCCCAAAGTCAGTATTGGTAACTGCCAGAGGAGAAGTGTTGGCATTCTGTATTTGGCATCCACAGTGCTAAGGATGAACAGCGCTCCGGACTGCTCAAATTTCTAATGAAATATCTTTAACTAAACAATCAAACAAGTGATCCAACGTTCTTGAAGAAATAAAACTGGGTAGGGACTGTTAAAAAATGTGCCTGTGCAAATATTCACTAGCAATATTCACAATATTTAGAGAGTTCTTGCAAGTTATGACATGTCAGGCTCTTGTATATGTGCGTCTTTTAACTGTTTATTGCGTTCCCCTTAGGTTAAATAATGAACCTGATTTTGACAATAATAGAGATTTTTACATTGCATTCACAATGCATTTTTGCATTCAGAGTGCAACCAAATATGTTTAAAATGCAAATGCAGCATAAAAACGCAGTTTAAAAGGATTCTTATTCTATCGGCGTGCGAATGTGAGTATTGGCTTAGCATCAGCGGCATGCAAAAAGTTAGAAACCTAACTGGAAGGGGAGGGGAACGAGACTGGCAGAGAAAGTGCAGAGTGGAGTACGTGATCTCTGGCACACCACAATGCAGGGATCAATTATTCAGCCATGTGAGAGAAAAAAAGAGATGGAGTGAGGGATTAAGGGAAAGTAAAGATAACTATGTAATGCCATGTAGGTGAGGCTGCTGGTAAAATATTGGAATTAAACTAAACCCTACATACTGCCATTTCCAACTGAATACCAGTCGCATTAGTTAACGCTATCCTTGCTGCCATGTGAAACCTTAGTGAAACATGTTCCATGGTTAGTGTTTGTGCATGACCTCCAAAATCAATTTTACACCATAATTAATGTAGGAATGATACTGTGCAATTACAGATGAAAACATCATCTGGGGTGTTATAGGAAAAACAATCCAACTCATTATTGAGTTCAATGACAAATACTGATATTCAATGATCTCTAATGAAAGAGATGAAGCTGCTGCTTATTTTTCCAAAGGTTCTCCAAATGGCATTTTCCCCCTTATTTTCCTCTTCTCATATATAGCATGGTGGGCCAACTTTGGCCCATGGGCCCTAGTTTGGATATCTCTGGTATAGCACTTTTAACAATGGATATCGTATCAAAGCAGTTTTTACGGAATAAAAAAAAATTATAACAAAATGAAATAGAGGTTATCATCTTTTCACTTGAATATAAAACTGTTCATAGCAGTCCTAAGCACCTGTAGACATTAGAGTCCATCATCCTGGTTCTTAAGTTTAACACTCCACAGTAACCTCATGACTCTACATGGATTAATGTGTAGAATTAAATTACAGCAAATTAACAGTACTGTTGTTATTCTGTATTATACAATACTTTTAATTATGCTAAATATCATCAATCTTGATAGGTCACTTGTCTAAACTGTTGTATAAAGATAAACATTTATAACTTATCATTAACCCTATTGTTATAGTACTCTGCCCTTCCTCTTTATTGATTCATCTTCTGCGTCTTGCTCTTGGGAGTGAGAAAAATGCAGTATAAGTCAAGGGACATGAGTGATTATCTCACTGTACAACTCGATTGAAAATCCGGCTTTGAAATTCATTTACTTTCCCTCTCCCTCAACCAGGGATTAAACCTCTAATCTCCTGACTGGGCTGCTGTCTGGCTGCCATTCTGGGTCACGCTTTTCACTCAGATAAGAGTCAGCAGAGTTCTTTTTCCTCCAGACATTGGCACAACATGTGCAGATTGACAAACTGACAGACAGACAGACAGATGCCCTTATTAATCCCAGAGGGAAAATGACAAAAAACACAGATTGCAGGGTTTTTTTTGTTTGTTTTTTTATTTTGTTATACAGTGGTGAAAATCACAACCTATAAACCAAAAAATATATTTTATTGAATCAATTATACAATAATTAGTGTCAATTACCCAATAATTATAACGTGACATTTGTGCACCAACTCACTAGTTGTGTTTCATTACTGAGACATTTTGAAATTTGTGCAAGAACAATAAAGCCCTGTATTGCAGTCAGAGAAGTCACAAAAGGCCACACAAGAACATCCTGTCTTTTATTGTATTGCAAGTAAGTCACTCAGCTTTACATTCCTATGACTCAGGAAAAGTGCTGCCTTACAGACATCTTTGACAGACAGCATTACTTTGCTTGTTCTTTAGCATTCAAATCACCATGAAGCCTGAAAAACCCACTGAGCACTTGTATAAGAAGTCACTGTGCCCAGACCAGGAAGGTGTTTGTTCTGAGGGTGACTCAGCTCTGTCTGTTTGTTTGGTCTTAAAGAACTCAGTGACCTGTTCTTCCAACATGGGTCCAAGTCTCTTTAGGCTCTTAAGGACTGGTGCCTTAATATGTTGAAGACAATTACGCTAAGGAGCGTGGGAACATTTGCCGGGTGTAAGAGTGTAATTAGTCAGTCAGCTAATCTGCATGAAGAGCATTATCTATCTATTTCAAGCAGGCACAACTAAGTGGATCGTATCAAACCCCTTGTACAGACATGTGTAAATGTAAGACACTTAATAAAACAAATCAGTTCAGAGATACAAGACCTCAAAGAAAAGACTCGGATCATGCATACGAATGTGAGGAGCCTCGTCCAAGCCATTGGAGTCCAAAAACGGATTTGTGTCACCCCATTCCCTTGCCTGCATAAACTGCTATATAAAATGAAAACGTGTCCTCTGAGCTCTCTCCCAGGCTAACGCAAAGCTTTCCTTCCCTTTCTCCCGTTTGCTTCCAAAATGTTGTGAATTAATACAAGAAACCGCTCTCACCAGTGGACATGAGAGAAGTCACATCCACACTCCACACTATTAAATGAAACTGCCACTACGATGCAAATGTTCCATTAATACAATCATATCAAGTCAGTAACAAATGTTGAGTCTCCAGCTGCCTGGGTTTGCTCCACAACCACACATACTCTCCACACTTCTTTTTCAATGTGTTTAATGCTACTCCAACAATAATACACAAGAATAAATGCAGCAATTTGTTCTAGAGGTTAGGACAGATGGATGCTTACATATGTAAGAGGAAGCTGTGGTTTTAACATTGCTGCCAAATCGAGCTTCCTGTTTTCTTCCTTTTAAAGCTAATGCTGCACTAGTCCAGGCACATGTTTTGATAGATAATAGTATTATGGGAAAAGAATGAAAGCAAACTGAGGTGATATCCCAAGTAATAATGGTATAAATATCCAAATTGTCTTTGTAGGGTGAAATAAATGGCACTGTTTTAATACCTTAACAGATGATAACTTTCTGAAATACTCAAGGTGTGAAATGCAAATGAAAGTAATATGTTTTTAAACTAAATGAAACTGAAAAACGCAATGTCATTTGGTATAATGGGACAAAACCTCAAATTTTCCTTGGTTAGACCTATATGTTTAGTCTCAATTAGACTTTTTTTTTTTAAGCTATTTAGGGGTTTATAAGCAGAATTATTCCTGACATTATTCATTATTCATCATTGAATAGATTAAACATACTTAATAAGTATGTGGGAAGCAATTTATTGGTCATCATATTTGTTCATAAAGAATTACAGCTATAGCCAAAAAATGTTTCCATCTTGTGATTGTGACCACACCCTTATGTTACCGCTAATAACCTGGTCCTGTGCAATGATTTAATTACATACTTTTTTACTGTGAATTGCAAGACAAGTACAGAAATAAATTCTGCTAAGTTTAAACGTCCCTTTTAACTGAATGTGTCTTGAGTATACCCAAGTTCACCCTAATTACACCCAGTGTGGTATGTGACCACACATAAAATAAAGAAGTGTGTGCATGAGTGGTAACTCAAACTCTCGATTTGTGGCATTTGACCACACACAATTCATCATAAGAAGTCTTCAGGCTAACTGGATGTTGTCCTATAAATAGCTATTAGAGCTCATAATGCTGTGCCTGACTAATGTCACATCCACACAGCTATCTAAACTGATGAGTCAAGCTGCTATCAACAACTTTTGTCTTGAGAACCATTATTAGGTTTTGTGGATAAGATAATAACTGGGCAGGGCGTGTTACAATTCACAAAGAATTTACCTTGATATCAGTATATTAGCCTATTGTATATAATTATAATCTTTTACAGCATTTAATGAGAATTTAGAGACCTCATCTCGCACTGCACCACGCTGTCTGAGATCCTCCAGCACTGCTCGACTGGTACCACCTTCTCTCAGAATGAGAGGTAAGTATACTTCAAGGCTCTTCTCTGTTCTGGCACCGAGGTGGTGGAATGAACTTCCCCTAAATGTCCATACAGCGGAGTCCCTCGCTATCTTCAAGCGACGATTGAAGACCTACCTCTTTCTGAAACAATAGAATTAGTACTTTCCAAGTTTGCTTTGTAGAATTCAGGAGTTATATTTATATTAAGTTTGTAATCTTGCGTACCAGTGTAGATTTATTCATTTCTAGAGACTCAAAGCACTTTTGTACGTCGCTCCGGACAAGGGTGTCTGCTAAATGCTGCAAATGTAAATGTAAATTTTGGTTTAATGTCCAATAAAAAGCCTTTACACAGAATGTAAATATATTTGTTCATAACTGCTTTATTGGACAAAGTTATTTCCTGTGCATGTCTCCTTGTTTACTTTCCAGTTACAAACTATTCTTGATTTCAAAAGCTTACTCATGCAGTATTGCTGGCTGTTGCATGACTGATGATACGTTTATAGTTACCTAGTGACGAAGGAAACATTTCTTGTTGTTTATTACAGTAATACATCAGTCGTCCTGTCAACTCAAAATAGGATTGTGCCACTGATTATGATTGTGAGTGTGTGATTGTGTGTGAGAAGTGTGAAAAGGCCTGTTGTAGTGGCAATGAGCTAAATAACTGGCTTGGATTCAGGGAACAGATTTCACCCTCTACATTCTTAAGATGATTTGAGTCGGACAGTGAACAATGGGTGGATACAAATCTCTATTTTTCATAAATGGATTTGCTTCCTTTTCGTGTAAGGAACTGAAATGCTATGGGTGTAGAGAGGCTTGTTAGCGTAGGGTGTTTTTGTAATCCAGATCTGAAATAGTATGTTTATGCATCAAGGTCAGATACAGTAGAATTGTCTCCACTATAATTGCATTTATTTCATCTTAGTCATTCATGACTCACACCAGAGAAAGGATGATACATCTAATTTGATATGGCAATGCTAGAACTTAGAACATGTCCATGCGTCTTTGAATTTCTTTTAAACAAGGTATGCTGCAAGAATGCTATTTCCAAATTTCTTATCAAACTCTACCCAGACTTTTGCCCTGTAACTTCAGGGCTAAAGTCTGGGTAGAGTTTGATAAGAAATTTGATTAAATAAATGCAATTATATTAATAGTAATCTTTGATCCCATGAGCCACCTTCAGGTAAATAATTTATTATATAAATGTGTATGATGTAAGGATGTGGCAACAAATGATTTCAGAGAAACTGGGGTTCTTGTTCAGAAAACTAGACTCATTTTTCTCATTATGTTTATCAGCTGTGCTGGAATTCCCTGAAATGCTAGGTATATTTAGGCCACATAAAAAAACTCATCAAAACTCATTTCCCTCTCACTTTTTTTTAAAAGAGATCATAGAATTTCACTGACTCATTTAGTATTGCTAGCATGTTGCATTAACCGGAAATACTGGCAAGTGTCTAGAACTGATAAGTCAAAATTGGCTTGGGCTGCATTGTCTTCTCTCATATAAGAATATAACATAATCCATTAGAAAGTTAAATGCTGAAGTGTGGGAGAATTTAAAAATTAACCACAGACACTGTGACAAAAAAAAAAAGGACAAGCTGTGGGCTGAAAGATGCTGAGTGCATGGTAATGATGTTGATGACAATCTTGAGAAAACAATAAAAGGAAATGACACAGATCTCTGAAAGAGGGAAAAAAAGAAATCCCAGGCATTCCTACTTCCTTCAGGTTATTTATTGGTCCAGTTAAAGGAACATGTATGTTTAAGTAATAAACTTAACAGAGAGGTGCTTTGTACTCAAAATACAAACTCAGGCTGCACTTAAAATAAATAGATCAACAGAAAAGCATTACAAAATACAGAATTAGAGAGGAGAAAAAAAAGGGGGGGGGGGTGGAGGAGAAAGTACTTCTACAGTTAGGAGCAACAGTACATTTGTGTTATGTTTTTACATAACTTGCATTTGAGCCAAGCCAAGACTCCTCAAAGTGCATTCAAATCTTCACTACATTCGCTAAATAATACTAAACTAAATAATAATACTATACTGCCCAAAATAGCAAACAGTAAAGCTTTTAGTAAAGCTTTTTTTAACCTACAAAATAGATAAGTCAAACAGTAAACATTTGGTTTATATGAACTGTATATGGAAAATTAAATGACACTTCCTCCTTTAAAAAAAAAAAAAACAGTATAAATAGTATGTTCTTAGATCTATAGTACCAAAAAATAGTTGTAGGCCTGAAAGCCGAAGCACTAGGCACTCTACGGAATTTGTTCAGTCATTCATCAAGCACAAAGGAAAATCACCTTTTCTCCTTCATAATAAACAACTATAAATACCCTGTCAATACAAATAAATTTCATTTAAATACACATATAATGGTGTTCTCAATCGTGCAGACACCCCTCATCATCAGAACATTTCTTGCTTATCAAACACACATTCCATCATTCACACACTCAACAGATAAATGAAAAACTAACATTAACAACAAATTATTTTTTTCCCTAAAGCCAGCAGCAGTATTCAGGAGTTCATAAAAAAAACAACATACGACATCATAAGATAAAAATGACGTAAAGAACTTAGTATTGGTTGCCTGACATGAGGCATAGTGTACATTATCCACACACACACACACACACACACACACACAAACACAGGTGCTTTTTTTTTATCTTCATTGAAGGTGAAAGACCCTCAGAGCTCATTTTGTCCTTGACGAAAAAAAAAGGACTCAACTGGTCCATTGCAAGTTTTTGGTTTAGTTAACTTCCATCATAATGAAGTCAGAGATCTTCCAACTCACTGGCAGAGCTGGGCAAAGTCATGATTCTCTGTGATGTGGTGATTCAGTTCCTGCAACAAAAAAAACGACAACGAATTCAATTAATGATTAATAGGAAAAATGTAAAATGATGTTGACGTGTTAATATACCAGGAAATTACAGCAAAGCTACTATAAAGAAACAAATAAATGGCACATGCATGCACTTAGAAAGTCAGCCAATCATGTGGAAGCCGCACAATGCGCATATCATGCAGATACAGGTCAAGAGCTTTAGTTAATATTCACAACAAACATCAGGAAGGGAAACAAATGTATGATCTCAGTGACTGACAATGGTATGGTTTTTCGTGCCAGATGGGGTGGGTTGAGTATTTCAGAACCTGCTGATCCCCTGAGTTGTTTTTTTTCTAACACATAATAGTCCCAGTAGTTAATTCAAAATGCTGTGTAAAAAAAAAAAAAATTCCAGTTCTGGGATTGCAAACGCCTTGTAGATTAGAGATATCATAGGTGAATTGCCAAACTGGTGTGAGCTCCACCACAGGATAGCTACCGTAGCTCAAATTTTTCCTCTAGTGCAGCCTCGGTGAACAGAAAAGTATCCCTACACGAAACAAATTAAACATTGAGGCAGACAGACTACACTCTGAAGGCACAGGACAGGAAGAAAACAAATCGGTGGCATTGAAACGATTCATTTGACTCGCCATTGAATAATTAATTGGATAAATGAATTATATTCCTAATAAAGTGACCACAAGTGCATATTAATAGCAATCAACCTGATTATGCTGAATGCTTAATAAATAAACCCATACAACACAAGGAGTACTCTACTCTCCAGAAATGTTCCAACATGACCCACATTCCAAGAACCATTTTCGTGGGGTGTTCTTTAAACAGATCTGACGCTGAGCCCCGGCAACATTTCGTTTCCTTTTTGTGTAGGTTATAACTGGTCTAATTGTTCGGTACGCTCTGTTCACTTGCCCCTCCCTTCAGCGTACAGCGTAACCTAATTTGTAGGTGGAACGGAGATGTAGTGGCGTAGAGTAAACCAAGGTCATATGAGGTTGCATCAGTAAAAACCTGTGGGTATGTGTTCTCATGTGACCTACAGTAGCAAAAACGCTCGTTGGGAACATCGGATATCATTGTCCAGTCACTGAAATAAAAGCTTTTCTATCTAGCACCAGTGGCAACACTATTACCTCTGAAACAGCAACACGGTCATGCCTGTCAGGTAGTGGAACACGGTGCGTCTTTAGGCATGCAAAACACAGGCAGGATAGACGAGAGGAGCGTTACACAGTGTTCAAAAGAAATATGAGCAATACGCTAACGGACAGCTGGAAAAAGCAGAGTAAGCCCACACACACACACACACACACACAGCAGGGTTATATAATGATGTGTTATGTGTTATAATGATGCAGGGGGGAAAATGCCAGTGATGTAATTGCAGAAGGGAGGGCTTGTGTGAGGTTATACGAGGACATTATAATTCCTAATGAGTTTTTACCTCAGAACACACTGCAAAATTCTATTATAATATTAATACATGGTGCATCTAGCGAAACTACTATGATGTGTTCATGAAGACTGAATATCACAAGTGAAATGAGCTATCTTAACTGATCTACAAGCTCTGGTTAAATAATGAAGAGAACGACAAACAGTGATACTTACAGACAAGCTAGGCCAAGCCAGTGCTTAAGTGTTAATAGAGGAGAGAAAATGAGGAAAATGGGGAAGAATGTGACTAAACGATTAAAGCACAAACGATAGGAGCACTGTGGCAGTGTGGAAAACCCTGTATAATGTGCTTCCAAGTTGTCTAGTTTTGACCACAATTGGTATATAGTATAATAATGAATATAATTCATATAAAAGTAGGAAATGTCAATATTTAACTTTGAGGTTTTTCCAGGCTGCCACATTTAAACAAAACACAGCTCACACAAAGATACACACACTAAAGTGTTTATACCTGTGTGGACAGTGCAAGGGAGTTGCTTGCGCTGGCGCAGAAACTCATTGGCGCTGGATTGAGCTCCGGGATGGCCGAGTCGTCCAGGCTATCCATGCGAGGCTTCTTAGTGGGTTCGTGACTCGTGAGAGGAGTCACGCTGTTCCTCCGAATCAGAGTGCCTTGACTTCTCTTCATCTCCTAGGAAGACGAAAATAATCAAGATAATCAGGCTTGGGGTCCAAGTTGGTATGCGCCTGTACAGTATTGTTCAAAATAATAGCAGTACAATGTGACTAACCAGAATAATCCAGGTTTTTAGTATATTTTTTATTGCTACGTGACAAACAAGTTACTAGTAGGTGCAGTAGATTCTCAGAAAACAAACAAGACCCATCATTCATGATATGCATGCTCGTAAGGCTGTGCAATTGGGCAATTAGTTGAAAGGGGTGTGTTAAAAAAAATAGCAGTGTGGCATTCAATCACTGAGGTCATCAATTTTGTGAAAAAACAGGTGTGAATCAGGTGGCCCTTATTTAAGGATGAAGCCAGCACTTGTTGAACATGCATTTGAAAGCCTGAGGAAAATGGGTCGTTCAAGACATTGTTCAGAAGAACAGCGTACTTTGATTAAAAAGTTGATTGGAGAGGGGAAAACCTATAAAGAGGTGCAAAAAATTATAGGCTGTTCAGCTAAAATGATCTCCAATGCCTTAAAATGGAGAGCAAAACCAGAGCGACGTGGAAGAAAACGGAAGACAACCATCAAAATGGATCGAAGAATCACCAGAATGGCAAAGGCTCAGCCAATGATCAGCTCCAGGATGATCAAAGACAGTCTGGAGTTACCTGTAAGTACTGTGACAGTTAGAAGACGTCTGTGTGAAGCTAATCTATTTTCAAGAATCCCCCGCAAAGTCCCTCTGTTAAAAAAAAGGCATGTGCAGAAGAGGTTACAATTTGCCAAAGAACACATCAACTGGCCTAAAGAGAAATGGAGGAACATTTTGTGGACTGATGAGAGTAAAATTGTTCTTTTTGGGTCCAAGGGCCACAGACAGTTTGTGAGACGACCCCCAAATTTTGAATTCAAGCCACACTACACAGTGAAGACAGTGAAGCATGGTGGTGCAAGCATCATGATATGGGCATGTTTCTCCTACTATGGTGTTGGGCCTATTTATCGCATACCAGGGATCATGGATCAGTTTGCATATGTCAAAATACTTGAAGAGGTCATGTTGCCTTATGCTGAAGAGGACATGCCCTTGAAATGGTTGTTTCAACAAGACAATGACCCCAAACACACTAGTAAACGAGCAAAGTCTTGGTTCCAAACCAACAAAATTAATGTTATGGAGTGGCCAGCCCAATCCCCGGACCTTAATCCAATCGAGAACTTGTGGGGTGATATCAAAAATGCTGTTTCTGAAGCAAAACCAAGAAATGTAAATGAATTGTGGAATGTTGTTAAAGAATCATGGAGTGGAATAACAGCTGAGAGGTGCCACAAGTTGGTTGACTCCATGCCACACAGATGTGAAGCAGTTTTAAAAAACTGTGGTCATACAACTAAATATTAATTTAGTGATTCACAGGATTGCTAAATCCTAGAAATAAAAATGTTTGTACAAAATAGTTTTGAGTTTGTACAGTCAACGGCATACACTGCTATTTTTTTGAACACACCCCTTTCAACTAATTGCCCAATTGCACAGCCTTACGAGCGTGCATATCATGAATGATGGGTCTTGTTTGTTTTCTGAGAATCTACTGCACCTACTGGTAACTTGTTTGTCACGTAGCAATAAAAAATATACTAAAAACCTGGATTATTCTGGTTAGTCACATTGTACTGCTATTATTTTGAACAATACTGTATGCGGTTTTTTATTTATTTATTTATTTTTTTTTAAGTGTGTTGCGTTTACCTCAGGTCTGTCCCGGTGTGTGTTTACTGCTTCGATGTTTAACGAGATAGACTCCACTTTACATCCTGAAAAAAATGTGCAAAACAATAGCAGTCATCATTTCTTCTATTTAAATATCAGAATTAACACTGCTGATAAACTTGTCTGGACAATAACGTACTGATTTGTTTCTCCAGAGGCACTAAAAGTTTTACATTTTTCTACGTTTTTACATCAAGATCTGAGCTTACAGTGGGATTATAAAATCTTTGGGGTGTGTATAATATTTAATATTAAAAATGTGAAAAATCTCAAGGCACTTACCATAGGCCACTGGGGTCAGCTTCAATATGGTATGAAGTGGACACTTTAGGTACGGCATCTCATCTGCAGCCAGAAAGCCAAAGAATTAGTCACATGAGCCTCAAGCACAAAGCATCCAATAAAAGAAGCTCATTTGGAGTGATGCGTTATATACATAGTCTCACCAGCACTCTTGTCTAGGAAATAGGCAAGGAGGCAGCGCATGACAGCTTGGTGACAGATGACTAGGACATTCTCCTGTCTCTCGAGCTCCATGATCACTGGCTCCACACGCTGTACCAGGTCCTGGTAGGACTGCAGAGGAAAAAATTTAGAAAAAACGGAAATGTTCAAGATTTCCTTTTGTTTTGTTTTTTTTGGTTTTTTTTACTGCTTGTGTTGCATTGGCCATGTGTGATACATGTTCCTGATTATCATCAATATATTTTTTTATTCTGTATTAATATATTTTTGTTCCGTAGGTTCGTACAGTGTAGCTACTAATCAGAGGTGTAACGAATTACATTTACTCGCGTTACTGTAAATCAAGTAGTTTTTTGTGTACTTTCTAAAGTAGTTTTCAAAATCTTTTATTTTACTTTTACTTCTGTATGTATTTGTTTGAAGTATTCTACTTAACTACATTTAAAATCATATTCATTAATGAGTTTCAAAAAAAATTATAATAATAAGAATAATGCAAGGTGAAGAAACAAAAAAAAAAAAAAAAAAAAAAAAAAAAAACCCACGCCTACTGCACTGATTGATGAACAAATGCAAATAATTGTGGCTCTGTTGCTGTAATGTAATGGTGGATTATGTGCGACTCAGTAGCACTCACCTCCCCAGTAGGGTAGCGGTAATAATACTTGTCCTGGTCTCGGAGTGCAAACTCTTCAGGGTATCGCTCACGCATTTCCTCATATGTAATTTCTTCACACACACCCTGTGAATATACACGACAAACATTAGACTTAATAGAAAGACTATTTTGCCAGATTTGAATAGAAGATGGACATGTTGATGAACGTACTGCATCAATCTCGTTCAGGGCTTTCCACTGCTCATACGGCACGTTCAGCGCCTCAGCGGTCTGAATGCTTCGCTTTAGCTGGCTTGTCCAAACCTTCAGGTTCTTAAGATTCTGCTCTTCGACAAACTTAGCCAGAGCTCCAGCGAACTGCAGGAAGGAAGATGATATGCAAATTAGAAACACATACCATTGTCTCCTGGTTGACATGTGCTCTCTAGTTTAATACGATACACTACTGATTTTAAAAAAAAGAGCCATGTTGAGGAAATTCAATAGTATTTTTAACCTTAAACTTGGGAATTAGAAAAGCAAGTTGCTGAATGGTAAGGTTTTTTTCTTCAGATTTCGTCAGTGTTTTCTACAACTCGACTGAACTACTGAACTTTGCTTAAACGTAAGAGTGCGTATTCCATACACAAGGTTTTTTTTTTTTTTTTGCCTGTACTGATTACACATGAGGAAATGTATTACAGAGGATAACTTTGACAAAGAGAACACCACATGATCATTTCAGTACAAACAGTATTCTAATCAGTATTTTTTAAAAAAAGTATTCAAATGTAACTTCACTTAGCGCTGTCCCAGTTGTGCAGCGATTCCCAGTACGGATTACTGTTGCTTCTCTTGCATGCATGTGTTCGGAATACTGTCAACACATACAAAGCATACAGGACAAGATTTGCCATTTTCTTTACTGAGCCGGTATGACATCGGGTACGATAAACAGACTGAAAGAGTGTATGGAATACCATTCTCCTATGTTAGTTCACATTAGCACACAGCTAGCCAGCTGGGACACGGCTAATAAACTAGCTTCATTAGCAAAGGTTTTGCTTTTCAACATTTTAGATATAGAATAGTAACTTCAAGCATGGCTCATTTAGATAGATAGATAGATAGATAGATAGATAGATAGATAGATAGATAG
>JAAIIK010000017.1:1600070-1615277 GCA_014706435.1 Silurus glanis | reverse complement strand
GAAAAAAAAATGAAAAAAAAAAAAGCATAAAAATAAATATGTAGAAATTATTGTATTTTTTTTTTTTTTTTGTGGGTTATATAAGCGTTAAAGAAGAAGTGACTATATTTAAAATACAGAATTGGGTTTCAGCTTATGATTAAATAAAGCATGCATTTGAAACAATTTCCGACTAGAATTTTTTTCTGGCAAACCGATATCGTAAAAAAATAATAATATTTGACAAAGTGTCATAAAGCAACACAACCCGTGGGATGATCGGTTTCTATGGAAACAGACAACCGATCCTTTATTCATTTCCTGATCAAACGCACCGTGTCGGAGTAACGGTTTACTGTAGTTCATTGACTGCGGGAAAAGAAATGCGATGTTTGGTTGTTATGTCTTCTTGTAAATTAAAATAGCTCTTATTTTGTCTAGACTGCAACTTTTTCTTTGTTGTACCTGGTATATTAATGTGCAGCTGGTCCCCCTTTTGTTTCCAAAAAAGAAAAAAAAAAGAAAAAAAAACACGCCCCGCCTGGCGGACGCGCGAGCCCGCACGTACCCGCGCGTGAGAGTGTAGACATGTAGAGTGCCTCTGCATCCTCGACATCACCTCTGACCACTGTGTGCTTTAGACCTGCTGGGTTTAACACCTGCTGTAATGATCAGTAATAAATAACAATCGGAAGTCAGACTGCATCCAGATTCCATCAAAATGAAGCATGTAGTGTGGATACACACTGACATTTCCTCTACACTGAGACCTCAAACTTTCAAAGTTTTAGACAGTCTACTGTATAAGGATCCTCTATGCCTTCTTTTTTTCTCAGCAGAAAGCATTCCCAGTCTTTCCAGTGTCCTCAGCTCAGGTTACGGTGATGTCTTTCATGTTCATCGAGACCATGTGGCTTCTCAGGTTTCCTCCAACCTTTAAAATAAGTAGCTATTCTGCATCGCCCCGAGAACGAATGCGTAATATTGTTTGTGTGTCTGTGTTGAAAGAATATGCTCCTTGATCCGGAGCCACTCTGGTCAAATAAACAGATTAAAATAAAATGTATGATATATTTCTATACACACTGAATCATTGCAGAACTAACAGCCTGTTCGTACAAAAAAAATGGACTTTGAAAAAAAGCATAGGCAATCTACAGTACATTTGAACATTTTATAACAATGTCTATTTGACCTATAAAGTGGTATATATTTCTTAGTTTTATGCAACGCATACGTTACTGACCGGGTGCTTTAGTTCAACCATCACATTTCAGAATGGAAAAAAGTATAATCTCTGTGACTTTGACAATGGCATGGATGTTGGTGCCAAATGGGTTGGTTTTAGTATCGGGGTCATTCTCCTGAGATTTACACAGGAGACACAGTTTACACAGAATGGTGCGAAAACCAAAAAAAAAAAAACCCACATCCTGTTAGTGGAGGGTCTACAGGTTGAAACACCTTGTGGAAAACAGAGATCAGAAGAAAAGGACCAGACTAGACTGGTCTGAGCTGCCTGGAAGTCTATAGAAACACAAATAAGCAAACTTTGGTGAGCGAAAACAAATCTCAGAATGCACAATACTTCAGACTTTGAGAGGTGGATGAGCCACAACAGCAGATGACATCGAGTTACATTCCGGTCAGCCAAGAACAGGAATCTGAGGAATTCGGCCATTTCCTCCGAACTTTCTAATCAATATGGTGTTTCCACCCACAGAACTGTCACTCATTCAATGTTTCTTGCCCTGATCTGTGTAAACTCTAAAGACTGGTGTGGGTAAAAAAATCCAGAGATCAGCAGCACACTCAAACCAGCCATTCTGGATCTATAAGTGCCTCAGGTAAAAGTTTTAGAGGTCAGAATTGATCAATTGGATCTTTAAAAAATAGTAAATAGTATCGGAAGCGCTTGAACTTTTACTGCATGATTTTATACATTGTGTTCCTACACGTGTAAACGTTACTAGTACAGCGAAATGTGAGTGTGAATAAAATGCAATTATTACAATTACGTTTTCAGATTTGACAAAAAAACTATTTATAAAAGTGTACCTGGTTAAATTATACAGTTACAATGAGTACAGAATAACATGGTCCTTTTACACTGTTCAGATTGGATAAACCGGAGCCCAATGCAACCTCAGGATTTGAGTTTGTATCCAGTCTAAGACAAGATGCCCACTAATAAACTCTAGAGACTGCTGCATCATTCTTTAAATACTTAAAGCATCCACTTTGCCACCAAAAGCAATGTAACCATCAAAGTGACTGATCATAAATGTCTTTTTTATTTTTTTTAGATTAGGTTAAATCAGAAATCCCGTCAGCACAAACCAGCGTACACTGTTTAGAGCAATAAAACATCTGTGCGCTTCTCTCTGTCTTGTTCTTAGATTACATGAAGATGCCTTTCTCTCTTATCTGAAGTAAAATCCCCATGGTGGCGACAGGTATTTCAGTGAGTCCCCAAACACGGCTCATAACAGCGTACATAAGTGCCACTATTTTAGAAAAGTAGCACAACTACACAACTTCAACACACTCCTTTTTCAGCAGTGTATTGTGAAACACTATACATTGAGCTGCTAATGTGAACTCTTTGATTACCTTATTAGAGACACCCTCGACTACGTCAAAGTACACAGTGAACTACAATCTCACCACCCTGTTCCCACGGAGGTGTTCATAAAAAAAAACACCGGCTAGAATTAAATTTTTTTCACGCAGCCCAGATGATCATTTTTACCAGTCAGAACCGTACGATCCTGTGAATAAAATTGCATTGGAACACAGAAAACAGCATTACAGACTTTTGTCACAAGTCTCATGGACTGGAATGGCCTCTCAAGAAAGGGACAGAGAGAAACCAGGCCTCTGGTCTATCAATAGTCTGCAGATGACAGTGTAAAGCTCTCACAGGAGCGGAGATGACATCAGTCGTATGTAGGTTCCCTACTTTAAAAGATTCGCAGGGGAACAGGTGAGTGGCATTGCATAACTAAAAGAACCAGGACTCATTCACTTTCATTCATGTGCTTTTCTCCAAGCCTGGAGAGAACATTAAACCAATTCGATGTGAATCTTTGAATAGGTAGGGGGGAAAAATTGCAAAAAATAAAAAGCAAAGAGGACTAATACATTAACTTTTTGACCCTGGAGATTTCTACAAGAACATCCACATTTAAGCATCTGCCTAAATAATCAGGATTCCCAAAACAAACAAGCATTTATGACAGTAAGTGAAATCCCACTTCTTTTAGTTCAGCCATTTCATAGATATATTTAAACTCTTTACCCACAAGCACCCATTTCTCAGGAATGGTCTTTTAAACTAACCCCCAAAGTTACAATACTGGTGTGGAGAAATGAAAAAAAAAATGTAGGTTTCTAAATGACACTGTTTATTTCCTGCTTTCTACAACACACTCTGCTTCTTATTCAAAGTTGTTCAGAGAATGAGATGTTCACCGTAATTCACACTGAACTGGAGACACAGGGAATCAGATGACAAAAAAAAAAAAAAAAAAAAAAAAAAAAAAAATTTTATGAAAAAGGTTAAAAAAGCTCATGTTCATCAAACAAATGAGAATAAAAAATAAAAAAAAATCATCCATTCTATGTACAAAAAGAGGGTAAACTTTTTTTCTTTCTTGGAATTCTCACATACAGAAAGTCAGGGTTGTTAAGCAGCACGTGTGACTCACACCGTCTCTCCCAGGTCTAACACACGAAATTTGTCCAGGTTATAGAAGCAGGCTTTAACCACTCGACCTCCAAAATACCTTCCGTTCAGATCCACCACGGCTGAAAAAGAAAAATGTACACACACACCCAGATACAGGTTATACGGCACATATCCACTCACGTGCGTCTGTAAACAGGAACAATCGTTTACAACCTTAAGTAACCCTGATATTTTACATAAAAGGAAATAAATTATATATATTTATTATAAATACAAAAGAATATTCTTCAGTATAAGCATGAAAAACAGCTTTACACACACACTGTTGTACTTCACTAGTTCAGATTTATTTCTACTCTTGGGATTCAGTTCATCTAAGAGCAGTTCAATAGGATTTAGGTGCAGTGATTGCGCAGGCCGTTTCACACCAGATAACACTCCAGTCGACTGTTTGCTCTCTAAATAGCGCTTACAGAGCTCGGATGTACGCTTCGGTTTCTTTATTGTCTCGTTGTATGGTGACGTTTGTTCTAATGAGCCGCATTCCAGACGGAACTGCGTGCTGTTGAAGTGTGGAACGGTAGCCATGTTGGTTCCGTTCTCCTTTCAAACGGAAAAACAACCCCAAACTATTAAGCTTCCACCTCCATGTTTGACTTTGGGTGTGAGGCAGTCTGTTAACGTCATCTCTCTTGTTCTCCATCTTACACAAGTTCTTTTCTTAAAGGCAGAAATGTCACGTTTGGACTCATCTGTCCGAAAAACTTAGCTGTCATTTACTGTGTTTTTGCATTTTACCTTGAATGTTGCAAAAACAAAAAACAAACATACATGTGTCTCAAACACCATAAAAGACTGGGTGTTTCCAAACCTTTCACATGCTCTGTACTGGCTCAATAGCAACAGCTGGATCACATAAGACTTGTAATAATCCAAATATAATAATAAACAGATTCAAAATATTTATCAAAGAAAAATGTAATTGATCAGAGTGAAATTTCCTTTTAGAAACGTATTATTAACCTTTATGAAAGGAGTTTTAGGACAAAGGATTTTCCATTCTTAGTAACATGAGGTTTTTTTGTTTGTTTGTTTCACGTTTCATCAATGAAAGGAAAAAAAAAAGAGAGGAGCCGGTGAGGGAATGATTGTTTATAGACACTAAAGGCAAGTTTAAACAGGAATTTGTTTCTCATGTGAAGCAAATATAAATAGTTAAAAAAAAAAAAAAAAAGGTAAGCAAATTAGACACATCAGGAAATATTATAGGGGGAAAAAAATATGGTAGTAATGCATCAGTCAGTCCCTTCATCTGACTAATCAAAATTGCCAAATTCTCCCATCCGATAAACAAATTTACACAGGATTTTCCCAATTCTTAATATTTATAGATGAAATACTGTAGCTGGACAAGTATATATTTAATTAGTAACCAAAATGTACTTTTTATTGCAAAGCCTTTAAAATGCTCGAAGAAATCTCTGGTAGCAGAATTATTACTAAAATACTAATTAAAGATAACATTTCCTGACTTGTTTTTTTTTCCATAACCCCAGGAAAGACAGGACACTTCCTGGCCTTGTGTCCTGTGTCTGACACCTTCATGCCACAGAAATGACTGTTCATGACCATTCATTCCTAGAAGAGTGCAGGTTGTATTGTTTATAGACATTACAGACTTCTGACCCTTAAGTGTGTCATGTAAGTGGCATCGTTCTGAGTCTGTTGTAATAATTCCACAAATCCAGACTTTTATCATTGAACGTTCTATTTTCTGGAGAGACGTCATCCGAACGTCACTAATAGACGGCAACAGAGCTCCATGGTGCATGTCGAAGCAAATGAATGAATGAATGAATGAATAGCATGAACTGGTTTGTCAAGGTTAGGGTCAAGAGGACAGGAGTCTGCAGGGAATGTGATGTAACTTATTACAAAAGGATACAAGAGAGACAAGGAAGATGATGAGTGAGAAAAGACATGAGGGACCTCATTTGGAGAATACCAATTATAGACACACCAAAAGAAAAAAAAAAAAGGAAGAAACATAGAAAGGAAAATGCTTACCTTTAATGGCCGATTCGACCCTCTCAAATTCCAGAAATATTCTCACCGCTTCGTCATCTGACACATCCGAGATCTGAACACACACGCAGGTTGATTATGATTGACAATTATACAGAATACGTCAATAAAAAGAATAAACAGACTCTTAGCACAATTCCACTGACAAGTGTCTTTAAATAATGATTCAACTTCACAACAAATTTTGTTTTGTACCAAATGCGTTTAAAAACACATTCTGTAATTGGACGTCAATGGATGCAATTTGAAATATGCTTTATGATTGTACACAAATGAATGTTGAAAATAAAACAAAGTAGAACAAAGTAGATTGAAACACTTCTTTCAAAGATAACAGCATGCTATCTATGATCTTGCATGCAATTGGTGTGTATGATGACATGTTTGTTGTGTATCCTGACAAATCTGTTTTTAACACATTTCCACATTTCCCTCTTTCGAATCTTATGATTGCCCACTTTCACTAGTAGACCATGAATTTAAAATGAAGTTTTTCACTTTGAATTTTTTTTTCCAAAAAAAAAAAAAAAAAAAAAAAATAGCTTTAGGGCAGTGGTCCCCAACCTTTTTTTGCGCCACGGACCGGATTAATGTCAGACAATATTTTCACGGACCGGCCTTTAAGGTGTGGCGGAGAAATACAACAAAATAAAATGATACGACCGGCATAAAAACGGGTATTTTCTAAATATAATAATAAACGTGAACCCACTGTGTTGTTTTTTGTTCATTTTGCTCGCTTGGGGGTTTCAGTTTAGTGCTAATGTATTATGTGTTAGCGGCCGGAGCAGCCCCTTTAAAAAGGTAGCGGATGGAGGTAAGACATGTGGAGGTAAGACATGACATGCATCAAGAGTGAGTCATAGACAGATGTGGCGGATCCGGTAATTTTCCAAAATAAAACAATCAGAATCAGATAATAAATAAAATGGAAATAATGTAAGTTATTTATTCTTTCTGTGCGGCCCGGTGCCAGTCCGCGGCCCTGGAAGTTGGGGACCACTGCTTTAGGGCATCACTTTATTTTTTTGCAACATATTATTTGTGCAGAAAATGAAGCACTAAGCTGGACGTGAATTATACGCATGTGCTCCTAATCGGACTCTAAACGAGTTGAATGGGATTAAAATGTGATGTGCAACCCGTGGCTCTGAAAGCACTCTTTCACAGTGCAAGTTTTATTTTTTATTACAATCTATTTAACTTTTACAAAATAACTGCGAAAGGAATTTCTGCAGCAGCGGGCAGGAATGGGGTTTTAATGCAAAGTGAGCGTGAAGTGATAATGGTCCATTGAGGCAAAAGAAAGTTTTGAGAAAGGCTTTTCCCAGCTTACTGTACAGTTGATTGTAGAATTAACTAACAAAATACATTTGTCCAGACAGAATGTAAGTGCACTCACTCGCATCAGCTTTCTACACACAAATGACCAATCGCTCACCTCAAAGATAACACACTTGATGACTTTGCCGTATTTCTCACACTCCTCTTTAGTTTCAGCCTCTAGGTCTTCATCCACCTCTCCTCTTCCCACCATGTTCTACAAACACACAATGTAACCTCTTCATTACAGCATACAAAAGTTGGATAGATAGATAGACAGACAGACAGACAGACAGACGTTAAATGAAAGTGCACCCTCTATGGGTCATTTTGGATTTTTGGGTCACTTTGGATCCAAAGGTTATTAGTTTAAATCCCAGCCACACCAAGCTGCCACCTCTGGGCCCCTGCGCAAGGCCCTTAACCCCATAGCTGTTCAGTTGTATAATAAGGATGTATGTGAGTCGCTCTGGATAAAGGCAGCCACCAAATGCCATAAAATGTAAATGCAAATGTTACGCAACACTATGAATTCTATAGTTTAACTAATCCGGACATTTTATAATTTCAAAATAGAAATACAACCTCAGATGAACAACACCATATTACACTGCATCATTACTTATTACAAAGACAAAAGCCAGAATGATGAAATCATGTGTGGTAAAAGTTGCACAGAATTCAACTGCTTGTAGAACCACTTTAAGCAGCAAGAATCTGAAGCAATGGTGTTCTGTGTGACTATCAATCTCTCACATTATTGGGAAAGAATTCTGGCTCAGTTTTCTTTACAGTGTTGCTTCAGTTCATTGAGGTTTGTGGGCATTTGTTTCTGCACCGCTCTCTTAAAAGGTCCTGCCACAGCATTTCAGTCGGGTTGAGGTCTTGACCAATGCAACACCTTGATTCTGTTCTTTTTCAGCCAGTCTGCTGTAGAGTTGCTGTCTGCATGGGATCATTGTCCTGTTGCATGACACGATTTCGGCCAAGCTCTAGTTGTCAGAGAGATGACCTCATATCTAACTCTAATATACTTTGAAAAATTACAGAGATCATGCCCAGCTCAATGGCTGCAAGTTGCCCATATCCAGTGGCTGCTAAACAAGCCAGAAACATCGCCCATTCACCACCGTGCTTGGCAGTTGGTATGAGGTGTTTGTGCTATAATGATATGGTGTATTTGGTTTTCTCCAAACATGGCTTGTGCATTATGGCCAATCATGTCCATGCCACTTACCCGCAATAACACCACCTTTGTAGGGCACTTGAGGATCTCAGTCAGGGGGTTGACATCATTCTTCTTCGCATCTGCTGATGAAAGAATGCAGCAGGAACGTTATATTACAGCGCAACTGTTCCTTCCAAACTGAACAGACAGAAGCTGAGTATTGAGTATTATGAAGTTACTGAGCAACTCAAAAACTATAATGATGAATTTAAGCAGTAATATCAACAGCCTGCTACAATGGCTTAAGACTTCAATCATACTAATCGTAAAACTATTTAGAATGGACATTTGGTGGCACCCAGATGAGGACGGGTTTCCTTTCAGAGTTTTTCCTTGCCACTTTCTCCGGCGAGCTGATCACTCGACACAGACTTATAGGCACCAAACGTGTAAATAAAAATTGTATAACCTCTTTACCACTGTAAAGGCAATTTTGGTCAATGTCCATTGTCCTTTACAAATAAAAGTGAATTAAATTAAATGATTTCTCTTTGAAAAGAACCAGAGGATTTATGCTATAGAATAGTCCTTGCTCTACCTTTCACATGCAGTCTGGGTGTAATAGAAACCATAACATTTTCTGTCTGCTTAAGCCTCATGTTTATTATCTATAGCAAGTATGATACAAAGTAATGACTTTTGGATATCTGCATTGGAAAAACAAAGGCCTGATGTGTAGCTTTGAGTGTAATGCACTACAGAAGCCAAACCTGCTGCTGCTGGAATAAAGCCAGGCACGTCAGCTGCATTTTGACTGGATACTCCGGCTAAGAAACACACAGACACACGGAGTCCACAAATAATTAAACCTAATATTGATAACAATAAAACCTGAATATTATTCCATTTAACAAATTAAAACAGAACTATAGTTAACCATTTTTTTTTAATAATGTGTATAACAGTAAACGAGTGTGATTAGCATGATTAGTGTGTGTCTGACAATGTGTAAGCTCACGCTTTTCTGTCGAGTCTCCGATGATGATCTTCCCACCCCGTTTGCTCGTTTTTTCCACTGACAGAGCGGTACTCAGCCCCTGTTCATGCTTGCCCAGGCCCTGGCCTTCCCGAAAGCCGTATTTCTGCATAATCTTGTGAGCCACAGTCCCCCTGCAGGAGACAAGCACACGCACACAATACATCCATTGTCAAGCATACACGGTGGTCTGGAAAATAAATCTCGGGTGATCGTGATCCTTGCTAACTGCGTTTACCCAAAGGTTGCCACATCCTACTTAAACTTTCATTAACCTACAAACTTCTGCCTCGTGTGTTTTTTTTTTACTTTTTTTTTTTAAATGGACTGCTAGAGATATACTCAATGTGCTTAAAGAGCAGGGTTCTAATTGTATTTAAATAAAAAAAAGGTAAGCGTATATATTTTTCACTTTTATCCTTAATGTAGTAAATCATTCAGCTGTTGATGTTCTGTGAAATCTTTAGGTGGTAACACTATGTATAATACAGAACAATAAACATCCGTCAGTAAATCAATAACTTTCTGTGGATGGAAAACACTCCATCCTAAAATTCTGAGGATGGAAGACACTTGTTTCCTGGGACAGTTTCTCAGCTTCAAGAGCATTGCTACCAATGTCTTATCTATGTCCTTTTTTTATGAGTAAGATTCAGGTCTCCTGACCTCCTGGAGCAGTGTATCACTACTGACCTATGCTCTGAATCCAGCTTTGGATAAGTGAAAGCATTTCATTGCGCTGTTCTTTTATACTGTACTTATATGTGGCAACATGCTGTCAGTCTCTTGTCAAGAGTCGGGACAAGACGTGTCTTGTTTAACTGCCATTGGGAAAATGATTCACGTTGCATTCCAGGCCAAATTATGTTTTTTAGGAAAGCAATAGCCCGATTCTCTACAGATCTCTCATTAAGGATTATCTAACGATGTAATGTACATGCTATGCTCTTCTGCTTTTATTCTTTGTCCAAGTATTCATGAACATGTAACATTACAAGATGTAAAATGAGGCAAGAACGAGCAGATAAAATTAAGGAATAAGCAGTGGCACTGACCCCATGTTTGCCAGGAAGGAGCTGGTGGGTCCCGGAGGCGAGCGTGGTCTCTCAGAGTCCTCAAAAACAGGAGGCGGGATCGCTGCTTTGGACCGCTGACGACTTTCATCTTCATTCGCGTACAACGTTGCTAATGAAATCAGAGAATTTCATTCACAGACTCAATTTCAAATTGACTGACGCTTGCAAACACGAGCACTTCGTTCTGCTTTCTGTACATCACTTTGTCAGGAAACTCAAATATATAAACTCTAATATTTAATAATACAACACACAACAAAAGGTTGCTGGATAAGATGGTGAAGACAAGAATACAATGACAGGCGAGTGATTTTTTTTTTTTTAAACAAGTAATGACAGTCTTTAACATTACCAAGACATCCAAAACCACTACAGATGCTCCAAGTGGCAAAGTGACATAGTACAGTTTGAAAGTGTTCATGTGTATGTTCACTTCTACAGTTTATAATTATGAAACCTTTGCATGATTGAATTAGAAAGAAGCAGGTAACTACAGCATGCACTAAAACACGATGTGAGACGTGTCCGATATTAGCAAACTTGTACGCCATATTTACACACTACAGATGGAAAAAAAAAAAAAACAAAAAAAAAAAAAACAACACACATTAACTATAAAATTTACTTACAGTCCTTCTCGACTAGAGATGATGGAGGTGCAATTGCGGCTCCTCCCATATCTGTGTGCAAACAAGACAACAATCAGAAAGAAAACATACTGGCTGAAAAGTAGTATTGTGTTCAAGAACCACCTCTGATTATCTGCCTACCTACCTACCTATCTAGCTACCTACCCTCCTACCTACTTACCTACCAACTTAAATATGTACCTGCCTACCTGAATATCTACAGTGGATACGGAAAGTATTCAGACCCCCTTAAATTTTCACTCTTTGTTATATTGCAGCCATTTTTTAAAATCATTTAAGTTCATTTCTTTTCCTCATCAATGTACACACAGCACCCCATATTGACAGAAAAACACAGATTTGTTGACATTTTTGGAGATTTATTAAAAAACTCAGGTGCTATCCATTTCTTCTGATCATCCTTGAGATGGTTCTACACCTTCATTTGAGTCCAGCTGTGTTTGATTATACTGATTGGACTTGATTAGGAAAGCCACACACCTGTCTATATAAGACCTTACAGATCACAATCCATGTCAGAGCAAATGAGGATCATGAGGTCAAAGGAACTACCTGAAGAGCTCAGAGACAGAATTGTGGCAAGGCACAGATCTGGCCAAAGTTACAAAAAAATTTCTGCTGCACTTAAGGTTCCTAAGAGCACAGTGGCCTCCATAATCCTTAAATGGAAGGCTTTTGGGACGACCAGAACCCTTCCTAGAGCTGGCCGTCCGGCCAAACTGAGCTATCGGGGGAGAAGAGCCTTGGTGAGAGAGGTAAAGAAGAACCCAAAGATCACTGTGGCTGAGCTCCAGAGATGCAGTTGGGAGATGGGAGAAAGTTGTAGAAAGTCAACCATCACTGCAGCCCTGCACCAGTCGGGGCTTTATGGCAGAGTGGCCCGACGGAAGCCTCTCCTCAGTGCAAGACACATGAAAGCCCGCATGGAGTTTGCTAAAAACACCTGAAGGACTCCAAGATGGTGGTGAGAAATAAGATTCTTTGGTCTGATGAGACCAAGATAGAACTTTCTGGCCTTAATTGTAAGCGGTATGTGTGGAGAAAACCAGGCACTGCTCATCACCTGTCCAATACAGTCCCAACAGTGAAGCCTGGTGGTGTTTTTCAGCTGCAGGGACAGGACGACTGGTTGCAATCGAGGGAAAGATGAATGTGGCCAAGTACAGGGATATCCTGGACGAAAACCTTCTCCAGAGTGCTCTGGACCTCAGACTGGGCCGAAGGTTTACTTTCCAACAAGACAATGACCCTAAGCACACAGCTAAAATAACGAAGGAGTGGCTTCACAACAACTCCGTGACTGTTCTTGAATGGCCCAGCCAGAGCCCTGACTTAAACCCAATTGAGCATCTCTGGAGAGACCTAAAAATGGCTGTCCACCAACGTTTACCATCCAACCTGACAGAACTGGAGAGGATCTGCAAGGAGGAATGGCAGAGGATCCCCAAATCCAGGTGTGAAAAACTTGTTGCATCTTTCCCAAAAAGACTCATGGCTGTATTAGATCAAAAGGGTGCTTCTACTAAATACTGAGCAAAGGGTCTGAATACTTAGGACCATGTGAAATATCATGAAAAATCAGTTTTTCTTTTTTAATAAATCTGCAACAATGTCAACAATTCTGTGTTTTTCTGTCAATATGGGGTGCTGTGTGTACATTAATGAGGAAAAGAAATGAACTTAAATGATTTTAGCAAATGGCTGCAATATAACAGAGTGAAAAATTTAAGGGTCTGTGAATACTTTCCGTACCCACTGTATATATCTACCTACATAATTATCTATCTCTCTATATGCCCATCTACCAACCAACCTAAATATCTACCTACTGACCTATCTATCTATCCATCCATCTCTCATACACTTATATACCTACCTACATTTCTACCTATATAGCTACCGACCTTCCAACCTACCTATCTAAATATTTACCTAATAATTTACTTTTTATCTACCTAAATATCAACCTATATAACTACCTACCTACCAAAATATCTACCTACATACCTAAATATCTACCTACTTACCTAAATATCCACCTACCTACATTAATAACTACCTACCTACCTGAATCTACTTCCCTACCTATCTAAATATCTACCTTCCTACCAATTGTTTTTCGTTCTTTGATTGTTGGAGGATATTGAAAAAAATCCAGGTAACTGTCTTCTTTTTTGAGATAATTTCCTTACAAATGGGATATAAAAAAAATTATTAAGTGAGAGAAACACTGAGTGTAAACAGTGCAGAAGTTTTAGGAAACACCCACTTCTCTTCCTCTTCTCTTTCTCATACTCCTCTTCTTCATCAGACTCGGCCTCTGCAGGGAAGCGAGAGAAACCACTTGGTGCTCCTCCTTCATGACGCTCTTTACGCTTCCTACAAAAAAAATAAAGAAATAAAAATAAAGAAACACACCTGTGACCTGTGAAATAACAATCTCCAGTGCATAGGTGTGGGTTGTAAGATTGTTGTTGCGCATGTGGACGTACTTCTCCCTCTCCTCTATCTCCTTCTGTCGCTCCTGCTCTCTCTGCCTCTGCCGCTCTTCTCGCTGCCGTTTTAACACTTTCTCATAGTCGTTGGGGAACATGGGATCGTACTCGTCAGCGAGCGGGATCAGGACATCGCTTGAAGAAAAGGCAGCAGGTGCAGGGTCCTACCCCACAAAAACATGTTAAGTTAAATGCATTAAGAATACTAACATGATAATGTTTGACAGACCTCAGTGCCACGGTGTAAAAAGCTCTAAATAAAGAATCCTGCACATGCTCTTGACTTGCTCGCTTCTCACCTTTAACCCTGTTGCTGTGTGTGGAGGCGTGTCTGAGATCTGTCTGTCATCTACACTGCTTCCCCGCTTCAGATCGATAACTGGAGCCAGGACATTTGACTGCCGCATCCTCTGCGTCTGCAAAAAGATTTATTAAATATATAGTTAAATAGAAGCGAAATGTTGAAGTCATAAAATTTTGAAATAAGAACACATTTTATGGTAAATCCAAGAAAAAAAGTGGGCAAAATGTAAAAATAAATGGACCACACCGGCTTTTGCCTCATTCTTCAGCATTAAACAATTGCAAAGTCATAAGATATAAAAGCCAACCAGGTTCCAATATGCAAATGTCTGATTTATCAGAAAACATGGGAGAGCATTTGCAGGTCTCAAAATCCTAGGGTCAAGACTTTATAATGATAAAAGCATTTCTACTGTTTATGTCATGCAGTACGGTTTTGCCAATTAATCAGCACCAATAGTTGATTGTTGGAACGATCAGCAAAAATCCAAATAGATGGCTTGCATCCATTGCTAGACTGAGAAGGTCCACTGTTATTACGAGAGCGGCCTCTAGAGGCGAATCACTAAAGCCTTGTTAATCGTGTTTATACCGTGAGACTGCTATATTATATTTATTATATGACTATATTATTTAATATAGTCCTATTTATTTAATTTAGCACATTTTCATGATTCAGTACTGATTTTTAATTTATTGTAATAAAGTTGAGTACTATTTACATGGAGTGTTTTTTTATCCAGTATACATTTTAAAAACTATTGGTTGATTAATCGGTTATCTTTGAGTACGATCTAATCTAGCAACAGGTATCGGTAAAATCCACTATCGGTCGAACCATTCAGTGAACCATTTTTTTTTCATGATTCATTGATAGCTGGCAAAGACAGCCACATTTTCATTCCAAATGTCAGCCCTTTAATTGAGTCATTGCCATGCCAGGCAGTTTATTATGCTGTAAACGAAACAATTTAAGGTTGCGTTGAACACTGCTCAAAAAAATACTCTGTAAATGAAGGAATAATTAACAAACAAAAAACTTTTCTTTTTGCATGTTTATGACAGAATTTATGACATGATCCTTCCAAACCCTGAGAAACAATCACATACTTTAAGTGCCTTAATGGTCCCCACATAACCATCACTAGAAGTTTTTATTTTATCCCGTTTATCGATTCTCAACCCAATAAAATGATGCACAAACCCCCTGTACCTTGGCCTGTGTCAGGGCTGCTTTCTTCACTTTAAGCTGCGACTGCAGCAGTTTGAAGTTCTTCGACCAGCCTTCAGTTTTTGCATCGCTGGTGGCAACCCCCAAATCATCATACAGAGACATGTTCGCCTGCACACACACACACACACACACACACACACACACACACACACACACACAGAAAGAAT
>JAAIIK010000017.1:1568565-1599970 GCA_014706435.1 Silurus glanis | reverse complement strand
ATATATATATATATAAATAAATTCACTCTTTTTGAGGAACACACAGAATGTAAAGTTTTGGTGTGTCTATGGAGCTAAATATTCAGAATAGTCTCATTAATCATGTAGTGCAATAGGCACTTCAACAATGATAACTAACATTGGTTATGTTACACAATACTCACATGCCCACATACCTTTTCTAGCAATTATTAATAACCCCGAATACAGTCTGTATTAAATATCGAGCATTATTATAC
The DNA here is from genome assembly GCA_014706435.1 of Silurus glanis. Taxonomy (NCBI): domain Eukaryota; kingdom Metazoa; phylum Chordata; class Actinopteri; order Siluriformes; family Siluridae; genus Silurus; species Silurus glanis. The sequence continues at coordinate 1,599,731 of JAAIIK010000017.1, read as the reverse complement.
ACATTTCCCCCATAACAATACAGCGTTAATGAGTGTAGCATTTAAAACTTAGCAATAGCCTTAACTAGCAGAACGAAAAAAAAACCAAGCAAACAATCCAAACACGGAACAAATCAACAAACAAAAAACGACTCGAGTTTTAGTCTAAAAAAACAAATCCACAATAATACAAACCAAAAGTCAGAGATCAAAATATTCCAGTAAATCGGAACACCATGCTAGCTTCAACAGCGCCTTCGCATTGTTGTCGCGCCAAAACAACGTCATCAGCCGTGGACGCAAAGCCGACCGTCGGCTTTTACTTGTCTCTCTGCTGTCATCTAGTGGTGAAATCTAACACTTACACAGGAGCGTTGATTCAGTTAATGACTAGGTGTTTTAACCTACATATGAAACTGATGATCATTAGCATCTACTTGATAATTGGTAAATCAAACACCTGACTCTGATCCTACAAAATCCCAGACGTTGTGCAAGTGTACACAGTGTGTGAAAGTGAGAAGTGAAAGCCAAAGGTGTGTGCTTATTATCGTTGTCATGTAGGAAACTGAACCCAGTCTGAAGTCCAGAGGCCTGTGAAACAGGTATTATTTTAGAATATATCTGTACTTTGCGCTATTCAGCTTTCCTTTAGATCTGTTTTTTCCTTCCTGACCAGTTGCCGAGTCCCTGCTGCAGAAAATCACCCCACAGCATTACGCTGTTACCATCATGCTTTACTATTGGGATGTTTTTGGGCAGATGACGAGCGGTGCCTGATTTCTTCCAGACATTACTTTTAGAATTGAGGTCAAACATTCTTGGTTTTATCAGACCAGGGAATCTTGTTCCACACAGACTGAGTGTCCTTCAGTTGCTTGTTGGCAAACTTCAAGTGGCCTTCCATGGGTTTTGCACTCAGGCTTCTGTCTAAGCACAAAGCCCAGATCGGTGGAGGCAGCAGTGATGGTTGTCCCATCTCCACACAGGTTCTCCGGAGCTCAGTCAGAGTGATCATTGGGTTCTTAGTCATCTCTCTTGCTAAGGTCCTTCTCCCCTGATTGCTCAGAGTGGCCATGTGATCAGATTTTTTAGAAGAGTCCTGGGTGTGTCCATTTGAAAATGATAGAGGACATTGTGCTCTTGGGAATCTTCAGGAATCTTCAGGAATCTTCATCTTCAATTTTTTTTAGCAGCCTTCCCCAGATCTGAGCCTTGCACCTTTGACCTCATAGCTTGGTTTTTGCTCTGTGTGCCTTTCCAAATCATGTCCAGTCAATAAACTTAGTTCACAGGTAGTCTCAAATCAAGGTGTAGAAACCTCTCAGCAAGAAATGGGAGACACCTGAGCTAATTTTCTAGTGTTGTTGCAAAGGGTCTTAATACTTACGTGTGGTATTTAAAATAATAATTCTGTTTTCACTTTTTCGTTATCTGAACTACTGTATTATGAGCTGCAACATAACAAATTTGAAAAAAAGTGAAGGGTGTGTGTGTGTGTGTGTGTGTGTGTGTGTGTGTGTGTGTTAGAAGCAGGAAAAATGGGCGAGCGTAAGGATTTAAACGAGTTTGACAAGCACAAAATTGTGATGGCTAGACGACTGGGTCAGAGCATCTCCAAAACTGCAGCTCTTGTGGAGTGTCGCTGGTCTGCAGTGGTCAGTATTTTTCCGAAGTGGTCCGAAGAAGGAACAGTAGCTCAGTCATAATTCCTGTAGCTCAATTTGCTGAAGAAGTTGATTAATAAATTAAGTATATATATAGTTGTAGTTATAGCTTTTGTTTCATCCGCCAAGAAAAAGAACGTGATCACAATTTCAGCTAGATTGAAAAAAGAGACATCACCTGGTCATTTTTCCAATTGTTTGGTGTGAACATGAACTAAAGCTTCTGCCCGTATCGGCATGCTTTTAGATATTGTTCTGCTGTCATATGAAACTAAATTGTAAATCAACAACCTGCTGCTGACTAGTTGTTATGTTCACATTTACAGCACTGATTATCACAAAACTGTGTACTGATCAGTTTGACTGTGTCTATTGTCCTGTTTTAGTAATGATTGTACTTTATGTTAAGTTAATAATGCAGTAATGTTATGTTAATTGTCTACTTTATGTAGCCCTGTCTAGACCTGTGTCTTGTTAGTTCGTAGTTGTTTGTGTAAGTCCTGGAGGAACATTATTTGGATATACTGTGTATCGTATCAGCCGGGTATGGCACTATATAGAAGCAATAAACAACAAATAATTAAAGCTGAACTCACTTAAAGTGTTACTGTGTTATAATCCTGTATTAATTGCAGTACATAGTCTGTAAATACATTCCTTATCAATGCAGAGCCAGTGCTTTAAAAATCCACATTCATGAAATAACTGTGTGAAGTTTGTCTGTACAGAAAAAAAAAACCAAAAGTAGTCAATTAGAGGGAATAAAATAATTAGTTCTTATGTAATTGCTGCAATGAAACTGTTGCCAGCAACAAGTGCAATATTACTCAGTGTGCGTTAAAATGGAATGCTGTTCCTCGAGGTCAGAGTTGTACAGGCTTGTGTGCGGTTGTGTACATTCTGCTTCACTGAAGAATTCATGGAGTTGATGTGCTTAAAACTTGGTTCGGCAACTCTATCTGTAGATCTGTAGAGCCCCTATTTGACTTTGAGGAAACCTGTGGGGTTTATATGAAACGTATGAAAAAAACAAGAAACGTGATTCCAGTGGGTTGGATGTCGGTGCCGGATTATCCGGTTTGAGCGTTTCAGAATAGATTTATCTTTAGAGTGCCTGGAGTTTGCCCAGAACAAAATGAATTAAAACCACGGAGTGATTGACAGCGATGTGGGTGGTGGTGTGTGTGGAAAATCAGGTACGGATTAGGTCTTTTGAGAAAAAACAAAACATGAGGTAGATGTTTACTACTGGGACAGGGCCGGAAAATAATACACGCATCGTTCCTGCGAAAGGGTCCGGATCCGACCCCGTCGCAAAGTATGTGAATAGTGACCTTGGTTTTCACAGCAACAAAGAAAGACCATTCCTTTTCAACGAGACCTAATGACTTCCAGTAACGAGTGGCATGACCAGTCGATCTACTAGCAATGGGTGTGTCTAGTGACGTGAAAAAGGTGACAAAAGCGTAACTCCGCACAAACATGCGTTAGTGTAATGACTACTGATGGCAGTAAAGACAACATGATTTGTTGAATGCGTGTGTGGCAATCCGTTAAAAAGATTTACGAGGGCAACCTGTTGTAATCACACCTGCAGAGACTTGGATGTGAAGTGCATGGAGAAGCAGGACGGTTGCCCATTTTTTCCTGCTTCCAACACATCAACTTTATGAAACAGCTGTTTAATGCCAAGAGATAATGAGTGTCAGTGGGTTTTAATGTTATGACTGATCTAAATTACTCAAAAAATATCTGCTTTTATACATTTTCAGTTCAGATCGAGGATGTAGGAGATCAGTAAAGCAGAACACTGTTTTTAAATCTGGAGAAAATGAAAATGGAAAGCCAAAAATGTCACGAGACAGACCACAGTAGACTTACTGAAAGACAAGGGAAAGCATAGTGAAAGTGGTGCCGCGACACGTCTTTACGGTAAAGCACGTGAGCGACCTGAGTGACGCGTGGATAAGGGAAGCCGGGTATTTTGCGCTCCTGAGTCAGCAATAAGCACGAGGCAGAGATCAAACGCGTACTGCGGGTTTTTTCCCCCCAATTAATAGGACTAATGTAGGTAACAAACACATGCTGATCGAGGTAAGAGGGTTTATTGACCGCGTGTAGAGTCTGGAGTGTTTTTCTTCTCCTCTTCTTTCTGTATGTGGCGTAAAAAGTGGCGTTGCATTTAACTACTGCTGCTGTTGTTGTTGTTGTTTTTTTGTTTTTTTTTTAGGTAAACTTTCAGGCATTTTAATCTCGACATCACACACACGCACAAGGAGAGCGCGGATTATATCTCTCCAACTCGTGCAAAGTGAAAGTGAAAGTATTCGCGCGCCCAGAAATAAGGAAGGAAATACTGACGCGCGCACCCGCAAGATGCGCGCTCGCGCATACACGCACAACTGCTTCATCTGTCCTAGTCCCTAAAATGCGTGTGGAGCTCTTGAAGGACAGTCAGGCTCGGACAACCCGGACGCACTGGATATGCGCGCATCCACTCTAACTTTCATTTTCATCATCTCTGAGTACTCCATCATCACAGGAGGAGATGGTGAGTTAGACAGAACATCCACCTTCCTGCTGTGATTCAGACAGGTTTTCTTCTTTAACACCTCCTGTAGCACCAACGTGCTGTTGATTGTGAGTAGGTAATGACGATGCAGCCATGAAACATTATTTACAGGGGGAACTCAGATCTGCAATTTTATTATCCTTTTCTGTGTCAGGAATCTTGCTCTCTTTTTTTTTTAATACAATTGCATAATATCATGATTATATATTTAAAAAAAAAAAGAGCACATGATTTTACACAATCAGGAATCCTAAATAAATAATTTATTTATTATTTTTGATTTTCACATGGTGTTGAAATACAATGCAGACTGGATGTTTTGACATCAATATATGGTTATCCTGGCAAATGGCAGAATCAGTGTGTTATTGTGAATTTGTGGAAATGATGACATACTTATTGTTATCTGATATTGAACGGATGATAATCTGTTCCCAATCTGATTCATATTGGAAATTCATCACTAACAATATGTGCTTCTTTAACCTAGCAGGTTTGGGTTAGTATGTTGATCCAGTATGTTATTTTTGTGTTTTGTGTGTGTTTTCTTAACCAAATTTGGGTCAATTTACTATATTCCTGGGATCGAAGTCACGTTTATGTCGCATCAGCAGATTTTTTTTGTCGTTTTAGCAGAAAAATAGCTTTAGTAGCTTTTTTTTATTTGTCAGGAAATGTTTTTTTTTTTAAATAAAACATAATAATGTTATATATGCATATATAGTCATATATGCATTAGTGCCTACATAACTTTCAGTTAAGGCCGAATGTTTTTTTCTTGCGAGAATCAGCTAAAACTACAAATCATTGCAATTTACAATATCTGAATATGTCCCAACATACATCTGTCATATATATTTTTAACTACAGCATTTGTAGACAAAATAATTGGTTGCAGACAAAAATTGATCATAGAAACATTGGGTCAAAAGAAGGTTGATAATAAATCTCAAATTTGTTTTCATTAATAACAGTTGATCAAAAAATAAGAAGATACACATATGCAAGTATTTTATGTTCTTTTGTTTTTAGACAGAAAATCTTTGTAATGATAGAAAACTAAAATGAAAATGATTGTAAGCTATTAACTGTATAATAAATAATTGAATAATGAAAAAAAAAAACTTTTAGGACAATATCTTGCATCAAATGAATTGATCTTAAAATGATCTCAGAACATATGACCAAGAAAAATGTAGATGACATTGTTGAGGTTTACAAACAAGATCATAGGAGGAAAGACGGAATAAGAAGGAGTTGAATTATAATTTTTTTGGCTGACTATATATTCTGTAATTTGGGTTCCATAATATAATTCTATAATATTGGGTCAATTTGATCTCAGGTGAGGAAAACATGCTAGATTTAGCTAAAAATATCCAATTACAGTTTTTACGCGTCTATTCAAACAAGCTTTTCTAGTCATGCATTAGAATTTTGTGGACTTTGGACAAGGTTAGAGCCGGAAAAAGGGAAAGAAATTTGTAAGTGAGTCATGTCAGAGTTATTAAAAAAGAAAAGATACTCTCATGAGCATAGAACATTAGAAGTGGATGTTAGGCGATGTAGCTGATAGCTGGAAAGGTCTGTCACTCTTATTACATTGATATGCTAAGTAAATAGATTTTAACAAAACTACTTGAACTTTAAATTGACACTTATTGCATTTGGCACTCACTCTTATCCAGATTGACTTACGCTTATTTATATAACTGAGTAGTTGAGGTTTAGGGGCCTTGCTAAATCTACAGACTGGCAATGCAGTAATTTACACTCATGTTTTTTCTAGCCAGAAGTCCAACATATTAGTCAGTGAGCTACTGCTGAATTTGCTGAATTTGCACAGTTGTACATTGTACATTCATTGTCTATCTGGCAAAAAACGTATTTATACTGGAAAACATTTCCAGACTGTTTGGCTTCTGCATATGTGGGGATTAAATGTACTAGGAAGCCACTGAGTGATTCAGGGGGTTATTTATGACCCAGATTCTGATTTTATTTCTGCCAAAATGATTACAAATTTGTTTTTTTGAACAGTGACCATTTGCTCAAATACTCATTCTGGAGGTCATCTTCATTATCTATTGCTTGTGTGATTGTTCATTAATGAGAACATGAAGGACATGGGAAGTATTCCTGCCTAAATTTCCACCCAACATTCTTTTTGCTGGGCAAAGTACATATATTTAAATAGCAACAGGATCCTTTGTCTGTTAAAGGGCCAAAACACCAGACTGCTGCAATATCAATCATAATTTTTTTCATGATGAAGGAATCCAAAAGGATCACTATCCTCATCTGGCATTTGTTTTGCATTGTGTTATTGAAATCCTGGTTGTAAAAGAAAGCAGTTACCATATCAACAAACCAATACTGCGTGAGCGAGGCATACCACTGATACTATAATAAAAGGACGTTGTATTAGTCCATTATTTAAAAATAGCGCAGATTATTCTAGAGTTTTGTGCTGAGATGGGCAGAGGGAAAACACCAGCGACACTGACATAATGGTTCGATAGCTATACATTCTATATATAAGCTCTTACACGTATTGTTCGTTTATCTAACCGAGAAAACTACAAAATATAGTATATAGGCAAGTAGCATTACAGTGACTCTGGGCCCTAGTAACTGCCCGTATGAAACGTCTTCTCACAGTTTGATAAGATATGTCTCGTAATAATAATTAAATAAACGAAGAAACCCTGCATATATGAGATGTTGGCGTGTAAAGGAAAAACCCAATCGTCACATTTCTTTCCATCATTAAGCAAAATATTGTACCCATCTCGTGTTTTTCTTCATTTTTCCCCCAGTGGGGAAAATATTCACAGATTAATTCCATCAGGCCCATTCTGCTGATAAAATGTCTTTTTTTATTTCGTCTTTACACTCCGATTAGTCAGAATCTCTGGTTTGCGTTCTCGTTGCTCAATTGCACAATTACAAGTCAGCTTTTTGTGTAAGCAGATTTGCAAAACTACATGCACTATTTAATTTCATCGGTTTTTGATGCACCACATTCATCATGCTTTTTGAACTTAGGACTTGGCATCATGCATTAAAAGCTGCAAACAGGGAGATGATTTATTACAAAGGCTGGCTGTGTAGGTGTCTTTTTATTGTGTACCCTTGGGAAGTTGACACAAAAAGCGTAAATGGTAATGTGCCATTGTGAAATCGTTTTAAAACATGTTATCTGCACATAGTTCTTAAGTCCATCATGGACATTTAAAGAGTCTGTAATTAATTACAGTCAAAATTTATATTGTATACATTTCTTTTCAGCAGCTAAGCTGAATCACGTAATCGAATTATGACACTGTGTGAAAAGCGTTAGTGGTCCTTAGGCTATATTTGCAGCATTTTTATTAATGTGAAATTATATATACTGCCAGAAAAACTCGGTTTCGTCCTTTCGGTCAGTTTTCACAGAATTCAACCAAAGCTTAATGTTACCATCTACAGCACAGTATTTCTCTTGTTATTAAATGTCAGCTACATGGTCTATTCAGTCACAAAGCCGTCCGTTATGTAACAGCGGAATAACTGGAGACACATTTGAAAGGTTGTCAAAAAGCAGATTTTTTTTGTTTGTTTGACTCAAATCGAATTGCCGGATATGGTAAACGCACTCTAAGCACTCTAAGTCCCTAAATCCCTCGATTTTATGAAGGACATAAAAATATGTCTCTCTGGACTGGATAGGCTTGTCTGCCAAATGCCAAAAATACCGTACTGTAGTGTAGCTTGGACTTTGTGTCAGAAGTCTGAATTTATCGTTTATTAAATATGAATATAATATCCTGAAAATTCAAGAAGTAATAAGCATGAGTAAAGCTCACTCATTTATCAATCAGTAGTATATTTTACTGTTAAGTGGACAGTGGGGATTCATTCTAGACACACGAACATGTCCACTTGTGACTGGCTAACTTGACATGAACAGACTTCTGAGCATTAGAGGCTTAAAATACCTCGCAGAGGTGTTTATCAGTGATCTGTGTGAGGAGCCTATTCTAAATGGTTTCTCTTTTAGGCCCACATGTGACAAGTGCTCATGTTTATACAAAATTGACTGCCCAATGGAGCTGGTTTACTTTTAGGACATTATTATGGTCCTACAGTGCTTTCAAATGATAGTAAATTTTCAGGCTTTTTCAGGCTGTGTTTCTGTGACTTAATGTAATGAAATGCACCATTTATGGAGAAAGAAAAGGAAAAGGATGTGGTTATCTAGTGTTTGCTATGTGTAGTTATAGTGTAGTCATCAGCATGTTGTAAAAAGCACGTTGCTTGTTCATCTGAGATTTCAGTACATTGACCTTATGGCTCATTAAAGGCAGGATACCAGAATTTAATGAAAATTGACTGGAAAATGAATGGAACGTGATGCTCTCACTTTTCTGGAGATCTGTTCAACCACATTTGTCAACACAACTAATAAACCTATCCATCATCAGCTACATTAAAAATGCAGTCGATTAGTCATTCCACATGCCAAGCAAATTCTTGTGTGAAATTGAATTTGAATAGGTCTACATTCACCAGCCATTTTATTAGGAACACCATACTATTTACAATACTGGATAGCACCTATTGGTTTAGATACAAAATATACTGTACTTCAATCAACTGTTTTACACTATATTCAGTAATGAGAAAAATAATGAAATTAGGTGAACAGCAGTTCCCAGAGGCAATCAAGATAATTTTATCTGGAGTTTTATCTGGAATCGACAAGGTAATTAAAGGATGTGGTGAACTCAGTCTACTTGTATCACTAACATGATCAGATATTGGCTTAATAAAAAGGCCAGGACTTGAGTTTATTGTGAATGAGTTTATTAAAAGAGACTTGCATGTACAATCAAATTTAAATTGCAGTATTCAAATCAGACTTAGGGCAATATATGAACAGGTTATCAGGCCATAACCAGAGTGTGAGATAACAAAATAAGGAGTAGGGATTTTGTTGCCTGGTATGCCAGAAGAAATATTGACAGAGTACATTTTAGTGTGTGTGTGTGTGTGTGTGTGTGTGTGTGTGTGTGTGTGTGTGTGTATTTCCATTGTACTTATATGCTGTGGTGTGGTTTGATTAGTAAGATTAGTTATAATGTAAACAGGAAGTTAAAGTCTGTTTGAAGATGGACATGCATTCCTGGAAAATGAGCCTGATTCAACACCGTTGTGACTCTTATTATACATCGCACTTGGCAAAATTCATATATTTCAGAGGAAAAAATGATGAATTATTTTACTGTAATACTGAAATAATTCATTTTGAAAAGTAACTTGAAAACTCCTTGACACACTGCTAATACAGTAAAGAATGACTTCTATGGACTTTTATGGCAAATTCAAGCGTGACTTAAGTCAAGTCAAGTTCTGTAGCGCTTTTCACAACAGACATTGTCTCAAAGCAGCTTTACAGAATTTAACAGTTAAGATGAACGATGTATATTTATCCCTGATGAGCAGCCATGGCGACTGTGGCAAGGAAAAACTCCCTAAGATGTTATGAGGAAGAAACCTTGAGAGGAACCAGACTCAAAAGGGGAACCCATCCTCATTTGCGTGACATCATGAGTGTGATTATAGTCTTTAAACAATACAGAACACTGGAGAGTGAGAACTAACATAAGCACTGGAATGTAAGATTATGAGTAATGTTCTTTCTACAGTAATTTGTGGTTATAGAACTAGGAGCTACTGAGCAACTCATAAAATAGCCCAAAATTTGAGATCATCATAGATCCAACACCAGCTTCTCCATGCCAGAGCCTTTAAACACTCAAGGACGTCCAGTGTCCAAACTCCACATGAAGTGGGATCCAATTGGCGCTGGTACGTCTGTAGATGGTTTGGGATGTTTGCGGGGTCGGTATATACTTCTTTAAAGGTCCACAATCTTCATGAGGTGGGACGTGATTGGGGCTGACTTAATGGGTGCAAACATTAATTCATTGGACAAGAGACTTGTAGCACTGTTTTGTTTCCTGGCTAAATTGATGACTTCACTGGGGTTGAATGGGACTGTAAACAGTTGTTTTTCTTTTTCAAAAGAAAACCCTTTGCACATCTTCTTCATACAATGATCAGGAGATCTCTCAATGAGGCACAAACTTGTTTTTTGCCAACACTGAAATCATCTCAAAATTTTATATATATAGAACTGGTCAGAATTACTGAATGCCCCGATCTGTGATTAAACAAACCACTGTAAAGAACATAAACAGGTATTTACTTTAATAACCACAAGTACACACATACACACACATATATGCATTAGTTGGCCTTTAGTTGTTGTATATTGTGTGCCCTACAAAAAGAAGCAGTAGCTGATGCTTGGTTTAAATCCAAGAGAAAATCCAAAGTACGGTCTGCTTCAAAAAATTGTCTAAGTGCCAAATGCTAGATTTAACTTGCACAGATGATTCATTCAATTCAATTCATTTTATTTGTATAGCGCTTTTAACAATGAACATTGTCTCAAAGCAGCTTTACACAGATAATGTGGTGATTAAAAGTGAATATGTTCTTTATAAGTAAGTTTGTCCCTGATGAGTGAGCCGGTGGCGACTGTGGCAAGGAAAAACTCCCCGAGATGGCATAAGGAAGAAACCTTGAGAGGAACCAGACTCAAGAGGGAACCCATCCTCATCTGGGTTACACCGAATGTCCATTTATAGCAGATATTCGATGTTGCTGGGTACAGTGATGGTGATCAGAAGCGAAAAGTCCTGTCTGCTACATAGTCCTGAGTCCATGTAGCAGACTGTTGTCATTAACTACAGTCCAAATCCATCCTCAAAGCTCCCGTTCTTACTCCGGAATTTCATGGAACCACCCAAGGTGTTGACGAGAAACCGTCCCAAGCTGCACAGAGTGGCCTCCAGTCGAAGAGAACACTATCCAGAGGCAGGCCTGGTGGGAAGTGGATTATTATATGGATATTATATGGATTATTAAGTGTCCTTATTGTTGTTTGAAAGTTAATGTCACTGTGCAGTTTGGACTCCGGCAAGACTCGCTATGGCAGCATAGCTAAAAGGGAGAACCAGAAGGTAACACCGACATGAGGGATCTCTGGGATAAGAGACGACCCACCACACCACTGTCAACAAACCTGAGTGAACGTGTGAGAGTGAGGGGACGACAGCATACAAATATCCCAGTTCACCAAACACTCTATATGCATGATCCCTCCAGATCTGCGCCTTTACCTAAGAAAAAATCTACTGATAAAAGACTTGACTAAATAAATACGTTTTCAACCTCGACTTGAACACTGAGACTGTGTCTGAGTCCCAAACACTGATTGGAAGGTTGTTCCATAACTGTGGGGCTTTATAAGAGAAAGCTCTGCCCCCTGCAGTAGTCTTCATTATTTGAGGTACCAACAAATAACCTGCACCTTTTGATCTAAGTAGGCGTGGAGGATCATACTGGTACAGAAGTTCACTCAGATACTGCAGTGAGAGACCGTTAAGTGCTTTATACTTCAGTAGTAGTATTTTATAATCAATGCGAGATTTGATTGGGAGCCAGTGTAGACTGATTAAAACAGGGGTGATGTGGTCATATTTTCTAGATCTATTGAGGACTCTAACTGCTGCATTCTGAACTAACTAAAGCTTATTTATGCACTTACTCGAACACCCAGACTGTAAAGCGTTACAGTAGTCTAATCTAGATGTAACAAAAGCATGACCTAGTTTTTCTGCATCCTGTAAAGACAACATATTTCTAATTTTAGCAATATTTCTAAGGTGAAAGAAGGCGATCCTGGTGATATTATTCACGTGAGCCTCAAAGGAAAGACTAAGGTCAATAATAACACCAAGGTCTTTGACAGCCGTACACGTTGAAACAGAAACACCATCCAGAGATGCTACATAATCAGAAAGTTTGCTTCATAAGGTTGATGTTCTTGTATGGACTTCACTATGGAGTCTCTCATTTAGAGAGTCTGGTATCTGTCTGTTCTCTTTCTCCTACTGATGAGATAAGGATGAGCTGGACCACACCTACACCGATGGCCACACGGTAATCTGGCTGGTCGGCCTTGCATAGGTCAAGGGGACCAAACTGATTGTTGGTAAAGTTAAAGGCTTGCATCCTGTCCTGACTAAACATCTGGTAGATGCCATTGCCCAGTATGACTGATTCTGACTTGCAGGAGTATGAGTGTCTTGCTGTCATGCTGAAAAGTTGCACCGATTCATTCTTCTTCTCCAAATAAGACAAAACTCCAGACTTGAAGGCATACCGTCAGGTTGACAGCCACAGTATTGACGAAGACCATTTTTGTTGTGTCATTCTTGGTGAAGTTCATAGAGACATATCCCTCTTTCAAAGTGATCATGAAACTGGCAGTATTCCTTTTACATTTGCCGGTACCTTCAGCACTTCCTGGAACAATATAGGTGCCTACCATCTGCCTGTTGTTGACCTGGACCTGGATTGCTGCCTGGACCATGACGTTTGTTTCCATCTTTCACAGTGTAGTTTCTCACTATGATGTTGGTTGGCTGCGTTGGTTTTGGGGTGGGTGGTGTTGCTGTAGTAGCAGTGGTAACATTGGCATGGTAGTATTGTGAGTGTTTGGATGAGCAGTGGTAACATTGGTGGTGGTAGTATTGTGAGTGGTTGGAGAAGCAGTGGTAACATTGGGGGTGGTAGTATTGTGAGTGGTTGGATGAGTAGTGGTAACATTAGGGGTGATAGTTTTGTGAGTGGTTGGGGTGGGAGTGGTTACATTGGTATGGGCAGTTGTTTTTGAAGAGGTAGGAGCTGTGGAGGAAAACAAACCAGCGGCATGCTGGCAGCCAGCCTAGGGCGTCTGGCATCTTCCTGAGCTGAAGTGAAAGCTGTCGCCAACACAAAGACAGACACTATGAAGTGCCAAGGTTATTTTTTTATAAAGACTTGCATGAGGGCGTGTGTGTTGTTCTTGTGTTATCAGTCACAAGCTCTCATGCATCATGGATATACTGAAAAAAAGTAGCTGGGATTGTGGAACTGTGGTAGAACAGGTCATGTTGTTTCTGAAAATTATTGGTCTACTTAAATATTGACCTTTATGTCTGTATACATTCACGAATGCATTCTTAGATTTCTGTCGGACAATCACAAATGAGCAGAGCAGTTTCGACATTGACTCAACTGTTGATGGACATTTATAGTATTTATATTTTGTTACTGTTTGGAAGCACATTTTTCATGTATTTAATTAAATTAGAATCCACAAGCGTATGGTACTTTCACTGTGTATCTGTTATAAGAGAAAACGCTTTCTCTTTAAAAGGGTGATGTAATGCGCAGGGGAATGGAACACTGAACTGCATCAATTATTAAAATCTCCTTATTCATTAATCAGTGCTTTTACTATGATAAGTTCATTCAGAAAGCACACACTCTTCTGTCCTTTATCTTAAGTCGAAATGTAAAAGTGGTCATTTTACTTTTTTGGGGGGGTCGTATTTAAGCAGAGTATTTAAAATTTGTGTGTGCTTCCTCCTCCAGTGGTTGTGGAGTCATTTGGACAATTATGAATTATTTATTTATTTATTTACATTTTGTTATTTTACAGTTTTTTATTTTTTTTTATTTTTTTTTTATACTTATTTCAAGGGCACAATGTACTTTTGGCCGATTGTTCTGGGCACATATTGAGAACGCTGTGTGTTCCCTTAGTCGTTTGTAGTCCAGTCCCTCTTTGTAGTGCAGTCATTATACCCACAATTTTTCACAGATTTCTACAGCACATCATTACATGACACACTTTGATGAATGTAGGGTTTATTTATGTTGACTCCCTGTCTGCTTAATGGGTAACTTATTGAGAGTAGATCCAATGCATTTAGCAGAGTGTAACTATGATAACATTACATTTACTTCAAATCAAGGAGTCATATTCACAAGTCGCAACCACACGATCTCATGAATCATCATTTACACAATTCACGCAATATAACCATGTACGCATGTGTGAGTTTGTGTCTGTGTTTGAAATCATTGTGTGAAAAGTGTTTATTCCTTTTTTCCTTTCAGGAAATTGTGGGAATCCTCCTGACATTGACAATACAGAGAAAGCCAAAAATACGCCAAATACCAATTTCCGCATGATGTGTAAACCCGGATACATGAGAAAAGCTGGAACTTCTAACCTCTTTAAATGTAAAAACAACTCGTGGGTGAACAATCCTCCTCTAGAATGCATACGTAAGGCACCTCTGTTTAATTATACTTTTGCTTATAATGCTGTTTTATAATGTTTATTGCTCAGGCTTTGCTAGAATTTTTTATTTATTTATTAAAAGTATCCAAACTGTGTATTAGAAAAATATCTGATTTTCTAAATGGGATTATGCAGTTACCTTATAAACTTATATATCACTTTTTTCTTTTTGTGTGGTCTTTATGTTTGTAAATGTGCTTCCTGTGAAATCTAGAACCGCCATGTGAGTACTCTTTCTTCATAACCTTATTTCCTCTCTGTCATTTTTTGACATTTGGTTTAGATTTTAATCCTACAGCTGTCTTTTCCTGCCTTAAGATTATTACATTTCAATCGATTTCTGAGACAACGTGTTTGGGTTTTAAATTGGTACTTGTCAATCATGTCTTTCTGACTGCCTCTCTACCTCTATAATATCTCTTTCTATATTTCTTTACCTTTATTCCACGTACACGTTTACAATGCGTCAAACCTGATCTATTCATTGTAATAAAAAAATAGTTGTGCATATTCTATCTAAGCATATGTTTGAAAAAATGGTCATTGAAAAGCTTTGACTCATGCTCAATGTTATATATCACAGACAGAAGCTCACAGAATCCCACGCCTCATTCAACTTTCACACCATCATGGTCCAGCCATGGTACACAGGCAATGAACAGCACTCCCACAGTGTCTGGTACGTGTCGTTTTAGAACTTGCGTGGGTTGTACGTGTTTCCGTGTAACTGTGTGTCTGCATTGGGCCTTGCTGATATTTTCTTGTATGTAACACTCCTACGACAGGAAAAACTGTCTCCACAACAATACACACAGCTTCCACAACATCATGGACATCCCACCGAACCACTCAGAGGACCACAACAACAACGGAGGAGACATCTGTGACCACATCCATTACGGCTAGAATTGCAGCTTCATCCACAACCGAGAAAGACAGTCTCAGTGTCTCAATGTCCTCACATTCCCCTAGCAGCCGCTCTACCACAAGCACCGGTCAGCATGAATTAAAGGATGCTTAAAGAGCTAACACATCTAACTGGTCTTTGTTTAGGTTTAACTCAACTAAAAACTGGCATCATATTTCCTAAAAATTTGACTTTTTTTTTCAAGGAGAGTTTCGCGTCTTGGTGTTCATCAGGTTGGCCTAATATATGCTACTTTGTTTGCACTGAAATGCTAACTACGACCTTTTCTCACTATGCATTATTCACCAGACTCCCTGTACCCTGTCCATCAATGGGAACAAACGCCACCAAAACACCACCACTCATCAGATATTATAATTTATACCACTGTCGTTCTCAGTACTTGTTTCTGATTGGCTTGAAGGTTTGCATTTAAATTAGTTGAAAACACAGATGATTCATTTTAATTACTGTTCTTAATGAATGCACTGTCTAATAGTCAAGCCAAGTCAAGTCAAGTTTATTTCTATAGCGCTTTTCACAACAGACATTGTCTCAAAGCAGCTTTACAGAAATCAACAGTGAAGGTGAATGGTGTGCATTTATCCCTAATGAGCAAGCCGTGGCGACAGTGGCAAGGAAAAACTCCCTTAGATGTAATGAGGAAGAAACCTTGAGAGGAACCAGACTCAAAAGGGGAACCCATCCTCATTTGGGTGACATCAAGAGTTTGATCATAAATCTTTCAACAATACAGAACACTGGAGAGTGAGAACTAACATGAGTACTGGAGTATAAGATTATAAGTAATGTTCTTTCTACAGTCTTTGGTATAAAGTAGGAGCTACTGAGCTCAACATTTGTGATCATCATAGATCCAGCATCAGCTTCTCCATGCCAGAGCCTTTAAACACTCCAGGACGTCCAATGCCACACATGTAGTGGGATCCAATTGGCACTCGTACGTCTGTAGATGGTTCGGGATGTTTGCGAGTTGGTATCTACTTCTCCATGATCATCCATAGGTCCATAATCTTCACGAGGTGGGACGTGACTGGAGCTGGCCAAACCTCAGAAAGCCTCGGGAATAATAAATAGTTGTAACAATATTAACATGCAGTCACAGCGATATACAACAAGGCAACTATAGCAGATGTTTCCTATTTACTTTACTTGGATAAATGCGCAAGGCATTAAACTGTGTGTGCATTAAACTCATGTAACTCACACAAAGCTGCGGATTATCCCTTAGATACCATATTCTATTATATTGGGTGTTGGATCATTCTCAGAATGGTCACATCGCTAGTGTGTGACACTGATATGGGTGTCACTGTCCTTGTCAAAGCATCAAGAAAAAAAAAATAAACATGTAACATGAATCATAGTTTTTTTAGTTTGAATCCTGGACCTGCTTCAAAAATACTTAACGTGTTGCTCAATGGGGTCTATGTAAACTATGTAAATATTTGGGAATGCTGCTATATCCGGGTCGGTAGTTGGAGTTTCTCAGAGTGAACATGGTCATTGAAGTTTACAGTTGCTCCAGATCTGCCTGGGGCTAAAACAGAGCAAGGCCCTAAACCCTCAACTCAGTTGTAAGTTGCTCTGGATAAGGATGTCTGCCAAATACCATAAATGTAAATGTAGTTGCATGGGTTCAGAAGTGTGAGGTTCTTGAGCAGGGTTTCCATTCATATTAACCTACTGTACCCTCAGTTCCTAAGCTTCTTATTGTGTTGCTTTGCTTATACCAGTGCAAAACACACTACTATGACAGTGTCTATTATCTGACAAGATTGAGTTACCAGACAAACAATATAGACACAGTGGTGCTCCTAAAGTGTTTCTGCTGATGGACAGAAAAAAGTGTGAGGTATGCATAGTGCACAGAAACACACAGTTTGTGGAAGAACGTTTGTTGTACCATTCCAGCCCTGTCTCACTATTCTATTTATCTAGTCTGTCTTTTTGTTTGTTCCAGATTAGCTCATCACTGCAAAAATGTACATATATTTATATGTAAAAAAAAAGATGGATGATGTAAACATATCTTTTTTCAATTCAGGAAAATGAATGGAGACCCGGTGCTAAAAAAAACAAAACAAAAAAAAATTCATCAATTATTACTTTCGAAATGTATATTTTTTTTTTCAGAATTCAATTCAAGCAGCTCTTACAGTCTTTTTCTCGTCATTGTACTTCATATTGTGGTTAAGCAGCTCGCAAAGGATGCAGTTCCTGCAGTTGTTCTGTCTTTTGTGTGTGATATGTGATTTCCTCTTGTGATTCCAGTCCAAGCAGACAACACAGAGAGAATTCAAATAGGATGAAACAATTCAAATAAACTAAATACTGCATATGTATAATTTAGTCTCAGTTACTTTCAGACAGATGTGCTTGGTCTTGCAGTCACCACTTCACTTTTTTTTTTACAGAACCAAGCACTCTAAAATCTCTATTCAATTAGATTTTTTTAATAACACTTTTAGCAATGGACATTGTCCCAAAGAAGCTTAACAGAAATAAATAGATCACTAATATAATTTCTACATTTATAAACAAGTCCCTATAAGTTTGTCCCTAATGACAAGCCACTGGTGACAGTGGAAAGAAAAAACTCCTTTAAATGTTATGAAAACTTGAGAGGAACCAGACTCAAAAAGGAACCCATTCTCAGCTGGTTGACACCAAATGTCCATTCATTAATGTTCTATCATTGTGAGGTTAAAAACTGCTCATTATAATTGCAGTCCTGAGCCATTGTAGCAGACAGTTTATATTAATTCAATAACAGTCACCAATCTCTCTCTCTCGCTCTCTCTTTCTTTCTCTCTCTCCCTCTATTTCTCTCTCTCTTTCAGGAGTTTCAGTAGTCCCTGATCAACAAACTGGTGAAAGTAAGTCTTTAGATTTGTGATTATTATTTTGCTTTCAATATCTCTCTGCTTTATTTTTCAGGTCATTAAAAAAAAGTCATTAAAAAATATCTCTGTTTTTGATGCTGTTTAGCCACGAAAGGAATCACTGCAGGGATTGGAATTATCATAACCGTTGTTGTCTTCGCAGCAATAGTGGGCTTTCTTTTGTGGCGTCGACGGTAAGGTTTCGAAAAACTTTGCAGTGCAACCCAACCCACAGTATATTGTCTTATTGAGCATTACCAGATCTTTACACTGTTTCCGTTTCTCTGTTAGTTCAACGCCACCTGAAACTAGTGACCAATTTGTCGAAAAAACAAGACACAATCCTGGCTCAGATACGCCCTTAATGAGGATTCAAACCATCACCAGTTGTTCTCCAGACTCCACTGAACCTCCAGCCAGTCCTTTAATAGACTCTACAGAAATAAAATATACAAATATTTCTCTTTCTGCATAAAAGATTCTTAACCAGGGCAAATTAAGTAAAAAGTATTTCATGTGCGGACAACAGCATTATCAACAAACATTCCCACGCTTCTGAAAGAAAACGGCAGAAGACATGATCGAAACAACGATAACGTTTTTTAAAGTACTAAAGAAAAAATCCACCTGAGCACTCGTCAGTGTTATGTGTGTTATTTTAGTTTTACAGCAAAGATTGTATCACTTGAAGTTTTTTTTGTCGCATTGACAGACATGTCTTTCTTCCCCGTCAGAAAAAATGCAGAAATTACCTTCAAACAAATTCATTATTGAACGTAATTCCTATTCATGGCAATTTTTGGTATTTTAAAACATTTTAATTGGTTTTCATATGTTTATATATATATATATATATATATATATATAAACTTTCACACAATGTTATGAAGTTGCTTATCTTTTAATTTATTTGCATGAAATACAGGAATTTTTTTTTAACCCTATGCAAACATATAATTACTTTGTCATGGCATTTATTTTGCCATCGTAAATGGCAGAACTGTACAATCATTTTTTATACTGTTTTTGTTGTTAAAATTGAGGAGTTTAAGTAATATAGAGGTTTATTAATGAAAAAATTGAAGATGCTTTTATGTGCTTGCTTAAAGTGTATTTATATGTATATCATTTTCATACTATTCTTGTATATAGACATATATTTTCTTAAAAAAGCATGAACAATCTGATAATGTAACGTTAAATAAAATTATAGCATCATACAGCGGATGTTGACCACTTCTTGGTGACTCATGGTAACTGCCATTTTTAGATTTTTTTTTATCTGTGTAATGTTGTATAATACAGAAGTCCTAAGAGGCAATGTGTTCTAATCTTTTTTCTTACTTGTTTTCTATTGATCACGACATATTTTTTTCTCGTTATCAGGACTTAATTTTCTCATGATCTTGACATACCAATCATTGTTTCCTCATGATCAGTAATACATTTTATGTGTAATCGGCATAAAAGCATGTTCTGGAGGCTTTGTTGAGCGAATCACTAAACTGAAACAGCTCTGTGTCTGTCAGTGATTGACAACATACACATAAGTGTCCAAAACTTGAGAAGAAGGCGGTCAAGTTTCAGATGCCATCGCGTCGAGAGAACATCGTCATGATGAGAAAACAAGAAAGAAAAAATAATGCATGGCCTCTTAGAAATTCCATAGTATAACAACTTCTTTTTATTTTTGTCACATAAATAACATACCACAAGGAAAACGTTCTATTCAGTGCCAAAAAATTTTTTTTAATTTAAAGAAATAATGTGTGAATAATAATGCAAAAATTCATTCATGCACTGAAAACCATAATAAGTTCAATGAACTAATCTATTGAGTAAACTCATTTCCTCAATTGAATTGATTAATGGATTTTCCAAAACTTGTATATTTAAGTTCACTTAACTTGGTGCTCATGTAGACTGTACTTAAATTGTTTAGTTCATCTTACTTAGTGTTTTATAAATTGCACTTTAACAAGTTCACCTACTTGCATATTTAAGTTAACTCAACTTAAAAATGATACTAAAATTGAAAAATTATTATAAATTAAATTGACTAAGCTCTTTCTTCTTTTAACTGTTAAAGATTTATGCAATCATAAAACATACTGAACAGCACATTGAATGTATTTATTGTGCAAAATTAAACAATATTAATTACATTAAAAAAATACTGTAATGAAAATAAAGCTGGATTACAGCCACACTATACAACACTGTATAGTGGGCAAAGTCGTTCACCTCCCCGCGGTGTCCCATGGAAAACCTGTACCCTCTCGTTAACACTCTAGGCATTCCAACTCGCCTGGAGGAGAGTGGGTACAAGGGCTAAGAAACGACACAGAAGGCCACTGTAAAAATACGAGCCAAACAGAAGGCCACTGTAAAAATACGAGCCAAACAGAAGGTCACTGTAAAAATACGAGCCAAATTCTCTTGCTAGAGGGACTGCAACCCAGTAAGAGTCTAATCTCACGGGACAGATACAAAGTGCCGAGAGAAAAAATGCAAAGAATACGAAATGGAGCCACAATATACAGAACCGGGATTCGACCCGAACCGCTCGGACAACGCGGGGCCTGAGAGCAATCTCGCCATGAAGGAGCGTGGTCAAAGCGGACTTGTCCGAAGCCACGCTGACGATTTGGTCCCGTCGCGTCGTAGAGCAACCTGTCAGGCATTTACCGTTGCCTCATTCAACGTGCGGACCCTGGCAGATACCATACGTACAAATGGCCACCACATTCGCCATAAGCTGCAGCAGATCATCGCCGGCTGCGAGAAGAACATCGATTTCATCGCCATTCAAGAACATCGACTCAAATCCAACCATCCGATCAGCTCACAAAAGCACGATAAGTGGGCGCTGGTGCACACGAACTCAACCAGTGAGTGCGACGGCGTCGCCGCTCTCTACAGCGCAAGGCTCGCACCGCACGTCTATGCGGTGGAGCACAAATCGGACCGCATCATCGCCACACATATAGAAGGCAATCCAAAAATATGCATCATCTCGGCTTATGCTCCCACCAACACATCATCCGTTGACGCGAAAGATGCCTTCTATAACGACCTGAGCAACCTCATCTTCCAGATTCCGCCACACACCGTTATCATCATAGCCGGAGACTTCAATGCGCGCATTGGCCTTGACAGCCACGACTCGAATCCCTCAGTCGTTGGTCCAGCATGCCTCTACGACCACTCAAATGATAACGGCCAGCGCATGATCGACCTATGCGAAGCAGCAAAACTTCGACCAGCACACTCCCACTTCCAAAACCGCCTCTCGTGCCTCATCACATACACCAGCCCAATGGATAAGCGGCACCAACTCGACCACATCATGGTGAGCGCAAAGTGGTGGAAGTCTATCCGTAACTGTCGAGCCTACAACACCATCGACATCGGGTCTGACCACAAAGTGGTGAGTGCACAGTTTCAGATCTCCTTGCGCAGCGCCAAGCGACCACCAGATGGGAGATGCAAGTCCAACTGGGAGAAACTATCCGACCAGAACAACAAGGACAAGTTCAACGTTATGCTGCAAAACAGGTTCAGTTCGCTCATGGTCGAAACGCCGAAGTCAGCAACGCAAATCGAAGAGATCGACAGACGAGCAAACACGCTAGACACAGAGCTTAGTGACACGTGCGAAGAGGTGCTCGGTAAAAAGCGCCCAAACAAGCATCCAAAGTGGGTGAGAGCCGAATCACTGTCACTCTTAACGGCAACTAACAAGGCGGGCGAACGCTACAAACGAACGCGCCTACAAACCCATAAAGAACTATGGCAACATATGCAAGGCCAGGTATCGGAAGCCTTCAGTCGCGATCAATCTACATACCTAGACAACCAGCTCATCGCCCTTGAACTCGCCGACCAGAGACGAGAGAGTGGCAAAACCTGGAAAATCATCAACCAGATAGCGGGCGACGAGAACAAGGCCGACCCTACCAAAGTCCGGATGTTGGATGGCTCACTGCCAAAAGGCAAGGACAAGCTGTTTCCTGAGTGGCGTAGCAACTTTGACAAGTTGCTCAACAACGCCAACTCTAATGCCGATCTGAGTCACCATCCAGCACCATCTCCTCCAATCACAGCCATCAAGACGACCGCGTTCACACGAAGTGAAATCGCACAGGCAATCGCCGACATGAGTCGCAACAAATCACCCGGACCAGACTACGCCATGACAGCAGAGGCGCTCAAAGACGGTGGCGACTTCATTGTAGCCGAACTGCTCACCATCTGCAACCTCGTCTACAAGAATTGTCACGCGCCTAAACAATGGACCGCAAGCTACATCATCCCGCTGCCGAAAAAGGGCAACCTCCAACTCATGACGAACTGGTGAGGCATCAGTTTGATGTCCATTGCAGCCAAAGTCTTCAACCGGATGCTCTTGAACCGCATCCGTGACCACATCGACAAGAAGCTACGGAAAAATCCGAAAGGGTCGCAGCTGCATCCAGCAGATCACCAACCTGCGGCGCATAATAGACGGGGCGCACTCACAAGACATCCCGCTATTCATCACCTTCGTCGACTTCAAGAAAGCTTTTGACTCAATCGACCGAGACATGATGTCGCAATCCTGCAACATTATGGCATACCCGCGAAGATTGCGGCTGCAATAAGGGTACTGTACGACAAGGCAAAGAGTCAAGTATACGTCCAAGGTCAACTCTCCGAACCCTTCGACATCACAACCGGAGTGCTACAAGGCGACGTGCTCGCACCATTCCTCTTCGACATCGTGATTGACTACGTCTCAGAGCGATCAGCAGGAGGGTTTGGATACCTAACTGTTAGTGTTAAAACTGTTTTCACACTATCTCACACACATTCCTTTGTCCGTTCAGTGTCTATAGGATATTTACAATGTTAGTATGTAAGGTAAACAGAGAGTCTTATCTGGGCTCACAAATCTCGGGCTGGTATATCCTCTTGTCTAAACAGGAAAACGGCTTTAGGCCAGCTTTCTACCCAATGTGTGTGCGTGTTCGTGTGTGTGTGTGTGTGTGGACTGTATCATCCTGTGTGTATAAAAACGTGTCTGCCACCTGCAATAAACCCGAAGAGGAACATTGCTACATTCTGTGTGCTGTGTGATTCTTCCCTGAATTCAGAAAGGCATTACGGAGCATCACAGGTCGTATGGAAAATCTCTCCATGAATTAAGTTTCGTTTGGGCATGATAAAAATCTAACAGTTTTGGTGTCAGAAGCGGGATACTTTCCGACAATATCCAGAGGGAGATCACGCATCAAGGAGAATTTAATGTATTCCCTTGTTTGCGGGGATTGTTCCGTTTGCCAGCTAATAGTGCTGCATGTATGTTCGTGTCTTGGTTATGCATTAATTGTCGACTTAATGATAATTTCCTTTGGTGGGATGATTTCGTCGTGACATTGGTTTTCCTCACATTAGATGTAAGATGCAAGATTAGAAGACGTTTTTTACGGTCTGTCTAATATAGTTGATATTGTCTGAAGTATCCAAAAGAATCCACGATAATTTTTATATGCCCGAAAAAAATAGATAAATGAAAAATTAATTGTTTTAAGAAAAAAAAAAGTGAGAGAAAAGAGAAAAGGAACTAAAGAAAAACGGACATTTTGAAAAGACTTTAAAATTTTTCAAAAGACTTCAATCTTGTTTTGGCTTTAAAGTCTATTTTTTTCTCCTAACTTACAAAATTTGTGATCCAATTGGAGAGACTGGATTACCTTTTTTGTCTGAAGACTGCGATCCTCCTAGTGCCTGCGCAGCTGTATTGTCTGAATGTTATGTGTTGTGTGTATTGTCTGTGTATTAAGTGTTGTGTGTCTGTTCTTTGTTCTATGTAAAGAAGATGGGTCATAACATTTCTCGCTTACTGCCGGAAGAAAATCCCAAAGATTTTATGTAAAGGAATTGTGCTGGTTTTTGGACTAATCCTTATTTAGATCATTTGGCATTATGGAGTGAAATTGTGTCACATCTAGATACTTTTTCCTAGAGATTTAGATGCTGCTAGAGGTTTCTGCTATGCTTCAGGTTGAGTTAACCCTTTATGCTCTGCACTGCAACAGGAAGTGGTGCATTCCAGCCTCAGCACAAAACTCAAGGAGGACGTCCTAGGAAAAAGGGGAAGTTCATCTATTAGGGAATAGATAGAGTTCCAATTTCATGTCCTGTAACTCACCTTTTGCCTGTGGTGACACCGATTGGTACAAATTTTTATCATAGCTTTACAATAATTCCAAACTCGCCTTTAAACCTTTTAGGAAGAGATATGATGCACAAAATGGGAATGGAAATTCTGTTTTTTTTAAACCAATGTCTCACTGTCTTTCCTTCTGTCCTCATGCTCTCAACCGAGCCACAGCCACATCCGGAAGATTTCGGATTTCTGTCGTACAGAAGTCCTGCCTGATGAACCAAATTTAGGTGAAGTTAACCCTAAATTATGGGCCTCTCACAAAGATGAGGCAGGTTTAATCCAGGTAAAACCGTATCATACACTCATGAAAACACACCATCCGATTTTTGTTAAACAATATCCATTGTCGAAAGAGAAGAATGTTGGCATTGCTCCAGTTATTGACAATTTATTGTCACAAGGTGTTTTGATCGAGACACATTCACCGTATAACACACCGATTAATCCCGTCTTAAAGGCAGATAAAAAATGCTGGAGGCTAACACAAGATTTATGTGAGATTAATAAATTAGTTATTCCGTTAGCTCCTTTGGTATCCGATGTAGATACCATTGTTAACTCTATACCAGCAACTCACAGATTTTTTACTGTGATTGATCTTTGTTCTGCTTTTTTCAGTTTCCCTTTGGCCTCAGAGACGCAGCCGCTTTTCGCTTTTACCTATAGTAGACGTCAATTCACCTGGACACGTCTTCCTCAAGGCTTTGTTGACTCGCCAGCCGTATTCTCCGCTGTAGTGCACTGAACTTTGGCTGATATACACCTTCCAGAAACAACCTGCATTCTTCAATACGCAGATGACATCCTTGTCACAGGACCGAGTACAGCTCGTGACTAGGTTTTCAAGACCTCTGACTGTGAAACAGATGCAGAGCTTCTTGAGACTGGTGAGCTACTGCCGAGCATGGATCCCTGACTGCGCACAGCATGATAAAGTTTTGCGTAGTGCTATTGATCACAAAGCTCCTCCATCACATCTCATTCTGTGGACTCATGAAATGACTGACAGTTTTGCTGCCCTCAAAAAGGCTATACAGTCTGCTCCAGCTCTAGGTCTTTCGAATTATGCTAAGCCTTTTCACCTTTATGTGCACGAACGTGGTGGTACGGCTGCGGGGATCCTAGCCCGGGAACACGGTGACAGATATCGCCCTGTTGCGTATCTTTCCAAATCTTTAGACAAAATAGCACAAGGGTTGCCTTCGTGCTTGCGTGCAGTGGCTGCTGCGGCTCTGATGGTCCGGGATGCTGAGAAAAAGGTGCTGTCACATCCTTTGATACTGTACACCTCAAATCAGGTAACAGCTATTTTATACAACCTCAACAAACAACATATGACAGCACAACGTAGATCTAGTTATGAAACCACACTCTTGGCAACGGAAAACTTAACTATTAAGCCTTCTTCTCAGCCGCATTCAGCTGTAGTAGCGCTGCGTGATCTGCTAGACAATATTGACTTAGATGGTTTTGACTACGCACATGATTGCCTTAAACAAATTGAGCGAAAGACCTCCTGTAGGCCCGATCTTTTAGATACGGCCCTGGAAGAGGGGGATTGCTTATATGTAGATGGTTCATGTTCAAAACCTTCTAGTGTGTATTTATGTGGATATGCGGTTGTAAGATTACCTGATGTAATAGTTGAAGCTAAATCATTACCATACACATCAGCATAAGCTGCAGAGTTGGTCGCACTTACAAGATCATGTCACTTGTCTGAAGGTAAAGTAGTGACTATATACACTGATTCTAAGTATGCTTATGGTGTTGTGCATGATTTTGCTGAAACATGGAAGCAAAGAGACTTTAAAACAGCTGATGGAAAGCCCATAGCACATTTCAATCTCATAGACGACCTTTTAAAAGCTGTTCAACTCCCTGCCAAAGTGGCCATAGATTTTACACATATGCCACCTGTAGGAAATTTGACATACCTGTTGGTTATAGTTGACAGATTCAGTAAGTGGCCAGAAGCATTTGCATGTGCGAAAGAGAATGCTAAAATGGTTATCAAAATATTAACAAAAGAGATCATCTCTAGGTTGGTATTCCTAGCGTGATTGAAATTGATAACGGCACACCTTTTGCTTTGAAGGTAAGACAACTTTTGGCTAAAAGCTTAGCAATTGATTGTTATTTTAATATTCCCTATCACCCACAGTCAGCTGGAGTGGTAGAGAGAACAAACAGATCCATTAAGCGTATTACTAAAGCCTGCATTAAAACAGGCAGAAATTTGACTGTTGTTCTCCCGGTAGTACTCACAGAAATGAAAATAACCCTATCTTTAACAAAACTAACCCTATCTCTAACAAAACTAATCCTTTGAAAGTTTTATGTTCTAACCTTTCCTGACCCCATGGGTCAGGGGACGCACTGGCATTTCTTTCTTAGGTAACCTGGAAGTGATGGTGGACGACTACGTTTCTGCCCTGGTTGAGAAATTTAATTCTATCAGTGCTGATGTTTCACTAACTCTTCCTCTGCCCACAGATAAGCCCACACACCCTTTTGTGCTTAATCAGCAGGTCCTGATAAGAAGTCTGAAGCCTACCAAGGTCGGTGAACTGAAGTATCTGGTCCAGCGACTGTTCTAGCTGTAACCAGAACTGGAGTTCTGACTGATTATCAGCCACAGTGGATACACGCAAGCAGGATCAAAACAGCACCCACTTAATCTATGCACTAATTGGTCTGTTGGCCTAAGAAGCCTACCTAAGTGAGTATTCAGGGCTGAAACAGTTGAGAGCCCACGGAAAGATCTTTTCTTTTTAGTAGAAAGGGGGCCACCTCCGGGGTGAAGATCAAACTCCCTTGACTGTTTTGTTTAGCTTACCCTGATATTCGCTCTAGGTCTAAATTCCATAACTATATGTGCATAGATGTAACTAGACTCCGAATTTTTTTATTCTCTTGAATACATTATTCAGAGAAGAAACTGTCATGTATACCTTAGAATACTGCTTATAGACATACTGAACAAGCACTGAGAAACAATGGTCTCATGATGTCTTGGAGAACGTGAAACAACTGCTGAACAAAGTTTTTGGAAAAGATTAAGAATTTGTTTATGAGTGTTGAACACTATTTTGTTTTAGGAATGATTCTTTGATTGATTGTTGGAATCTGTATGTTTTTGTGTCTTTATCTTTTAATTCGCAGTTTATGTCACAGGTTCTGTTCCCAGGATGAACATCATATGTTTTGGTGTGTGATGCTAAATCATAAATGATTTAAAGTGGCCATTGTTAGTGTTAAAACTGTTTTCACACTATTTCACACACATTCCTTTGTCCGTTCAGTGTCTATAGGATAGTTACGATGTTAGTATGTAAGGTAAACAGAGAGTCTTATCTGGGCTCACAAATTTCGGGCTGGTATATCCTCTTGTCTAAACAGGAAAACGGCTTTAGGCCAGCTTTCTACCCAATGTGTGTGCGTGTTCGTGTGTGTGTGTGTGTGTGGACTGTATCATCCTGTGTGTATAAAAACGTGTCTGCCAACTGCAATAAACCCGAAGAGGAACATTGCTACATTCTGTGTGCTGTGTGATTCTTCCCTGACTTCAGAAAGGCATTACGGAGCATCACAGGTCGTATGGAAAATCTCTCCATGAATTAAGTTTCGTTTGGGCATGATAAAAATCTAACACTAACGCACAAAGGCAACGACCAAGACAAGAGTGGCCGGATACTGCGAAACACAACACGTATACCGGACTACAAACTCAACGATCTTGCCTATGCAGACGACATCACACTACTCGAAAACAGCGCAGCACAGTCCCAGGGACAATTGGACGCACTCAAACTGAACGCTGGGCAAGTTGGTCTCGGTATCAGCATCAAGAAGACCAAACAGATGCGCCTCAATCTACCCGAAGGCACAGCCGAGACCGAGCCACTTACCATCGACGGCGAAAACATCGAAGTCGTCGACGACTTCAAGTATCTTGGCTCTCACATGGCGTCGAGCGAAAAGGACATCAACGCACGCATTGGCCTTGCATGGGGAGCATTCAACAAGCTCAGAACCATCCTGACAACTACAACTCTTCGTCTTCATCTCAGGCTCCGCATTTTCAAAGCTGCCTGCATCTCCATCCTGCTATACGGCTGCGAGACCTGGATTTTAACGGAAACCCTCAGTGATCGACTCGACAAATACGCCAGGGCATGCTACCGGACAATGCTGGGTATCAATCAATCCGTAAATCGAGTTAGGAACTCTACACTCTACAAACGAGTTAATGAGCTACCACTGCACGACACCATCCGTCAGCGACAGCTCAACTTCACCGGCCACTGCATCCGCATGGCCGAAGACGAACCAGTCAATCGTTTCGTCCTGTACGAGTCTAAAATTCGACCATCACTTCGACACGGCACGCCAAGGAGGACGTATCGACAACAGATCTCGTCATACCTCATTCCTAAGGGCGAGGAGCCACTCAGCACCGAGGAAACTCGAGCATTAGGGAAGAACAAGGAACTGTGGAGGAAACATTTCGTCGTGCCTAAACCGAAGAAGCCTCCGGACCCTTCAACCTAGACTCGACCGATGATGATGATGATGATACAACACTGTACAGTTAAACAATAATTAAATCGCAGTACATACTGTAATGGAAAAGAAATGGGTCACAGCCACATTCTACAACACTGTACAGGTGGTAACAACAGTAACAATGTCCCACATTAACTGCTGCACTTCATCAATACTGCGCAAACTTTGTGCTCTTCAACAATTTAACCACTTTCTATTATTCATTAATGCATAAAACAAATGGAAAAATTGTCTCACAATTCTGTTAATATGTACTGAACGTGTACATGTAACAATACTGATTTAAATTCAGCAACAATAAGACTTTCTTAACTAAAACTGTACTTTGGGCTTGAGGGCATTCTGTCCCATTGACATCAGTACACACTGTATGAAATCAAACGTGTTTGCAAGGGTTTTGGGGTCATTTAGGTCTAATGTGTAAATGAGACCAAAGAGAAGACATTTTGCATGTGGGAGGTGCAAAATGATCCCCACTGGCACATCAAGGATAGAATTGCGATGATTAGACACCTAGTAAAGATACAAGAATAAATCTGATATTGTGATCATGCATTAAAGGTTGAACATCAATGCATATTTTTTAGAACTCCTACTAAATATATGCACATCACTACACACATCACTTATATTGACAGATTGTTATTAGCCACATATTACAAAAGTTAGCACAAAGCAAAATGTACATTTGTATTTACAAAAATATACATGCTCCCTAGAAAGCATTCAGTAGACACTTTTAAAAGGATGCAATATAAATTAAGTCAATTAATTTATCTTGTATTAAAAAGCCATGTTTCTTTATTGAAGTTCATTCAAAACTTAGCAAATTGTGGGTAAATTTACTTGCCCTTATTCCATCGAAGATGTAGATGATTTTGTTTCTTTATCAGATAAGATTTGCAGAATTGTAACATTACATCAGTTGCTCAGCAATAGATCCTCTGCAGTGAATGGGTGCCATCATGAGAGTCCAAACAGCTGATAAAAACAGCACAATAATCCACAAATAATGGATTTATTTCTTACAAACACACAGTTTTTCTCTTTACAAGATGTTAACTGATAGACTGGAGTGTTGTGGATTACTTGTGGATTATTGTAATGTTGTTATCAGCACTGTCAACTCTGATTCTAGCGATTTCTCCAAATCTATGTGCCTGAATAATCAACCTCATCTACATGTTCATTCTCAGAAAAAAAAGGTACAAAACCTGTGACCAGGGCAGTACATTTTCAAAAGGTACATTTTTGTACCTTATTTACCCCTGAAGGGTGCATATTAGTGTCTTTTTTTAAGGTATTTCCCCATTGACAAATTTTGTTCCTTTGTTTCCTGAGTGTTGGTGGGTGAGATCATTTTAAGCAAATTTTCATTTTTGTGTGAACTATTGCTTTAAAATCAACATTATCTTATGACAAATATTCAGACTGCTGTAAACACAGGTGGCTCTTCAAATGTAAACAGGTTATAAACAGATGCACTTACTAAACCTGACTCATCATCCCCGAGCAGGACAGGCAGTCCTTGCAGCACAAGGGTTCGGCCCTTAGGTTCAATTGGCTGGGCTGACTTTAGGAAAAAACATGAAATTCCATTAAAGCCACAACCATTCACAATTAATTGGAAATACATCCAATGTTGGCCGCATAATATGCTTTCAAGTTATCTTAAATTAGACTAATAATTACTAACCACAAGGCGCTTTACAAAGTTCAGGATTTAAAAAGATACATGAACCGTGGACTGTGTTTGCTTGAGATTCTTGCCTAAATTCCTGTAACACATAAATAGCTTCCAAATGCTTCAGAAAATCTGCTTCTGTGCAGGGCTCAGAAAATTCACAGTGCTGACAAGTAAATGTAAATGGTGCTATTTTCCGATCCTGTTTTTTTACATGAACTTTTGACTCATGAACTTTCAAGCTACTGATGGAGATAAACTTACGAAGACAGCCGTGGTGTAGGCATGGAAAAGGTAGTTTTTGTATGACCACCATGTTTCAAACAATGTTTGAGAATTTCCCCTTATTTTTTCACAGTTAAAAATACATACATTTCCACAAGCTCATGTTTCATATCACCTGCAATATAAAAAACAATTGA
>JAAIIK010000017.1:1516342-1562438 GCA_014706435.1 Silurus glanis | reverse complement strand
TTTCAGCATCCCGTCAGAGTACCATGCTGAAATCACACACACACACATACACACAAATCCAATTTTTGTGACAAATCTGTATGAGCGTCATGAAGCGTGACACACACACACACACACACACACACACACACACACACACATCGGGCATTAAGTGCAGTTATTAGTTATTGCTTTAGTCAAAGGACATCAAGTACTCTCACACACACACACACACACACACACACACACACACACACACACACACACACATCGGGCATTTCGTGCAGTTATTAGTTATTGCTTTAGTCAAAGGACATCAAGTACTCACACACACACACACACACACACACACACACACACACACACACATTTTTAGTTTTTTATAGCTTAACAAGGAGAAAAGTTTTTATCTGGATAAATTAATGGTTTATATGTTTTGAACTTGAACAATTCCAAGACTGAATCAGACATTTCCATTGTTCTCTCTACACACTGTTCTTGAGTTAATCTAAAGGCCACATGAAGTTTGGAGGACTTTAGTCATTGACTCTGCAGAAAGTTGGTGACTTCTCCACACAGTGTGCCTCAACATGCACTGCCCCCACCCTGTTATTTAACCTGGCCAACCACTTTGTGGCCAAGTTGCTTCCACATCATTATAATACCACTAACAGTTGACCGTAGAATATTTAGTAGTGAGAATAATAATGAATACACTTTCAGCATCCCGTCAGAGTAGCATGCTGAAATCACTGAGCTCCTGAGAGCGACCCCATTCTTTCATAAATGTTTGTAGAAGCAGTCTTAATGCTTAGGAACACCTAAATTCAATTATTTGTAGGGGTGTCCAAAAACATTAGGCAATATAGTGTAGCGATTAATAATCTCTTCACATGTTTTGTCCTCAAAAAGCATGTATTTATATTTAGAAAAGGGTAGTTCCAGATTATTCACCTTCAGACAATGTGCACACAGTTTCACAACAAAAAAAAAGTACAGTTCTTTTTCTAACTTCGCTCGGTGTTTCACTATGGGAATCACTTTGGGCGTGACCAGCTACGGAAGCTCTTATGACACCACGTCTGTCTTGACAGACAGGTCGACCTGAGATCAGGCTCCGCCCCACCTTTATCCCTCAGGGATAAACATCAAACCTTCTAACATCATTCGTGCTTTCTTCCCGTGAGGGACTACACTAAGCTCTCTCAGCACATCCAGTTCTCGGCTGTTTTTCGCTTAACTGTTCATCGTGCGGGCCGTCATTGGATTCCGCCACCGAACGCGAGATCAGTCGTACGGGATCGTGCTGAGCGACATCACGGAATAGCGTCTGCGTCGAGGCGAGCTATTCCTATTCCAACCTGCTGGGTATTAAGTTACACGGTAGGGACATAGTAGCGTCAAGCTAATTACAGGCTTAGCGCGTCAAGGCGAAGCCTTCGGAGGGCTAACTACCCTGCGAACATCGGCAGACTAACGTGTTGTGACGAGTCTAGTATTCTCCGTACTCAGCCATGTCGACGGTCATCCCCCCCCCACCAAAGGGAATGAGTCGAAGATCAGGGAGGTTGCATCCCGCCCGTGTCCATCATCATGTGGAGCAACCATCTTGGGCAGGGACCCTCACCCGATGTGCATCGGCCCGAAGCACGCTCAAACGTCGCTCGCGGACCCGCAAGCATGCACTCACTGCGCGTCAATGCCGGTGAAACATTTGGAGAGACGGCTGAGAGTAGCGGTGGCTAACCAACAGGACCCGTGTCCGTCCGGCGCCGCCGCGAGGTCTACGGCCGTCAAACATCAGCCGCGAGCTACCACGAGCTGGGCGGACCTGATGGAGGTCGAATCGCCGGTCATGCCGCCTCTGTTTGATAACCTCCTCGCGGAGGATGAGGAACGACCGTGCGACGAGGACGCAGATGCGAACTCAGACCTCCTCGACTTGGATATGGAGGATGAGGACGACAGTGGTCCCTTCCCGGCCCAACAGTCGAGACCCCAGAGTGCGGGCGATGCAACCTCACAGGCTGAAGGTAACCTGCACGAGGTATGCAAGCGAGCCGCGGGTAAGCTAGGACTAGCTTGGCCCACGGCCCAGGACGCGGAGGGAGCTGTGAGAGACCTTTACGACGGGAAAAGGCTGCCGCCTGCTCAACCCGCTGCTAGACAGCTCCTGCCCGCCGTGCCGGCTTGCATGAAGATGTCTCGTTACTGGTCTAGCCCCTTCAAGAGCAAGCTTCCCACAAAAGGGTGCTCCAAGCTGGAGATTCAAGGGATGGAAGAGCTGGGGTTGGCCGGACCCCCAGCTGTGGAGCCTTCGGTGGCTTATCACCTCCATCCGAATCGGCGTTCTATCTCTGCCTCCTCTCAAATTGCGCTGCCTGGAAAAATCGAGAGATTGACGGCGTCCATCCATCAGAGGATGTATAAATACGCAGCGCAGTCAGTGTGCTCGCTAAATGCGGTGACTTTGCTGTCCGCGTACCAGGCGGAGATTTTAGAGGAGATGGGACGACAGCTCGACACGGGAGTACCTAACCCGGTACTTTGGGACGAGATCTGTGTGGTGAATGACCTAATCCTGCGCTCTTCACGAGGCGCAGTTCAGGGCTGCGGCCGCGTGATGGGCTTGGCTGTGTCAGGTGAGAGAACGTTGTGGACACACAGAAAGCGGAAGTCATGGATGCTGCCTACGACCCCGCTAAAGGTCTGTTCGGTCCAGCTCTAGAAAAGATGAGAGAAACCAGCATTCTCAGGAAACAGGAGGACGAAGCGTTCAACCTCTGTTTGCCTCGTAAGCTGTCTCAGAACCCGCCCCCTTAGCCAGCGCGACGGGGTTTTGCCGCAGCCACGGCTGCGAGAGGGAGACCGATGAGCGCGAGGAGTGCGAGATCGGCTCTCGGCGGACAGCAAGCTGGTCACCGTCCGAGATCGGATGGCTCGGGACCGTGGGGAAAGCATTCATTTGCGGCCGTGGCGGCTAGAAACCGTCCGCCCCACCCCAAGGAGCGGAAGAAGAAGCGTGCGACCTGACACGCGAATGTTCTCCTATCCTCCTTTCTCCGCTGGCGAAGAAAAGGAGAAGGGAACACAGCCCGGTTCTAAGTTCCGTAAGGGCTTCCTCCCTAGTTTCTCCTCGGGTTCGAGGAATAAGGGAAAATGTTCAGTGTCACCAAGCACTCACAACATTTGTTCACTCGCACGTCAGTTCAGACGATTGCGCAATAAAGATTTCATCATCGTATCCAAGCCGCGGGCTGAGGGCGATGTGTTCAAGAATAAAAAACACAATAAATGTCACTTTCGCATCCAGGCGATCAGCCGAGGGCGATAGTGTGCAAAAATTCCAAGAATTCAGCGTGCACCCCTAATGGGAGCAGCCGAAAGAAGAAGAAGAAGATGATGTCGGGTTTAGTAATGAACCTGCGGGTCGGCACCCTTTGATTAGTCGGTTTATGAAAGGTGCATGCCGTAAGAGGCCGGTGTCTCGGCGGTTAGTGCCTCAGTGGGACCTGTCTTTGGTTTTGGAGGCCCTTTCTCATCATCCCTTCGAGCCGGTGGATGGCATAGGGCTGAAATTTCTTTCTCTTAAGACGGCACTGCTTGTGGCTCTAGTGACTGCTAAGCGTGTGAGCGAGCTGCAAGCCATGTCTGTCAGTCCATCCTGTTTACAGTTTGCCCCTGGGCTCACGAAAGTTTCCTTTCGCCCTAACCCGGCGTTTGTACCTAAAGTGGTGGATTCTTCTTATAGATGTCCCGTTACGGAACTTAAGGCTTTTCACCCTCCTCCGTTCTCATCTCAGGAGGAGGAGAGATTGAGTTCCTTGTGCCCAGTGCGGGCCCTCCATACATATGTCAGGAGAACAGTGGGTTTCAGGAATTCTGACCAGCTGTTTGTGTCTTGGGCTACCCCTCACAAAGGGAAGCCGTTGTCGAGAGAATGCTGTGGTTCTCAGGCACCTGTGGGTCTGAGGGCCCACTCTACTAGAGGGATGGTGACATCATGGGCCCTACTTAAGGGAGTTTATGTTCAGGAAATTTGTGCGGCGGCTGGTTGGGCAACGCCACACACCTTTGTGCGGTTTTATAGACTAGATGTGTCTGAGTCATCCTTGGCACATGCAGTGCTGGGAGCCAGACGTCCTGAGCCCATGTGATTGGTGTAGCGGGATCATGTGCAATCCTGGAGTGGTCTATATCTCCCATAGTGAAACACAGAAGTTAGAAAAAGAACGATGGGTTACTTAACGTAATCCCGGGTTCTTTGATAACAGAGTGAGGTGTTTCACCAGCACTTCCCTCCTTGCACGGGGACGGGAAGAAATCTCGCTGCAATGATGTTAGAAGGGGTCGACCTGAGGGATAAAGGTGGGGCGGAGCCTGATCTCAGGTCGACCTGTCTGTCAAGACCGACGTGGTGTCATAAGAGCTTCCGTAGTTGGTCACGCCCAAAGCGATTCCCATAGTGAAACACCTCACTCTGTTATCAAAGAACCCGGGATTACGTTAAGTAACCCATTGTTTTAAGAACAACCTTGAGAAAACATTACAAATACAAAAGAGAAACACCATTAACACAGTTCATTTTGACAAAACTTAAGAGCTTTCACTGGTGTAAAGTCACCTCCAGAGCATATTACAGTTCATATACTTCATTATATTGTGGAGTCAGAGCTTGCTCTTTTAGACTATCCATACTGGATTTACCAGAGTTTGAATAATCCACAATGGAAACCACTCTGACAGTAATAACCTGAGTAACAAAGCAAATGACAAATGAAACACACTACAAGCTGAGAGTAATGATCCAAGTAAATATATTTAAAAGATACAACATTACCTGTGTAGTACATTCGTGTCTGTTTGAATAGTGATTTGAATTCTCAGGCTCTATGACCACAGGTGAAGCCCGCTTATTTGTCACCTGAAATACAGAACAAAACAAAAAATGAATTATAGGCTAAAAATAATCATGAATGTGGAAATACGCAAAGTAAGCTCATGCAAAAACATTTCTAAAACAGCAAATAATGAATCCAAGTGCATGTCATGGGCTTTTCTAGAAGTCTCATGTCTCGCAATAACGTGGGGGACTGCAATAAATGTCATCTTAGATACCTGTCTAAAACAACCATCATGTCAGAATAAGTACATTTATGTCAAGTCAAGAGGCTTTTATTGTTATTTCTACTATATACAGTGGTGTAGCTGTGCAAAGAGGACTATAAAAACTATAACCGAGAGTATATGTAAACAAAAACAATGCAGTGCAAAAACAGCAGTAGCAGCCGTCAAGAGGTGCAAAAAACAGCATGTAAACAGTGTAATATGGTTAAGTATAAATAATAATAAGTAAGTGGTGGTGGAATGGATTGAGATGAGTTGTACAGTTCGTTAACACAGTTGAGTGAGTGTGTGTTTGTGAGTTCCAATTTAGTTCTGTGTATTGAGGAGCCTGATTGCTTGCGGGAAAAAGCTGTTACACAGTCTGCACGATGGGACGATAGTCATTGAGGTAGGAGACAGTAGACGAGGGTCATCGTCTTGAGGCACGTATGAACAACGTTACTGCTCAGGGAGATGTTATGCTAGCTGTTCTGCACATTCCCTGAGCACTCTGCCAGGAATGATGTCTGGTCCAGCAGACTTCCGTGGGTTGACTCAGCATAGAGTTTTCCTCACTTCAGCTGTGGTTAGACAGAGCACCTGGTCACTGGGAGGAGGGGGGGTTTTCCTCGCCTTCACGTTTTTTTGTACCTCAAACCGGGCGTAGAATTCGTTTAGCGCATCTGGGAGGGAGGAGTCACGTTCACAAGCAGGTGATGTTGTCTTGTAGTTCGTGATCGCCTGGATGCCCTGCCACATGTGCCGGGTGTCTCCGCTGTCCTGGAAGTGTTTGTGGATTCTCTTGGCGTGTGCGCGCTTCGCCTCTCTGATGGCATGGGACAGTTTGGCCCTTGCTGTTCTTAAAGCTGTCTTGTCCCCTGCTCTGAAGGCAGAGCAGGGGACAAGACAGCTTTAAGATGGTCACGTCATCAACGCACTTGCTTATGTAGCTGGTCACTGTTGACGTGTACTCCTCCAAGTTGATGGAATCACCGTTGGTTGCAGCCTCCATGTCCCAAGCAGTGCACTCAAAACAGTCCTGAAGATCAGAGGTGGCTTCTGCTGGCCAGGTTTTCACCTGTTACAGAACCGGTTTAGAGAATCTGATGAGCGGTCTGTATGCTGGAAGTAGTGCTGATACGCACAACTTCAAACCCTGATAATGTCTATGAAGGGGAGGGTTTATAGCCGAGCTTGTCAGGCCATATTAAATGTACATTTTCTTGTCTGTATGTCTGATGTTTTAGACAAATACTCTCAGGTCTTAAAGGACCATTTCAGCGGCCATTCATTAATGTCATGAAGTGACATATTTGGTCCTGGGACATTTCCGGTTAGCTAACGCACACATTGAATACACATCGGTGGGGTTTATACACAGTGATATTGAGAGTTAAACAGAGTAGAAAAAATTCTAAATAAAAACTAGGACCATGTTGTTCATGTTCTCTCAGACCAGGAACTAACTTGCTGATATACAAAACAGTGTGACGCTTGGTTTACAGCAGTGAAGGCTGGATTCTGACTAACAACTTGGGGATCTCTACTGTTAACTAAAACCAACAACACAGGATTCATTAGAATTTAATATAAATTAGATAAGACACGAGCATTGCATTGCATGCAGCTTCTTGTTTATTCATGACCACACACAGGGATCAGATGGAGCATTTAAATCCACACACACTGTCCCACCACAACAAGGATCAGAGCAACATGGCTTCACACTTCACCTAATCTACCCACAAACATTATGATGGAACACAAATCCCTGATTACTGTTAACTTGCTCCAACCCTCACCAAAACACAAGATCAGTATCATCCACATAGTATCACTAAATGTTTCCAACCTTTTCAATTAGGAAGTAAC
This sequence comes from Silurus glanis, assembly GCA_014706435.1. NCBI lineage: Eukaryota > Metazoa > Chordata > Actinopteri > Siluriformes > Siluridae > Silurus > Silurus glanis. The sequence continues at coordinate 1,555,481 of JAAIIK010000017.1, read as the reverse complement.
TGTAGTCATCCAGACTGCAGTATGTCTTTACTGTGCGCCGTCTTAACCAGATAAAAATACACACCTGGATGCAGTACTTCTGGTAAGCGCTTAATGTTCTTTGAGTAAAAGTTTACTTTGAGTAAAAAGTTGTCTCCTCAATATTTGATTTAATGGCTCCTGTAGTTCCATGTTATCATCAATTATTTTTAGCTTATTAACTCTTCTGTTTTAGCTAAACTTAAAAAGTATGTGTTAGTCAGTTGTTTTGACAGCCCAGAGTTTTAAAAATTGGCGCTACGGGAAATGCTTAAGGACCAGGCATGCGCAGTATCATCACAACACGTTTGTAAATAAATAATTGTTGCAAACATATTCTCTAGCAACAGAATGCAGTTAAATGTGCGATTAAACGCTATTTCTACCAGCAATCTTCTGAGCTTTTAGCCTCCTGTGAAGCTTCTCTAAACCGAGCTCTTGGTGTCTGTAGAAATGTGTAAATGATGGGTGGAAAAAACACCCATACAGGACCCTCACAGCTCCTCTGAGAGTTTAAATGGACTTCCAATTAAGCAGTTAGAGCCATAAATTAAATGTTAAATAAATGCATCTTTTATTTAAAAAATACGACTGTTAAACTCTGTTAAGCGCTAGCCAGCGCTAGCTAGCCAAATGGGTAAACTCAACATTGGGTCTCTATGTAGTGTGTAGCATGTATAAAAACAGTGGCAATTTATTAATATACTAGTAAAAAGGATTGTGCTATAGCTGCAAGGAACTGGGTACATAGTAAGAAAAAATATAATGAAATGAACAATGTTAAATTAAAGTCAAGTCAAGTTTATTTCTATAGCGCGTTTCACAACAGACATTGTCTCAAAGCAGCTTTACAGAAATCAACAGTTAAGGTGAATGGTGTGTATTTATCCCTGATGAGCAGCCGTGGCGACTGTTAAATTAAACCTACCACTTCATAAATCCTTCGTCTGTGAATCGGAGTGACGCAGAACAGAAGATCCTTTCCCATTTAATAGCAATCGATCAAGTGAGATCCGTGAGATGTCACGTGAGATGTGTGTGGCAGCTTACACACTTCCGGAAGCGTGTCTCATATGTAATTCTACATAGAGGGCGCTCGAGAGCAGAAAATCAACACAATCGTAACCGATTTTTATGACGTACGAAGTAAAAAAAAAAGCATGAGGCATATCAGGGGTGTCTCCTGAGCATGTTTAAATGGATAAACGGTGTGGGGCATTTTGGGCACCACAATGTCTTTGGGCCCCACATTGTTGGTGTGCTCCCTGTCATATGACCCCGCCAAGTAAGAAATGTGAGAACACACACACACACACTTTTTACACACAATTTACTCACCCTAACCCAATACAAACGAATTCTGCTGACCTGTATAAGAGTTTTTCAATAAAATTAGCTACGCCATATCCAGAACAAATATCCAATAACAAATCAGTGGCAATGCATGATTGGTTATTGGGAGTCGGTGCTGATGAAGGATTGGTCATTGAGAGACAGTGCTGAGTGATTGGTCATTAGGAGACAGTGCTGGATGAATGATAATTGGAAGACAGTGATGGGTGATTGGTCATTTGGATATAGTGGTAAATGATTGAGAAAAAAAAGTGGTGCTGGGTAATTGGTTTTTAGGAGACAGTGGAGAGTGTTTGGGAAACAGTGGTGATGAGTGAATGGTCATTAGAAGACAGCACTGAGTGATTGGTGATTAGAAGACATTGGTGGATGAATGGCCATTAGGAGACAGTTGTCTGTGATTGGGAGACAGTGCTGAGTGATTGGTCATTAGGAGACATTGGTGGATGATTGGTCATTAGAAGACAGTGGTGGATGATTTGTCATTAGGAGACAGTGGTGAATAATGGTAATTGGGAGACAGTGCTGAGTGATTGGTCATTTGGAGACATTGGTGGGTGATTGGTCATTAGAAGACAGTGCTGAGTGATTGGTCAATTGGAGACATTGGTGGATAATGGTCATTGGGAGACGGTGGTATGTGATTGAGAAACAGTGAAGATAAGTGATTGGTCATTGGGAGACAGTGGTGGATAATGGTCATTTTGTTTTATGATGTTACTGGTAGAGAGACAGATATACTTTGATCCGACAATAATACAATAAAAAGCTAGAAACAAGTGTAACATACAGAAAGAAGAGGAAAGTGCATTTGAACACAAGGGGTGTTTAAGTTCAAGTCAAACTTTAAACTACACTAGTGTCATTACAGGCTAAATACACACAAATAGAGATAAGGGGGGTAATATATGAGATACTGTGTGTTCTTGGTAAAAGTGCAGCATTGGCTAACATAATGAAGAGTGGGATCAAGTACTCTTAATTTACAGCTGTGATTTCAGAGTACTGGAACACTGCAGTGGTGGGCAGAATGATTATTAACGTGATATCGGATCACTTGAGATCGGATTTAATTGTTCCGTGAAGAAGCTTAATTTTTATCAGTCATTCGAATTTCATGTCAGTTCAGCAATATATTGCAGTCAGCCTGTAAAGATTGTTGTACTGTATGTGAACATGTGTGCACACAGTGGCGAAGGACTCCAGTGTGGGAGGCACGTTCACGGGCGTGGAGTCTATGGCACTGATGTGGAGTCTGCGGCCGGTACCAGGCAGCAGAACAGGACTGAGGTACGTCACTTTACAGGCTCAAGCAAGATCAGATATTATGCATGCAGTGATTTAAAATGCAAGTATCGGATCAATTTGGGGGGGGGGTCGTCATTTTAAATTTAATGGCTGCAACAGGTCTCAAAAAATTTAGGACAGGGCCATGTTAACCACTGTGTAGCATGTTACCACATGTGTACTGTCTTTATACATATGAGAAGACTAGTTGCTGATGTTTTGGCAGATGAATGTTGTTCCACATGTGTCTTATACAGGATTCTATCTTCTCAACAGTATTGGTGTCCTTTGTTGTATTTTTTTTTTTTTGTTTCATGATGCAGCAAATGTATTCAAATGGTAAAATGTCTACACTGCAGGCAGGCCAGTTCAGCACCCAGACTCTTCTTCTACGAAGTCGTGCTATAGTAATAGATACAGTATGCAGTTAGCATTTGTCAGAGAACCACCAGCCACGCCCCCCCACTAGCGCTCAACACTCCCGCTCAGCCTTTCCCTCCTACTAATCACCTACACCTGTTTCCCCTTAATTGAGCACCCTTTAAAAGATCCCTCTCCCTTTCACTCGTCATCTGATCTACAGTATACATACCTCAGATCACTTGGACTTCCCACAGATCCCACGTTCCACGCTGTTTCCTGTATTCCTTGCTACCCTTCTCGAGAACCTCGCTTCAGCGAAGTTCTTTATTTCCAGCACTCCCTTCTCTGATACTTATTTGTTTGCTCTGTTAAGATCAATAAACTTCACCTTGCTTTACTCCCAGTTTCCGACACCTGGTATTCCGTGACAGCATTGTCTTACTCAAGTATGCAAAGTCTATATATTTTTTTTTTTTTTTTTTTTTTTTACTTCTGAGAGACTCTGCCTCTCTAAGATAGACTATTTATACCCAATGATCTTACTGACCTGTTGTCAATTAATTAGTAGCAAGAATTTTTTATTTTATTAATACTTACTTTTTCCATACTTTTGTTGCCCAAACTTTTTTGACGTGTCAAATAAAAAATTTGCATTCTTTCTTTAAAATGGTACATTTCCTATCATTTGAACCTTTTGATATGGAATAAAATATGGGTTTATGAGATGTGAAAATCATTGCATTCTGCTTTTATTTACATTTCACAGTGTCCCAACTTTTTTGGAATTGGGACTTGAATTGTGCCATTGTTTTAGCCATTCTTATGACAATGTTAAATAAAATATGAAGACACATTATCTGTGGAGAACAGATTTACAGACTTGTCAGTCTGTTTGGTATTTTCAAACTTTGTGGTGCTAGGGGCTTCATCACCTACAAAGCCAAGTACTGGTCTAATTGTTTCCTGATGGATGTTTCATTTGAGCTGGCCCTGCTTTTTATGAATTGTTTGTAAACCATATTTGTTTTACTTTATTTCCAAGTTTTTGTTACATTTGTCATGAGATTCATGTTAACATCATTTACATCCTTGACCTGCATGTTTTTGAGTTATTTAGGTTTGGCCTAAACTCGTGCATGTGAAGCCTGTGTACTTGTCTGATCGATCTCAATCTGTGTTATTTAGGTTACGAAAGAGCGATGTCCTCTCACCAATGATATTCCACATTTCTGTGTATGATGGACACATGACTCAAGATTTTAAGCAGCTCACACCATTAGTGACCACTGTCATAGAAAGATGGTACATGGCTCCAGGTGTGCAGAGGGTCAATGTACGTGAGAAAGGAGTAACAGGGACTTTGTTCATCCCTCCGGGTAGACACACACGCATGCACACACTCAAACACTCCTGTTTAGACATGAGTTTGTGAGTTCAAATCTCAGCATTAGTTAATGCAATCGATACTTCTGTAGTTGTATCACGTAATGTGTCAAATACAGTGGTGTGAAAAAGTGTTTGCCCGATTCCTGATTTCCTATTCAAACTAATTTAAATATCAATAAAATACAACACAAGTGAACACAACATGCAGTTTTTAAATAAAGGTTTCTATTATTGAGGGAAAACAAAATCCAAAACTACATGGCTCTATGTGAAAAAGTGTTTGCCCCACTTTTAAAACTGTGGTTTATCACACCTGTTGTGGCAGTAATCTCTTAAATAGGACCTGCCTGACAAAGTAAAGTAGACCAAAAGCTAGACATCATGCCGAGATCCAAAGAAATTTAGAAAAGAATGAGAAAGAAAGTAATTGAGATCTATCAGTTTAAAAAAGGTTATAAAGCCATTTCTAAAGCTTTGGGACTCCAGCAGACCACAGACCATCATTCACAAATGGCAAAAGCATGGAACAGTGGAGAACCTTCCCGGGGTGGCCGGCCGACCAAAATTACCCCAAGAGCACAGCGACAACTCATCCAGGAGATCACAAAAGACCCCACAACAACATCCAAAGAACTGCAGGCCTCACTTGCCTCAGTTAAGGTCAGTGTTTATGACTCCACCATAAGAAAGAGACTGGGCAAAAATGGTCTGCATGTCAGAGTTCCAACAGAAAACCGCTGATGAGCAAAAAGAACATAAAGGTTCGTCTCAGTCTAGCCAGAAAACATCTTGATGATCCCCAAGACTTTTGGGGAAATACTCTTTGGACTGACGAGACAAAAGTTTTTGGAAGGTATGTGTCCCATTACGTCTGGCTTAAAAGTAACAACGCATTTCAGAAAAATTACATCATACCAAACAGTAAAATATGGTGGTGGTAGTGTGATGGTCTGGGGCTGCTTTTTTGTTTTGCTGCTTCAATACCTGGAAGACTTGCTGTGATAAATGGAAGCATGAATTCTGCTGTTTACTAAAAAATCCTGAAGGAGAATGTCCGGCCATCTGTTCGTGACCTCAAGCTGAAGCGAACTTGGGTTCTGCAGCGGGACAATGCTCCAAAACACACCAGCAAGTCCACCTCTGAATGGCTGAAGAAAAACAAAATGAAGACTTTGGAGTGGCCTAGTCAAAGTCCTGACCTGAATCCTATTGAGATGCTGTGGCATGACCTTAAAAAGGCTGTTTATGTTAAACCCTCCAATGTGGCTGAATTGCAACAATTCTGCATAGATGAGTGGACCACAGTCTCATTGCAAGTTATCGCAAACACTTGATTGCAGTTGTTGCTGCTAAGGGTGGCCCAACCAGTTATTAGGTTTAGGTGGCAAACACTTTTTCACTCCACTGTATATGTCGAATTTGGATAGAAGAATCAGCCAAGTGAGTAAATGTAACTGTGAAAATGCAGAATGAATGTCATGCAAATGCAGGACAGCATGCAAATCTTCGCATAAACGGAGCCCCTGAAGCTTCCGTGACAGTTCCTTGTGTAATCTTCATGATTAGCTTTGGAAAGGAAAAGAAAATGCAATACAGATAGATGGCGATTCAATATTATCACAACAACTAATAGTAATAGTGTTCTTTCTGTCCATCCAGGTCTTGGCCCTTTTCCTGGTGTGTTGGACATGTGGGGAGGAGGTGGAGGCCTGGTGGAGTATCGAGCTGCCCTGTTTGCATCACATGGCTTTGTTGCGTTTGCTTTGGAGTATCTGTCTATAGACGAAAAGAAAGACATTAGTACCACCTTCTTTGAGGTAATTCAACACAAAGCTCTTTATGTTCTAATAAACGGCATGTGTATACAGGAAGTAAGCCAAATCTTCTACACTAATGGGTTGACCAACAGATTTTCTATTAATTGTTCTATTTCTAGGAAATTAAATGCGGTGTTGTGTGTTTTGTTTGAATTTAAATATTAACCATTAGACAAGTACTTTTCCTCAGAGTACTCCATATGCATAATCAGAGTGGATGAATGAGTTAAAAATAATACAGAGTCCAGGCCAATGACCTTTGCTTATTGTGAGGATGTACAGAGGATGTTGTTACTCAACTGATGTACAAGCACATTTTCACAAAAGTAAAAAAAAAAAAGAATGCTAATCTCATATATCCATATTTTATAGAACTGTTAACAGCAAGAATCCTGAATCAGACGTATGGGGCAAAATTTTTCTCCCAAAACATCATCAGCTGGTCTTCTCAGTTCCCAGATGTATACAGACAGAAGACATGATGCTACACAGTGTCGCAATTATTTAATAGCCATCAAATTCAAAATGACCTTATTTCTTTCATTAAAATGGTTTATATTCTGTTTAAAATATTTGTAAAGCATTTTTTTATTTTTTTTATTTATTTTTTTTTTGCAGGAAGCATATCAGATCATGCAGGAGCATCCCAAGGTCCAAAGGGACAGATTGGCTCTGGTGGGCCTCTCGTTCGGTGGTTCTGTTGCTCTGTCTATGGCTGCCTACTCCTCTTTAATTAAGGTGAGTTAGCATTATATGTACAATAAACAAATAAAAAGAATATTAGAGAGAGGTTTCTCATTTTCACAGGAATATGCAATCAAACTTTTTATTGACTTTATTTTTTATTATTAACTCTACACCAGGGGTCACCAACCTTTTTGAAACTGAGAGCTACTTCTTGGGTACCAATTAGTGTGAAGGGCTACCAGTTTGATACACACTTCTGAAATAACAAATTTGCTCAATTTATCTTTAATTATGTGTTGTTATTAATAATGAATGATATTCATCTATATCTAGTCATCTATATTTTAATATTGTAATTTTTTAATTCACACCAATGCAAGTGTGATTTTGTCAGGGAACCACCAGCCAAGCCACGCCTTAATCCAAGGCTCTAACTCTCACTCAGCCTCTCCCTGCTCTAAATCACCTACACCTGTTCCCCATTACCTTTCCCCTTTATAAGGTCCCGATTCCACCTCACTCACGGTCAGATCTACTCGTTGCCATGATAGATCTACCGGACTTCCTACCATTAGTATTCCCGGTCCTTCCATGCTCCTGGCTCCGCTTCAGAGGAAGCGCTCAAGATAGGTTTGCCTTTAACGGTTTACATTGGTGATCATCCCTGGACTACCTGCATTGCGGATTCTACCCGCATTATAGATTATACCCACTCTCCGTTTCTTACTTCTCCTCAAGCATCGCCTTGTATATGTTCAGACTAAATAAAGACATGGTGTTTAACCATACTCCGGTTTCCGGGTCTTGGTCTATCCGTGACGGATTTAAAAAAGAATAGCAACAAAAAACACTGGTAAGTGGCGCTATGGTGAGCTATTTTTAGAAAATGGGCACCATGTTGGTGACTCCTGCTCTAGACTGTTAAGTTTGGAGAAAAATATTTGTGTTTACATTTTCCAATACCTTTGCTCACTTAAAAAATGCGAGGTCTGCCAGCGAAGGCACCATGTTTTCATCTAGGACAGATAGTAGGACTATTTCATCAGGGAAGTATTACATCACATTGAACAAAACATTCCCGCGCTCTGTATTATGTCACAAAGATGAATTATGACACTTTCTCTTGATCTTGTTGCAGCCCCAGTGTTGTATCTGCGTCAGCGGCAGTCACGCCACTCCTGTACGCAATACATTTTCTGAAGTCTATAAAGACTTGAACAGGTACGTGCACTGGCAATATGTCTGCTGGGCTGCTCCATCATTTCAAAGCACTTTTTTTTATTTCATTTGTTTACATTTATTGCCACTGCTGGTAGTGCAGCAGTACATCAGAATAAAATGCAAATAGTCTGGAGCGTTTATTGATATCTTAGACAACAGTTCAACCCGTGATAATTAGGGATGGGTACCAAGAACTGGTATTTTTTGGAACTACCAATGAACTTCAGGACAAACAATGCTGTTATCGATACTTGTGTAGTTTTATCTCTGTATACTTTAATGGTGAATAAGAAGCTGACGCTTGTCATTTTCCGTACCTGAATGATGTAATCACGTGGCCGACGTTTGATCAACATACGTGATATTCATGCACGTGCGCGGTGTGTTTGTGTGTAAACAATCATTTATGGCGGCAAGGTTGAAACGTTATGCAGTATTGCAATAGTGAACAAAGAAGGCAACCCTGGTAATATAATGAAACTTCTACAAGCAAAACACATTAGTGAGACTAAATACAATCAGAAATCATTTTAAAGAAAAAATAATAAATAAATTCTTTCTATTTTCTATTCTTTCTAATTTTTCTAATAAAAAAAAATCTGTTGAATGTCAAAAATCTTTTAGAACATTGTAGTGAACAGAAATATGGCTGAACATAGACCTTCTGTCTAGCTTTTATAGAGCCTGGTGTGTGGCTGTTTCTTGTAATTTGTGATAATTATACGTTTAAATATGTAATATTTAACAAATTGTTGGTGTGATTATGATTATCTTCTAGGATGTCATATAAAGTGCGAGTAGAGGACAATCAGGTCATCTGGAGAGACATCATCTTGCCCATCCCATCAGATGTAACCGAGAAAATAGATGTAAGTAAACTTCTCCTACATTTATGTGTGTGGCTATATTGTGCTTATTATATTATATATGATTGTACCATTATACATATTATGAATAAATTATTCATTTAGTTTAATACATATATATATATAATGAAAATGTAAATCAACTCACGATAATGCAGAATTAGTGGGCGCTTAATTTCAAATTTTAACTGCGACCGAAACAAGTGCCGGAAATAGGTGTAGACAGAAGTGTCAATTTTTTCAAAATAAAACATCCTGCAGACTCCAAATATCAATAAAATAGAAATAAAATAAATCTTTTATATTCTTTCTGACAAATGATCCATACCTCGGTACCAGTCCGGTGGTTGGGGACCCCTGATCGAACTGTTTTTAGAGTGTAACCATCTTACACACCTTGTTGTTAATAGTTATTTTAAAAAAATATGCATCTGTGTGAGTGTGATTGCGGACTTGTATGCGTACACTTTTTGTGGCTGCTCATAATGATGTACTGTAAAATATGCAGGTTGGCCGGATAAGATGTCCTCTGCTTTTGGTTGTTGGTGATGATGATCAGAACTGGGCCACACTGGAGTCAGCAGAAGATGTAAGAAGCTCACACAGATATATACCAACCATGATGTCACTGCATGTCTGTATCTACAGAGTGGCACAGGGAAACGAGGAATTTTGGAACTAGGAGTTGGCAACTTTGGGGTGTCGGCAATTGTTCAGACCAGTGCAAGCTCGTTTAGAACCCCTTACCATTTGTTATAATGGAGCATTGGAGTGGTGCGCAACAATCGTTCACTGTAAAACCTTTTATAGGAATGTTGACAGTGTATCTGTGCTGTGCAAAAGGAATTTCAGCCAGTTAGGACATCCTGACTGTGTCCCGTCTCATGCCATTACAGCATGGGTGTGAAATTTGGAAGAAACAGCTTGACACAGTGATGATATTTGTTGTTGAACGGATTGACGAGGTCTCCTCTGGATGGCATCTCGAACAGCCTCGATATTCTCTGGTGTGCGAGCCGTTCCCCCCCAGTGGGGGACTTTGTTTCAAGGCTGAATCTATTTTTTCCGGAATTACGCACATGTTGTAATCGCATGAGCAGACGGGACACAGTCATTCGTCAATGGTAATGAATTCAAAAACGACTTTCACAGCAAACGCTTGTTGCGCACCACACTACTGCTCCATCATAACTATTGGCAACTAACACTGGTTTCAAACAATTGCCATCCCAGGGTCATCAACTTCTAGTTCCAAGATTTCCTGCACCACCCTTTATTACAGAATTCTACAGAATTTATAACTCCTATGTTCCTTCCTTGGGTTTCTGCCAAGCCCCAGGGAAATTGACTATTCAAATATAGGCCAAGAAAAATTATTATTTTCCTGTTTTATCAACAGGTTTAAAAGAATAAAGGGTAAAAGGGGGTATTTACAATGTATACTTTGAGAGTGTACACACTTCTTGATGGCAAAAATGGTTTAATTAGTTTTATTTTTAAATTAGAATTTCCTATCCTGGTTCACTCGTTCTAACAATACTATCACTCTACAAACCTTTGAATAGTTTAGTATGATACGATACTAACAAGGGATAAGTGAAGGGCTGGTGTGTAATGTAATCTCACACAGAGCTGCGAGCGCAGATTAGAGCCGTTTAATAACAGCCAGTAAAACAATCCACATCGAGAAAAAAAAAGAGTTGGAAATCAGGCAGGGGTCAGGCGATGTGCCAAAAGGATCCAGGGGGCAAAACCAGAATCGAAAACAGAGATGTCAAGAATCAAGAAAATAGCAACAGTAATACATTTTAGAGAAAAACAGCTCGGTATGCCACATGATAGTGTGACATAACATGAGCATAATAACATATTTTTTGAATGTGCACCAAACTATTGCAACAATATAGTGAATTAAAAAATGAAAAAAACAATGTCCTGGTTGCACAGGTATTGTAATTGATGCTTTGTGAAAGAGTCTACCAATTTATTACATTTTAATTGATCACAAAAATAATGTAGCAAATACTCCAGATCCAGTTTTTGATTTGAAAAGGTCTTGAGGAAATGTTGATCTTCTCCGGAAATCATTTCTTTGCTGACATATATATATTTGTGTTTAGTTTTTTTTAGAAGACGAAAGATTTGTGGCAAACAAATCTGAAGGCATATCTCAGTGATATCAGGAAGCTGATATCCGAGCATAGGGTCAGCAATGATACATTGCCCCTGGAGTGGCAGCTTGGCGGTACCGGGGCATGAATCCCTGACCTTACGATTAGTAACAGAGCCTTCACCACTGAGCATGGGCGTAAATCCCGGGGGGGGGGGGACGGAGGGGACATGTCTCCCCCCATCTGAGGGTTGTCTCCCCCCATCTGAGGGTTGTCCCCCCCCCCTTTGATATATATAAACAATATATCTATGTATACCTAAATAATTGTGTAAGTAGAAAAAAAAAATGCATTTAGAAACAGTTCCCCCCCCACAAGGGTTTGACCCACTGCCTGCTTTCCCAGTTCATCTCACCTACTCTACACACACGAGTCAGGTGTGTGTCTGCGGCTCAATTAATGTTCAACTCCATTAACTAGGGTATTTTATTTACTTTAAATAATGCGATTCTCTAGTCGATCTAGTTGATGCAGACTTATAAATTAGTTGCGGCAAAAATGCTGATTAGCGATGTAATTTTCCATGAATCTGCTTTATTAGCGATTAAAATATGACCTATCTAGTGAACGTTAGCTTGTTTACAATAGCTTGTAGCATAGTGCACTGACACTAACACGCCAAAGCCGTTTCCCATGCAGTGTTTTATTTGGGACGACTTGGTATAATGTTAACTTAACATTAAGGGCCACAATTAGCATATTGTTTATCTGTGCATTTACTAAATGAGCACTGTGCTATGTCCGAACTGACCCCACTGTATTTTTTTGTATAATCAATTTCTATTATGTTCTTAAGTGTCTTAATTAATTTTAAATAAAATGTTAAACCTTTTTTTAATTTTCTGTATTGCTTTGTAATTGAACCTGAGAAAAACTTGTTTTTCACTGTGGGGACATGTCATTATAAGTACAATTTGACTGTATTATTTGTGTCCCCCTTCAAAAATTGCTCATGAGAAATTTTATATTTATTGTCCCCCCCCCCTACTGTTAAATGAAATGTACGCCCATGCCACTGAGCTACTGCCTCTATTCAAATTATGGCCTGTTTGTGTTGGTCTCATCAAATCGTCACATATTAGGTTGGTTTGGAATATATTTTTATTACATTTAAAAAAAAAAAAATTTTAGCACATGGGTTGGTTTGGAATTATTATTATTATTATTATTATTATTATTATTATTATTAATTTTTATGTATGAGAAGTGGCTTCCATCTTGTGCCAATACAATCACACAGACATTAGAAAAATACAAGAGACCGGGAGCGAGCAGCATTTGTCAGATATTCCTGCAGCTCTGTTATAGTTTTCTCTTTGCTGAAATCTCCTCCTGAAATAGTTTCATATTGTCCTCTGGCCAGTTTTGGAGGAATGCCATATTGTTAGTATAGCTGGAAATAATCTATGCTGGAAATGTAAGGAAGAAGAGGATATGATTTGGTTTGATATGATTTTTCACCCATTTTGGTGTAAAATTCTGGGAGTAATGCAAGAGTGGATGGGATCTAACATATCTGTGGAACCATGACTATGCCTTCCGGGAGATAAATCAGTGGTACCCAACATAGCAAAAAATGTATTTACTCTAATTAAGATTGGTTGTATTACAGCTGCCAGGATGATTTTACGCAATTGGAAATGCCCCAAAACCCCAGACTTGAAAGATTGGATTGATGGGATGATTGAAATTGCTTCGTACGAGAGCATGTTGGGGAGACTGCATAGTAAAGGGAGTAATGAAGAAAACATAATTTCTGGCAACATGGAAAAATGGTTTGAATAAGTAGGACTGATTAACGACTGTTTAATTTCCATGTGTTTTTATTATCCACTGATGGTGACTAGTGGCTGAATGTGTAATAGCAAAGATGATTATTGAATGCCGTGTTGATGTTCTTTGAAGTTTGGACTGTTGAACATAAAAAAAGTTGAAGTACATCAATTTAAAAAAAAAATTCTTTTGTACTCTCACCGCTGCGGCCCTGGTTCGATCCCCGGTCAGGGAACCAACCCCAGCCACTCTTAGTGCCGGTCCCAAGCCCGGATAAATGGGGAGGGTTGCGTTAGGAAGGGCATCCAGCGTAATAACCAAACAAACATGCGGATGATCCGCTGTGGCGACCCCTAATGGGAGAAGCCGAAAGAAAGTTTTTTACTCTCCTGATTGATAAACCTTTGACAGTGAGATCCTGTCTATTGTTTGTAAACCATTTATGGACCATTTGTAGGTTCAGCAGTCACATAATTTTTTTTCTACAGAAAAGCTGATTTCTTTCCATATGACTTTTGTTTAATGCTAACAGAGATGTATAGATTTTTGATTGCACTGTAGATAGTATCTAGGGCTGCCTATAAAGTACATTTACCAGAAAGAGTGTGTTACACTTCAACATAACTGCGATCATAGTGATTTGTTTCTTATTTCCCCTGCATTTCTTTTTTTTTTTTACTTCAGATAGAGAGAATGACCGAAGTGGCAGGGAATCGTCATTTGCTCAAGGTCCTCGTCTATCCTGGTGCAGGTCACTTGATTGAGCCACCCTACACGCCACACCACAGAGCCACTAACTTCATGGTTTATGGCAAGCACAAAGGTATTCATGTGAAGAAATCTGCATTCATACCACCAGTTGATAATGACATATGCAGTAGAGGTCTATAGATTAATCAGTTTTGCCATTTAATCGGCACCGATAGTTGATTGCTGGAACCGTCTGCAAAAATCCATACTTTTTTTCCGGCTTGCGGCCGTTGCTGGAGCAGCTGAGAAGGTCCTCTGTCATTATCAGAGCGACTTCTAGAGGCGAATCATGTGAGACTATATTAATTTATATATTCATATTTATTCCTTTTATTTCTTTCACATTTATTTCTTTCACATTTTTATGGTTAAGTACTTGTATATATTAGTTCAGTACTATTTTACATGGAGCGGTGTTGTTACATGTTTGGGTTTTTTTTCTCCAGTATCCATTTAATCTGTTTATTAATCGGTTATCGGTATGCGTAAAATCCATGCGTAAAAATCGGGCGACCTCTAATATACAGTATATACTCAGTGTATTGTGTGTGTTTGTGTTTGTGATTTTACAGTGATCATGCTTTGGGGTGGGCAGACCAAACAACATGCATATGCACAAGAAGACTCATGGGAGAAAATGTTGGACTTTTTACACCAACACCTGCGCTGTGCAGCTCCACAGGCCCGACTGTAGCAATGAGACAGATTGGATTGTATAATGTTATCCAGTTTTCAAAAGAATACGAATGGAATCTTTGTTTCAGATCCAAATGGGAAAATATATTTCTGTTCATCCATTTCGTTCATTTTTAGAGCTATGGGTTAACAGTATTACATTCAATGTTGCAATGGTCAAAAAGAGCACAAAATAAATTAATAATACGTGCTGTTTACGTGATCAACTCATTAAATGAAGAAAAAAAAAAACCTGAAATATATTGTATACAATGCAAATTATTCTAAAGCAGGATTAATGTATTTAGACATGTTTTCTTATGCAGTATATGAATATTATTTTAGTATGATTTATTAATAATTATTTAAACAGCTGCTAGTGTAGCTGAAGATGGCTTACATGAACAACCTAAAGATCCATAAGGTTGCTGTGGAGGGTTGAATTCTAGAACTATGAGAATGTATTTGGCCTGTAATTGATATAAACAGTCTGCTACAATGGCTCAAGGCTGCATGAATAATTTTGCATTTAATTGTCTATCAGGGAACTAGGGCTGCAACAAATTATTATTTGGGTAATCGATTCATCATATTTTTTATTATTTTATTAATCGACTAATCTTTTTTTTTTTTTTTTTTTTTTTTTTTTATAAATTAGATGTTTTTGCTTATATTCCAATATTAAAAAAAACCATAATTCAGTGTATTTGTGTATAAAAGTGTACTTTCTTTCTTTCTGGAAAACAAAAAAACAAAAACAGCAGATGGCAAGTTGACCACAAAGCTTAAAAAATCTATATAAAATGTAGTTTTACCAATTCTTCTTAAAAAAGTTGTGAAAATATAAACATCTAGAATATTTAATTAATTACATTTTGTATAATAATTAAATGATTATGACATTTAATAATTAAACATTGAAAACAAGCATTTGAACGTAGTAACGTCGCAGTAAATCACGTTTGAAAACAAATAAGTTAACTGTTAGTAGACAAATGCTATAAAAAGAGAATGAAGCAGAGAAATGCAGCAAGCTAACAGACTCTATTAAAAAAAAGGGAATCGACAGTCCCGAAGAGTAAACAGTTTACATAATAGCACTTCATTAAACTATACCATTTGCACATGATGAGGATATACAGCTTTTGCTTACCGGGCTGATGTTTCGCCTTCATCCATGACTTGGGTTGCACACTTTTTCCTGCTGCCGGTTGACCTGTACCCCGGGGTATCATGCCGTCATGCTAACTCATAACTTGAGCAGCCCAACTAATGAATAATGGCATTCATTGAGAAGGAATTTCTTATCGTTGTTAATGATTTAGTTGTTGCAGCCCTACAATGAACAGCTGATAACCTCAGCAATGAAAAACTGTAATGAATTGAAATTCAGTGTCACCCAGATGAGGATAAGTTCCCTTTTGATTCTGGTTCTTCTCAAGGTTTCCTCCTTTATACTCTTAGGGAGTTTTCCTTGCATATGTCACCACTGGCTTACTCATTAGGGAGGAATGTTATGACACTAAAATGTATTTAATTTTGTAAATCTGCTTTGGTCCAATGTCCACTGTTATGTGTCATACAAATAAAATTTAAATGCATGTAGTTACCGTATTTTTCGGACTATAAGCCGCTACTTTTTTCCCACGTTTTGAACCCCGCGGCTTAAACAACGAAGCGGCTAATTTATGGATTTTTCCTGGGTTTTTCCCGGTTTCACAAACTTCAAGCCAAAAAACTGAACCCCATAACATTAGACCAATGAAATTTCCGAACGGAAACGAAAAAACGCACCTCACCTGTGTGATAAACTCCCCAGAGAAATACAGTTGTACCTTGACCTACGAGTTTAATTCGTTCCGTGGACGAGCTCGTATCTCAATTTGCTCGCACATCAAATCAGTTTTCCATATTGAAAATACTTAAAATGGCATTAATCCGTTCCAACCCTCAAAATGACGCCCCGTTTTTATGTTTCATGTTATTAAATTGGAAAATACATTTCTGAATAACAAATCTTGTATAAAAACATAATAGAAAGAGTATGTAAAGATATAATAAGGTTTTATTCAGTGTATTTTCCTTGGAGATGAGACGACTTGAGCTAACGAAAACGCCGGTTGTGTGTGTGTGTGTGTGTGTGTGTGTGTGTGTGTGTGTGTGTGGAGGGGGGAGGGTGAAAACTCGTTTTTTACTATCACTCCTGTACACTAAACTTTAAAATTTTTACTTTTTCTTCTTTGCTTATCTTAATTTTCGTCACAATCTTTGCTTTCTGGCTTCGCTTCGCCATCTAGCAGTGGCGTCTCGAGCTCGTACCTCAATTTTTTGCTCGCGTAACAAATCAAAAAAATCGACAGAGTGACCGCTCATACCTCGGAAAACTCGTACATTAATGCACTCGTAGGTCAAGGTACCACTGTAGTTGTGAAAGGAAGGAGGAAGACAGTGAACAATGACTTTCTTGGTCGGCTACTGTTTAGATACAAGCCGTTGTAGTGCGTTGAGTCAGGGTGAAGGGAGAGCTCGCTAACTCCAGTTGCAACAGAAATCATATAAGCACAGACAGGTTTCCAAAACTCGTGCTTTTTTATTTTTCTTTGCAACAGCGTTATGGGTTAGTCAAAGAAACTTAGAAATGAGCATCAGAAAATAAAAAGGACATACTCCTCTGTCTCCACACACGCAGTAATACCGGAAGTATGCAGTGCCGGTCTTTTGACAAAAAAAACGCTATGCTCCTAAAGGAAGTGCAACATATTTCACCCGTTACACCGTGTGTAACGTGTCTTTCGTTAAAGCCTGTGTAAAATACATTAGTGTAGACACTTGCGGCTTATTTATGTTAAAAATAAAAATATTTGTCAAATTCAGTGGGTGCGGCTTATATAAGGGTGCGCTTTATAGTCCGGAAATTACGGTATGTTACTAAATTTCCAGTGTATCTGGAAAGCTTTCCCTGTACTTCACTTTTTCCACATTTTGTTATGTTACAGCAGTTTTCCAAAATGGATTAAATGAATTATTTTCCTCAAAATTCTACTAACAAAACACTATAATGACAACGTAAAAGAAGTTTGTTTGAAATCTTTGCAAATTTATTACAATTTTTTTTTTTAAGAAATTGTACAAAAAAAATGTATTACAAATTAAAAAAATTTAAAATAAAATCACATGTACCAAAAAAGTTTTTAGCTTAACAAACCTGCTAGATCCTATTTCACATTAATGAACAAAACCAGTCATTCACTTAATACCTCTTGAAAGAACTGTGAAATGTTTCCCCTTGGCTAACATTTTCAATATAGATAGAATTCTGTTGCATTGCAGGAGAGCAAAGCTAACAAGGTAGCATTTCAATAACATTCTAACTTTAATATCATTAAAATAATTGGTAAAACATTCTATTTGACACTTATTTGTTGGCACAATGAATTTTTTTAGGGGCTCGTAATTTGGTTGCCAAAAGTGGATGGCGGTGTCATTTAATATCATAGAATTCAAAAAACCTTTTCAATGGTAATCCATTCCAAATTTCTACATATATTGGCTTGTTTGCACTTTTCATTGGGGAAGAAAATTGGGTTTCATTATTATTTTTTTGGTTAAAGTTCATTTACCATAAAATAGTTATATGTTGTAGAATGCGTTTTTGAACATTTTTAAATGGGTTTTTATAAAAAAAAAATATTTAATTCAATGCTGAGGTTTTTATGATCCTAACCAAGGCATACATTCAAGGATTTAGCCATTTCAAGTCTGAATCTGTGCAAATTATTTATTCAATGTTGCCAGACCAACTATTCAATTCAATTCATTTTTATTTTTATAGCGCTTTTAACAATGAACATTGTCTCAAAGCAGCTTTACACAGATAATGTGATGATTAAAAGTGTTCTTTATAAGTAAGTTTGTCCCTGATGAGTGAGCCGGTGGCGACTGTGGCAAGAAAAAACTTCAAGAGGGGTGACAGGAAGAGAAGGATTATGTGTCTTTTATGTGGTATGAAAGTTAATGTCACTGTGCAGTTTGGACTCCGGCAAGACTCGCTATGGCAGCATAGCTAAAAGGGAGAACCAGAAGGTAATACAGACATGAGGGATCTCTGGGATAAGAGCTGACCCACCACACCACCATCAACAAACCTGAGTGAACGTTTGTGAGTGAGGGGACGACAGCATACAAATATCCCAGTTCACCAAACACTCTATATCCATGTTCCCTCCAGATCTGAGCCTTTACCTAAGAAAAAAAATCTACTGATCAAAGACTTGACTGAATAAATATGTTTTCAACCTCGACTTGAACACTGAGACTGTGTCTGAGTCCCGAACACTGATTGGAAGGCTGTTCCATAACTGTGGGGCTTTATAAGAGAAAGATCTGCCCCCTGCTGTAGTCTTCATTATTTTCGGAACCAACAGATAGCCTGCACCTTTTGATCTAAGTAGGCGTGGAGGATCATACTGGTACAGAAGTTCACTCAGATACTGCGGTGCGAGACCGTTAAGTGCTTTATACGTCAGTAGTAGTATTTTATAATCAATGCGAGATTTGATTGGGAGCCAGTGTAGACTGATTAAAACAGGGGTGATGTGGTCATATTTCCTAGATCTAGTGAGGACTCTTGCTGCTGCATTCTGAACTAACTGAAGCTTATTTATGCACTTACTCGCACACCCAGACAGTAAAGCGTTACAGTAGTCTAATCTAGATGTAACAAAAGCATGAACTAGTTTTTCTGCATCCTGTAACGACTACTCATCAGTTGTCTATTTTATAAAGTTAGCTGTGCCATGCAGTGCCACCTTTAAGACTTTAAGCATGAACATGGCAGAGAATGTTACAATAGTGCCTCATGCATAAGTTCTGTTTTGAAAATTACTTCAACTTCATAACCAATCATTTGTGCCCAGCATGAGGGAAAACCATATGTATGATTCTAAAAGTAAAACCACATTTCTTAAATACCAGACATTTGGACATATTAGTTTTCTGAACTTACTGAAATCACAATTTAATGGTTATAATGACAACCGGATGGCTCACACTTTAGCATTATTGTAAAAGGAAAGAACTTTCAGTGGTATAATGGTATGTCTGTGAGCCATCAGGAAGTATCTGTCTTCTAAAGCAAACATTTGTATACAATAAGCTATAAACAGAGCAGCTTTCTGCTGAATGAACACATTTGAAAGTTATTGCTGTAATGGATAGGAAACGCTGATCCTAGTGAGGAAACTGCCATTCTATAAAACAAATCATTTATACATTAGATGTTATTAAAATTGAGAAATTGCAGGCTAATGTGTTAACATTAAATAAGTGTGGATTAGTAAATGTTGGGAAATGTGTACAAAAAATGTACCTGAATAATTTTGGAAAGAGCTTGTTAAATACATTCTGTATAATTTTCTATTAGATAGAAATTGACACAGTATCAGGAGAATTTAGGAATTTTAGAGATCAGAAATGCATGAAGAATATCGTTAATGTCAAAAAAACAATGTAACTCCTGTATTATGTGAGTTACACAAAGTGTTACAGCTGGAGCAGTCATTGGAGGACTACAACTGAGAACCTACAACTGAGAACCTTGTCTTTGCACATGTACAACTTCAATTCCAAAAATGTTAAATAAAAAAATGTAAATAAAACAGAATGCAATGATTAGCAAATCTCATTAATCTATTTCTTTCAGAATAGAACATATAAAATGTTTAAACTGATTAAATATACCATTTTAAGGAAAATATCGGTTAATTTTTTATTTCATGGCTGAAAAATAATTAGGAACAAAGCCAAGTTTACCACTATGTAGCATCCCCTCTACTTTTAACAACAATTTGTTTACACCTTGGAACTGAGGAGACCATTTGTGGGAGTTTTGGGAGAGAAATGTTGTCCTGTCTGGCTCTGTAGTCCTGGGTCTTTTTTATTGTGTTTTTCATTTCATGATGCGCTAAATGTTTTCAATTGGTGAAAGGTCTAAACTGCAGGCAGGCCAGTTCATCACTGAGACTCTTCTACTACAAAGACATGCTGCTGTAATAAATGGCATATGCAATTTAGCATTATCTTGGCAAGGCCTTCTCTAAAAAAAAAGGCCATCTGGATGGAAGCATATGTTGTCTAAAACCTGTATATACCTTTGAGCTTTAATTAATAGAATGAATAGACTTTATTTGTAACATATACTTTACAACACTGTGAAATTTCCCTTTTCTCGCATATCCCAGATTGTTTAAAATTAGGTTTCAGAGCGCAGAGTCAGCCATGATACAGCTCTAATGCACTTCCATAACATCAGAGATGCAGGCTTTTGAACTGAGCTCTGATAAGAGGAGTCTGAACATCTGGCTTATAAGTTTGGAGGATGTGACATCCAAGAATTTAGAAAATCCGATTTGCCTGACCACAGAACAGTTTTTCACTTTGCCTCAGTTTTAAATAAGCTTTTTTGCATGATAACCTGCATTTATGGATGACACATTGAACTGTATTCCTAGACAATGATTTCTGGAGGTGTTAATGAGCTCATGCAGGGATTTGCTTTACATAATAATGCCTGATTTGAAAGCAGTGCCACCTAAAGGCCCAAAGATCACAAGCATCTATATATTTTCACCCTTATCCCCCAAGCACAGATTTCTCCAGATTTTCAAAATCTTTTGGTGACATTATGTACTATAAATTGAGAAATTAAATTTTTTTGCAATTAGATGTTAAGGAACATTATTCTGAAATTGTTCCACAATTTGTAGACACAGTTTTTCAGCATATTGGTGAAGATCTGGCCATCTTCTGGGAGACTCTGCCTCTCTAAGTTACTCTTTTTATTCCCAGTCATGTTACGGATCTGTTGTCAATTACCATAATTACAGTGAGGAGAATAATTATTTGATCCATAAAAAGTCACCCATCACAGAATCACCTTCTTCCATTCAAACCTCTTCACCACCATGGGTGAGAACAAAGAACTGTCAAAGAAGCTCAGTGACAAGATTGTAGACCTTCACAAGTCTGGAATGGGTTACAAGACCATCAGAAAGAAACTTGGTGAGAAAGATACCACTGTTGGTTGGCGATAATTCGAAAATGGAAGAAATACAAGATAAGTCAATCGTTCTGGAGCGCCAAGCAAAAACTTACCTCATGGGTTAAGGATGATTCTGAGGAGGGTGAAGGATCAGCCCAGAGTTCAAGTGTATTAATGATCTCAAGAGAGCTGGGACCACAGTCACCAAGAAAACCATTGGTCCCGCTGCTCAAGAATGCACATAAACAGGCCCGTCTAAAGTTTTCCAATTAACACCTGAATGATTGAGAGAAGGCTTTCGAGAACGTAATGTAGTCAGATGAAACCAAAATTGAGTTCTTTTTTTTTACATCAACTCGACTCGCCGTTTTTGGAGGCAAAGAAATACAGAATATGACCCCAAGAACACCATCCCCACTGCCAAACATGGAGGAGGAAACATTCTGCTTTCAACCTTTTTCTATGCTAAGGGTACAGAAAGACCACCACATGAACAGGGTAATGCACTGTAGAAGCTTGGATGAGAACCTGCTGGCCTCAGCCAGAACACTGAAGATGGGTCAAGGATGGGTCTTCCAGCATGACAGTGACCAAAAACATTCGGCCAAGGCAACAATCTGATGGGCTTGTAAAAATCAGCAGGGGATCAAATAATTATTTCCCCCACTGTAGTTGCAAAATGTTCCTCCAGCTGTTTTGTTTGAGTAACTTACTTTTTCCAGCTTTTTGTTGCATCATCCCAACTTTTTTAAAAGTGTGTTGCAGCCATCAATTTGACGATTCGCAAATCGTTGCATCCTGATTTTATTTACATTTTACACAGTGTTCTAACTTTTTGGAACTAGGATCATATTGTAAAAATAAAGCTTCTGACCCTGATACTGTTTGTCAGTAAGGTAGAAGAGACATTAAGCAGAAACATCTGTATTTAATGTAGTGTACAATTCTTCTGTTGTACTGCATAAAGCATTAATTTACAAATAGCTCCAGATTCCAGAATCATTTCATAAGGAAATGTGGTGTGAGAGTGAAATAGCTCACTTAGAGCTGATAGTTTTAGGGAGAATCTCTGCATTTGGCAATGTGCTGCTGTTCCTCCCGACATGTTTTAATATGTTGGGCGTGGGTTCATGTCTAATGTGTTGCCAGATTGAGTGATACTCACCTTTATAGGTTTGCATGATCTGTTTTAACCAATTTTGCAAGCGCATAGCCAGACTTTGTATTTGTGAATATCTTTACATCACAGTGCATCAGTAAAGTATACACAGCTCTTCAATTTTTTCACATTTTGTTATGTTACAGCCTTATTCCAGAATAAATACAATTCATTATTTTCCTCTAACTTCTCAAAAACAATACCCCATAATGACAACGTGAAAAAAAAGTGTGTTTGAAATCTTTGCAATTTTTTATTGAAAATAAAAAATTGGAAATAAAATCACATGTACATAAGTATTCACAGTCTTTGCTCAATACTTTGTTGAAGCTTCTTTGGCACCAATTACAGCTTCATGTCTGTTTGAGTGTGATGCAACAAGCTTCGCACATTATTTTTAAGCAGTTTCTCCCATTCTCCTTTGTAGAACTTCTGAAGCTCCATCAGGTTGGATGGGGAGCATCGGTGCACATATCATATATATGATTGTTAACTCTGAGGACTCTAAGGTTATGAAAGGGTTAGCAGATATGCAATCAAGCTATGGTAATTTTTTATTTTATTTTTATTTAAAATGTTCCCAATTATTTTTATTATTTTCTCAGAATTGAAATCTGTTGGAAGATCAGATTAAAGATGTAACAAGTATGACATTTATGTCATTTATTCTATTTCTGTCTTTATATTTAAAAACCAGCAATTTTATAACAGGGTGTTGGTGTGTTTTTCCCTTAAAAAATCAAGGCAAATTATGTTTATCCATTTGTTTATTGATTCATCTTCAATAACTGGGAACACTGAGATTTAGGGATAATAGTTTACAGCATACAAACATATCGCCCCACACATTAACATCTTGATTTACAAACCCAATTCCAAAAAAGTTGGGACACTGTCCAAATTGTGAATAAAAACAGAATGCAATGATGTGGAAGTTTCACATTTCAATATTTTATTCAGAATACAACATAGATGACATATCAAATGTTTAAACTGAGAAAATGTATCAATTTAAGGGAAAAATAAGTTGATTTTAAATTTCATGGCATCAACACATCTCAAAAAAGTTGGGACAAGGCCATGTTTACCACTGTGTGGCATCCCCTCTTCTTTTTATAACAGTCTGCAAACGTCTGGGGACTGAGGAGACAAGTTGCTCAAGTTTAGGAATAGGAATGTTGTCCCATTCTTGTCTAATACAGGCTTCTATTTGCTCAACTGTCTTTGTCGCATCTTTCTCTTTATGATGCGCCAAATGTTTTCTATGGGTGAAAGATCTGGACTGCAGTCTGGCCATTTCAGTACCCGGATCCTTCTTCTACGCAGCCATGTTGTTGAAATTGATGCAGTATGTGGTCTGGCATTGTCATGTTGAAAAATGCAAGGTCTTCCCTGAAAGAGACGACGTCTGGATGGGAGCATATGTTGTTCTAGAACTTGGATATACCTTTCAGCATTGATGGTGCCTTTCCAGATGTGTAAGCTGCCCATGCCAACGCACTCATGCAACCCCATACCATCAGAGATGCAGGCTTCTGAACTAAGCACTGATAACTATTTGGGTTGTCCTTATCCTCTTTAGTCCAGATGACATGGCGTCCCAGTTTTCCAAAAAGAACTTCAAATTTTGATTCGTCTGACCACAGAACAGTTTTCCACTTTGCCACAGTCCATTTTAACTAAAGCCTTGGCCCAGAGAAAACGCCTGCGCTTCTGGATCATGTTTAGATATGGCTTCTTTTTTGCCTTTAGAGTTTTAGCCGGAAACGGCAAATGGCACGGTGGATTGTGTTCACCGACAATGACAATTTCTGGAAGTATTCCTGAGCCCATGTTGTGATTTCCATTTCAGTAGCATTCCTGTATGTGATTCAGTGCTGTCTAAGGGCCCGAAGATCACGGGCATCCAGTATGATTTTTCGGCCTTGACCCTTACGCACAGAGATTGTTCCAGATTCTTTGAATCTTTAGATGATATTATGCACTTTAGATGATGATAACTTTAAACTCTTTGCAATTTTGAGAAACTGCTTTCTGATATTGCTCCACTATTTTTCGCCGCAGCATTGGGGAAATTGGTGATCCTCTGCCCATCTTTACTTCTGAGAGACACTGTCACTCTGAGAGGCTCTTTTTATACCCAAACATGTTGCCAATTGACCTAATAAGTTGCAAATTGGTCCTCCAGCTGTTCCTTATATGTACATTTAACTTCTCCGGCCTCTTATTGCTACCTGTCCCAACTTTTTTGGAATGTGTAGCTCTCATGAAATCCAGAATGAGCCAATATTTGGCATGACATTTCAAAATGTCTCACTTTCAACATTTGATATGTTATCTATATTCTATTGTGAATAAAATATAAATTTATGAGATTTCTAAATTATTGCATTCCTTTTTTATTCACAATTTGTACAGTGTCCCAACTTTTTTGAAATCGGGTTTGTATGTATACTCCTGAGCAAAAAAAAACAAAGCTGTTAATGGGCTCCTAGGCAAATATTTAGCTTTAAATTGGCATAAAATTAAATCAATGGACAAAAAATTTACACAAATGCACTGCAGTGTCACCATTTCTCTGTTTACTTTTACTGAATTGGCCTGTTTGGGTAAAAATCTTGAAACAGGGAAAACTCAATTATACAGTCTTCTTGTACATAAAGGTAAATTCATCATAATAAGTAAATTGTTTGGTATGATATGCAACTAGCTAACTAACCAAAGTAACACATCTGAGTTAACAAACCTTTCCAAACAATATCTTCTGGGGTGTTCTTTTCCCTTACAAGATTAGCTGTTGATTATATGCTACACTTATATGCGACCTTATATTAAGCCCCTAATCGAGACTGATAGAGCAGGATGAAATCTACATGATCGAATTCTTGCTTATTTCCCAAAAACATTTATTAGGACTATTGAAATATTAATATTGTAACATTGAGACTTGGCTTAATTTATTTATTTATTTTTGCCCAGAAGTGTATATATGATTATTTTTTACTAAAAGGCAGGAGGCCTAGCTGGAGGTGAAGATGTTGAGATTTTTGTTGGGAGTGACGACAATGGACAGTATTAGAAATGAGTTCATTAGAAGGACAGCGCATGTAGGACGTTTTGGAGACAAGGTGAGGGAGGTGTGATTGAAATGGTTTGGACATGTGCAGAGGGACATGGTGTATAATAGTAGGAGAATGCTGAGGATGGAGCCGCCAGGAAGGAGGAAAAGAGGAAGGCCAAGGAGGAGGTTTATGGATGTGGTGAGGGAAGACATGCAGGTGGTTGGGTTGAAAGAGGCAAATGTAAAGGACGGTAGAGGTAAACTGTATGGAGACGGATGATCCGCTGTGCGACACCTAACGGGAGAAGCCGAAAGAAGAAGAACTGTATATATGATTTTTATTATTTATATATATATATATATATATATATATATATATATATATATATATATCATGGTAGTTTAAACAGCTGCACAAATTGTACAATGTATTTATCTCAAGTCAAGAAGCTTTGATTGTCATTCCAACCATATATAGCTGACACAGTAAATGAGACAACGTTCCTCCAGAACCCTGAGGAACAACATGAAGCTACATAACAGAAAACACAGAGCTAAGGACTAGTAAGTGTCCTCGCCACATAAAGTGCATCGTGTGCAACCTGATGCAAACAGTGCAAGACAGACAGTGCAAAGACAACACAAGACAGTGTAAGACAAATACATAAGACACAAAATAACACTGCCAGTAAACCTACTGTATATTATACAGTACAGTGTGCAGATAGAACTGAGTACAGGAGTGTACTTGTAAGTAAACAAAATGTAAACAAAGGGGTTTGTGCAAAACAGCAATATCAGCAATCAAAAAAGATGTGCAAAAACAGCATGTTTGTAATAATGAAGTAATATAATATGGGTGGTACTGAAGACATGGATGTGTGTACGAGTACGAGTGTGTGTTGAGTCCGGGTTGTACAGATCAGTAACACAGTTGGTTGTGTGTGTGAGTTTTAGTTCAGTTCTGTGTTAAGGATCCTGATGGCTTGAGGGAAAAAAACTGTTGCACAGAGTGGATGTGGCGGCCCAAATCCTTTGGATCAGCTTCCCTGATCTTTATCTTTATTAATTATTTTTTTATGTATTTCCTACTTTGTATCGTTTTATATATATCCTATAGCACCAGTACACTTGACATATTTTTTTTTGTACATACAAACTCATAATACTTGGCAGTATTGGTGATTCTGTTACTGATTTTTGGATCCACGTCTTTAAGATAGATCTGGCAACTCTGCTCCGCCCAGGACCGTTTTCCTCGCGCTGGCTGTGAGAGCATCCGCATCTGCACGAGCTTTTATTATAAACGCAAAACCAGAGCTTCATGCAACCATGCGGATTTTACACTGGACCATGATTCTGGGTAAGTTTTAAAAACTTCATAACTAAAAAACGAGGGTTTGGTTTAAGATTTGCAGATTAAAAATGAAGGTCCGAGGAGAAAGAGAGTAACTTTTCCCCATCTTTAACTGATCTGATGCGTGTATGTAAATGTAACTGCGCGTGTGTGTGTGTGTGTGTGTGTGTGTGTGTGTGTGTTTGGGTTTAGAAGAGCAAAACAAAAACAACAAAACACAAAAGGAATCTAATTGTAACTGATTGTTTTATTAGTTGATGGCAACAGGGCTTAACAATATTGGGACAGGGCAACAAAAGACTTGAAACGTAATTGTTACAAAAACAAAAACAAAAAAACAGGAACATTTTGCAACTAATGAGGTTAATTGACAACAGATCAGTAAGATGACTGGGTATAAAAAGAGTATCTTGGAGATTCAGAGTCTCTAAGAAGTAAAGTTGGGCAAAGACTCACAAATCTGTGATTAGACTGTCTACAAATTGTGGAAAAATTTCAAATTAAGGTTCATCAACATCAAATTGCAAAGATTTTGAATATCTGTGCACAAGGGTAAGAAAAAGAAATATTGGAAGCTGGTGATCTTCGGTTTCTCAGGCAGCAATGCATTATAAACGTTTGATTCTGTAATGGAAAATAATAAAAATAATGGGCTCAGAAACACCTCCAGAAGTCAACACAGTTCACCGTGTCACCCAAAGCTCTATTGTGCAAAGAAGAAGCCATGCGTGAACATGATCCAGAAATGCCACTGAAGCAACATGGTCAGATGAATCGAAATGTGAAGTTTTTTGGATCACAAACCTGTTTGCTGCACAAACTTTCACTGTAAACACAAACTAAACTTCATGCAACAGTGTGGATTTCGCACCGGGCCATGTGTAAGTTTTAACAACTTGAAAAAGACTAAGAGATAAAAGTCAGTGTAAAGACAGTAATTTCTCCCTCGATTAACTGATCTCTTTTTTTATGTGTGTGTGTGTAACAGTGCGTGGTTGTATGTTTAAGATTATTATTAAAATACGACTTTTTGGTCCCCTGGTGGTCTAGTGGTTAGGATGCGGCGCTCTCACTGCTGCGGCCCGTGTTCGATCCCCGGTCAGGGAACCAACCCCAACCCCAGTGCCGGTCCCAAGCCGGATAAATGGGGAGGGTTGCGTTAGGAAGGGCATCCAGCGTAAAAACATGTGCCAAATCGAACATGCGGAGGATCCGCTGTGGCGACCCCTAACGGGAGAAGCCGAAAGAAAGTTTATTAAAATACGACTTTTTCATATACAAATTCGCTCTGTCATTGAGAACAAACACAAACAAAATGAACCAAACAAATCTTTGCTGATTGGCTAAACAAAATAAAGTAATGTTCATTTTATGCCTTTTAATAATACATTTGTTTTTTAACTATTAAGCACTAAAATATAAATACCTGCAATATACAATTTGAAATCTATACTCAGTCTGCACATAAACAAATCCTGTTCACTTTCTAGGTACATACCATAAGCACCAATTGAGTGTATTATGGACAGCTTCTGCCTGTTTAACTTCTTTATACTAAACTGTTATTTACACTGTCCTTCATTAAAGAGTCTAATCATAATTCGAATAAAAAAAACGAACTTTGCTCTTGTACACATTTGTGAGCTGACTGGTATTACACCAATTCATTCCATCCCCATCAATTAAATAAAAACATCCCCACATAGAGAGAACTAGTTTTGCTCCCTCACATTCCTAGATACTAATGATTTCATCGGGATTCAAGCTACAACCGTGTGAGGGGTTCGAATTCTTTCGACTGGCTCCGTTTTTGTTTCTGAGAATAGGGAGAAATCTTATGGGTAAAAGTTTACAATTTTGGGATTTGCAGCTATATTTGTGTATTTTAGTATCTATAAATTCTCTGAGGTACTTTCTGATTCTTTACAGAAATACAAACATGACTTAATAAAGGAGAACAATCTAATCACACTCGGTGTGGCACGATGGTGAATTACGTAGGGTTGGTACCCCCGTAGCTTCAGGGTCCTTCAGTCGCATGTGTGACTTGCTAAATTATATAGCCAAAAGTCTGTAGACATCAGCACACCCATATTTGTTGCCAATTATTCTAATTGGAACTAAGAGGCACAGACTGCATGACAATGCCGATGTAAAACAAGCAAAAGGGTGAATAGACCTACTAATAGATCACATGTGCGTATGGGGGTCAGGTGTCCACATACTTCTGGCGATATCATTTCTTACTTTGTATTTTCACATGTTCTTCCTGTCTCCATGGGTTTCCTTAGTCTTTCTAGTTTCCATTCTTTGCAGTCCTCCCTGTGTGTGCATGTGTGTGTGTGTGTGTGTGTGTGTGTGTGTGTGAGAGAGAGAGAGAGACTTGAACCATAAAGCATTGAACTCTTTTTTCTTTAATGTTCTCCCATAGCGTTAGGTTTGGCTGTCCAGGCGCAGCTTCTTCCTGAAGCCAACAATATGTGTTCAGAGGGAAGCTGTTACCCTGCCACAGGCGACCTGTTGATCGGCAGAGCTCATCGCCTAACAGCCTCGTCAACCTGTGGACTTTACTCTCCTGAACACTTCTGCATCTTCAGCAGCCTAGCGGTAACAAAACTGAACACAATTCTCATATCAGCATTAGGGCTCCATATTGTATTTAATTCCTGAATATTAAATCAGTAATGGATGAATCTAACTGAACCAATATTTCAAGTTCGATGTACAACTTCAATTCTGAACAAGTTGGAAAAAATTGTCAAATGTAAATAAAAATAGAATGCAATAAATGGCGATGATTTGCACAATTGAACATCAAAAACATTTCAAATGTTTAAAATGAACAAATATTCCATTTTAAGAAAAAAAAAAGGTCAATTTGAATATGATGCCCCCGACATGTGTCAAAATAATCGGGACAGAGCAACAAATAGCTGCGAAAGTAAGCATTACTAAAAAGATACAGCTGGAGGAACAGTTTCCAAACAATGAAGATAATTGTCAACAGGTCATTAACATGCTTGGCACTTTTGAGCCCTCAGCCTTTGAGACCTCAGCAATGCATTAAAAACAGACATGATTCTGTAATGGAAATCACTGCATGGGCTCAGAAACACCTCCAGAGCATGATCCAAAAACACCACCGTCTTCAATGGGCTCGTTTAAAATGGACAAGGGCAAAGTGGAAAACTATGGTCAAACAAATCAAAATTTTACATTTATTGGAAACCATGAACGCCACATCCTTCAGTCTAAAGAGGAGAGGGACCATGCAGCTTATAATTATGTTCAGTTCAAAAGCCTGCAACTCTAAGTTATGGGGGGCATTAGTGCCTATTGAATGGGCAGCTTTCACATTTGGACATGTAGCATCAATGCTGAAAGATGTAGACTGGTTTTAGAGTAACATATGCTTCTATTCAGAGAAAGCGCTACACGTTTAGCGATGCTAAACCACATACTGCATCTTTTACAGCAGCAGGGCTTTGTAGTAGAATAGTCCAGAACTTTCACCAATTGAAAATGTTTGAAAAATTATGAGACAAAAAATGTCAAAGAAGACCCAGGACTGTTGGGCAACTACAATTCTATATTAGACACAAATGGCTTGGTAAAACATTCCTCTCCTAAAACTCTAGCAGCTGGTCTCCTCAGTTCCCAGGCAATTACAGACTGTTATGTAAAAAAGAGGGAATGCTACACAGTGGTACACCACACCCCATCCCAACTTTTTTGCAGACATTAATTTCAAAATGACCTTATTTTTTTCTGGTACATTTCCACAATTTAAACCTTTAATATGTTCTCTATGTTCAATTGTGAATAAAGTGGGGGTTTGTGAGATTTGTAAATAATTGCATCCTGTTTTATTTACATTTTACACAGCGTCTCAATTTGTTTGGAATCGGGGTTGTACTTGTTAACAGCTTTAGCAATGCAGCTTTAGTACAGAAGCAACGTTTGGATCTAAAACGTCATGGCTATTTGAAAAAAATCTGAGTGAAATTGAGGAAAATTGTGTAAATCATTGCTGTATTATATTGCTTGGTTTGGATCATCTGAATTCAACTACTGTTCTGAAAGCAGCAGTTCTATACTGTACATGACTTAAAGCAGAGAGATAAATAAGTAAATTCTAAAATAAAGGCTAGAATATCTGTTATTTATTTCATTCTTTGAATCTTTGTCAGCAGTATATTCCTGATTTTCCATCTACATTATATGTAGAGCTTTTTTATTGTTTCTGTCTCTGTTTGCGTGAGTAGTTCGACATCACTATGTCGTTCTACTGTAATAAAAAAAAAAAAATCGACATTCTCTCAACAATTGCTCCCTTTGTCGAGTTTGTGATATGCAGAGGATGATTTCTCTCTGTCCGAATGACCCATCCGCCCTCAGGCGTCTTTCTGAGCTCTTTGACACTCCACTGTAGTGTACACTGAGAAAGTTCTGTGTGTTCAGAGGAAATAAGAATGGAGTGTTGAGAAGTCCAAGCTATACATTTCATTATGTCAGGGCTTTATCAGTTTTTTTTTATCTTGCAACGTTTGAATATAGACGTATGTACAAGTAGGCGATTATACAGTACAGAAGGAGGACAGAGAAAAACCTAATGAACATTCTTGCGTACTACTAATTCTTTATTTTTATATGTACTTCAATATAAATTTTATATGCTTGGTTTGAGCTGTAAAAATGCTGGCAATTTCCGTCAGGCTGGAAAATGATACAATTGTAAATCTGAAATCTACAAATTTATGCAATTATTGAAAATCACAAATAGCTTCAATTCTTTTCATTTTGATTAAGTCTGAACAAAAGCCATATTTTCTTTCTTTTTTTTTGTTTAGCTGTTCCTGGTTTGTTGGACACAAGTATAAATGAAATTGAAAAATACAAACACTGCATTTAACTAAAAATTGTTTTATGTCTAGTTTAGTTGCTTTTTTATTACATTTTCCAAACATCTTTCTATTTTGCAGTACATTTAGAAGTGCATATCTTGTGTATATCTTCCTGTAGTCAGGTATGTAGGAAGTAACACATTTGCAGAACAATGTAAGTTGTTATAAAATGTTATAAAATGTTATAACATAAATAAAACAGTTTATTTCCATCCCCTGTAACATTTCTAATTACTCACAGAGTAGGAAACTCTAACATACATTTCCTTTGTACTGGCAAAAACCCTGCATTAAAAAACTCTATTCAACCTGTGATGGGGGTCCACGAGGCACATTTTGGAACAGGACACTATCTGCATCTATCTACAGAACCCATGCCTTTCATTCACTGTGTGAGGTATCGTGTCATTGGGCTGACTTATCTAAACCTCATCAACACATCTGTTGAACTAGCAGGTGTTAGCCTAAATAACTTCACACTTCACACCTCAATAAGTCCACACTGTTTCGGTGAAGTGTGTTTACAGTTTATTACATTCAAAGTGAAGGACACGTTAGAGGCAGAATAAAAACCTCGTCAATTATTGGCAAAACCTATCAATAAAAAGTGACATCATCAATTAATTTTTTTAATTAGTGAAGAACTTCTAATTTTTTTTTAAATCTTAAAATTATCTTTTTTTTATCTAGAAAGTGAACATGGAAATGATTTCTATGATAATGGGCCAACTTAGCTATTAAGTACACAGATATATAAAGATATACTCGAATATGCTCGAATTTGCTATTCTATACAAGTGTAGTTATATAGAGATAATGCAGAAGATACAGAGCGGGGCAGAACTGCATCATCAGTAAATCATCAGTGAGACAAACAGTGTAGTTCGGTAGACTGATGGTTGTAGTGGGAAAAATCGCTCTGAACCTGCTAGTTCTGTGTGAATGGTCCTGTAACTTCTCTTGGATGGATAAAAGTAAACAGTTTGTGACTGGAATGGAAGAAAGTTGAGTAGTTTGTGAATGGGATGGGAGAAGGTCTGAATGTTTTGTCACTAGGATGGTGGAGGTTGAGCAGTTTCTGCCTGGGATGGGAGGAGTCCCTGATAATGTTGAGTCTTCTGCACAGATATCTACATATATATATATATATATATATATATATATATATATCTTTATATATTCTTATATTTAATTTTATATAGTTTTTATACTTTATTTATCAGTCTTCTTTTTTTTATTTATTATTTTTCTCCCCATCCTATTCCCTAATGCCGGACCGTCGTAATAAGCATTTCACTGCATGTCGTACCCTGTATGTATGTGTATGTGACAAATAAAATAAAATTTGATTTGATATGGTAAAGATGTTTAATGTCAAGTAGCTCAGTGCCAATGATGCTTTAATTCTTAAATCCATTTGACACAGTACATGCCAAAATAAAACGTTTTTTTTTTTTTTGCAGACAAAACATGACACATCATAGTATAAGATTTAAATGCTATTTATAAACTCATCTGTTACTAATTTAATGCTCCAACAATCTGGAACAATCTGGTAATTGGTTACCAATAAACGCTAATCACGATCCATTTATCAATGAATAATGCAGCTAAAAAACATTTAGCATTTTTTAGACAATTAACTAGTAGTTATAAATTGCACATTTACAGTACTTTTTTATTATTTTATCTATTGTACATTTTATACAGTTTTATGTATTTTTAAATTGATATTACCCTAGCATCACTCTACTCACTGCACACTGGCTGTAGATTACATATTTCAAGCTAAATTACTGTACATATTTGATCTAATCCACATGTGCAAGTATGTGTGTGTATGTGTGTGTAAAAAACATGAGTAATGGAGACAGTAGCAGGTGTGAGACCAGAACATCTGCTGTACAGATTCTTCAATTCTAAATCCAATCCAAACATTTTTTTTTCAAAATGTTTTTTTTTTTTTTTTCTAAATTTTTTTTTTAGGCTGAGAAGTGTTTTGAGTGTGACTCTCGGGACCTCTACAATGAAGTCACCCATCCCAACAGCCACACCATCGACAACGTGGTCACAACCTTTACTCCTAACCGTCTCGTAACTTGGTGGCAGTCCGAGAACGGTGAGTGCTCTGTATGTGTATGAGGTTAACGTAAGGACGAATAAACACATGACTAACCCATTAAATCAACATGAAGTGAATCTCATAAAACATTACACTTAGAACCACCAGTTACAATCTCTAGCTCAGCGCTGCTACTTGTCGATCCTGTCCTACTTCCTGTGGAATGACTTAGTGTTTCCCTTGTGGTGGGACCCCTGACCGGGGAAACGAGAGAAAAAGAGCCAAGATGAAGAACAGAGCAAAGGGTGGGAAATGGGAGAAAAAAAAAAAAGGATGAGTAGTGCAGCTGGGTGTGGGAACATTTCAGTGTAGTTCCCACCAAGTCTTCATGATCAGCTTTCTTGGCGTTGAATGATGGGATTCGTGGGCATTTTTTTCCCCATTACTAATTCATGATTTATTAGTCAGTTCAGGGTGTGGAATTGCTGAAATTTTTCTGGTCTCCAGAGCAATTTCTTTTCCCATGAGTCACAAGAAAACCTTGCTATAACAATCTTGTTGTACTGTATTTAGCCTCAAATTCTCTGTGATATATTTTCAAGAAAAGCAGACCGTTGCTGAAATTATACTAAAGCTAAACAAACCTAGATAGCCACCTGGTCTTTAGCTGTCTTCTAACTGCGCAGTATGTGCTTTCTGTGAACTCTGTGAATTTGCCAGACACCCTTATTCTAAGCAACTCATTATTATTTCATTCATACAACTAAGAAGTTTAAGGTTAAGGGCCTAGCAGTGGCAGCTGGTGGTGCTGGGATGTGAACGCATGACCTTCTGATCAGTCTAACATGGGGGTGTAATGGTACACGTATTCGTACAAAACCATTTCGGTACAGGGCTTTCGGTGCACATGTGTACCAAATGCAATCCTTTTTATGTATGGAGCATTTTTTAAATCTGAGTTTCCTGAGGAACATATTAAGTGGTGGACCGCAAGTTTGTTTAGTCTCCTCCTTGCACTTTGAGCGCAGTTTCGGAAAAACGATTTATACTGGGCATGTGCGAAAACTCTTACGACTATTTTATGTACAACAGATTCTGACAATTCCGCATATCGAGGGATGAATGAATGATGGAAGGAATGAAGACATTTGTTAAAGTATAACGAAATAAGTAGAACAGTTAAGTAGATCATACTGTATCTTTAAAAATTTTATATTAAATGTAAAAAACACACACACACACACACACACACACACACACACACACACACACCTGCATTATGGGGTCTAATTGATTACTCAATTTAATCAATATAATTAAAAAGTGTATTGCATTAATTAGATTTTTCTATATAATTTTTTATACTTTATTTTTATCAAATTATACAAAACTATTTATATATTATTTGAACAAGCATGTATTTTATTCTAAATTGTTTAAAAAATTTAAACTGTCAATGTTCACAAATGTTACTTCCTCCAAGATTTACGTTCTTGTCTGACTGGAATGGAACCCAAGCTTGGACGTTCTCTTACTGTGCATTCTGAGATGCTTTTCTGTGTATCACATTTGTAAAAAAGTGGCTATTAAAGCCATTATTTTCATCATTAGTGGTTATTATTTCTCATCAACAAACTGAATCTTTTTTTTTTTTTTGCTTTCTTTTTACACCATTATGGGTAAACTCATGAAACCCATGTGTGTAAATGAAACACTGAAATACTCAGAACAGCCAATATGACACTACCAAGCGTGCTTGATGTGTTTCTGCGTGCATTAATGCATTTTTTTTCTACACATTTATGCATTTCACACTTTCCACATAGATTGATGTATTGCTAGATAGAACTATTATTCTTATTGCACAGCACAGCTACTGATCAATAAAATGCTGTTCAGCATCTACCAGAAGTGCAAATCGTAGCATTGTGCAAATGAACAAAGTGCAGTTAAATATAAAAATATACATACAGCAAATAATTCATTTCAGTTCGATTTATTTTTATTTTTATAGCGCTTTTAAGAATGGACATTGTCTCAAAGCAGCTTTACAGAGATGGCACTTATAAAGCTGCATTAAAGAGTGTATACGTTTAGTGCCTATAACCAGTGTTGGGCAACGTTACTTTTAAAAGTAATGCATTACAATATTGAGTTACTCCCCAAAAAAGTAACTAATTACGTTACTTAGTTACTTTTTATGGAAAGTAATGCGTTATATTACTTTTGCGTTACTTTTGCGTTACTTGTATCTCTTTTTTTCACCTTACAGGTGTAACAGGTGTAATATAGATAATTGCTATTAAGAAATAAGTTATATTAGGGCAAAAGACGTCTTAAACATTTAAAATGTTTAATAACTTCTTAGAGAACAATAAGATGATCGACTAACTTTTGACCACAAGGCTGAACACTTTCAAGTCGCACTTCTGTACGCTGCTTTTCAATCTGCCTTCGCCGTCAGGAATGTAACGTGCAATTCCGTAAATATGACCTCGTCCTCGTCTACATCATTCTCT
Organism: Silurus glanis; assembly: GCA_014706435.1. Lineage (NCBI taxonomy): Eukaryota > Metazoa > Chordata > Actinopteri > Siluriformes > Siluridae > Silurus > Silurus glanis. Next base: position 1,519,013 of record JAAIIK010000017.1, on the reverse strand, counting down.
GCTTCATCATCAGCTTGAAACATTCTGAACGCTTTTACAAAGTTCGTGCTATTATCAGTGACCGTGGCAGTTTATCTTCCCACAAAGAGCAAATGAGCTGTGAATTTGCTCTCTCTCTCTCTCTCTCTCTCTCTCTCTCTCTCTCTCTCTCTCTCTCTCTCTCTCTCTATCTCCGCTGCGATAGCATCGTACATGTGTCTCCCACGAAAAACTTTTATTCTGAGCAGTCTATAGATCTACAGTGGTGGAAAGTCGGCAAAAGTTTTCTATATTTCTGTCTCCATTTACATATATGCAACATTGCATAATGTTACATATATTCAACATTATACACACACACACACACACACACACACACACACACACACGCACACATCTGTAGTGCTGTGCTTTGCATGCAGATGTTTTTTTTTTTTTTTTTGAAGTGGTATTTTTTGCAGTTGACAAGAGCTTTTCACCAACACATAATCTACACTTAACCATTATTCTTTTCTCCTTTTCCTCGACTATTTCAAAATAATAAGAATACTTCCATCACAGTAATGTAATCCCTAGTTTGCCATCTCCGCTTCTGACCAGCTTCTGTTCCCGCTGCTCGCACGTATGAGTGCGCGATTCTACGTGACTACGTTCATTTTAATTCAGTATTTATTTTTTTATGCAAAATAATTTAACTGAAAAGTAACTCGCATTACTTTTTTAAAAAAGTAACTCAGATATTAGTGTGTACATTTATAAAGTAACGCGCTACTTTACTCGTTACTCCAGAAAAGTAATATTATTACGTAACGCACGTTACTTGTAACGCGTTACCCCCAACACTGCCTATAACTTTGTTCCTTATAATTGTAAGTTTATCCCTAATGAGGCAACCAGTCATGACTCCCTGAGATGGCATGAGGAAGAAACATTGAGAGGAACCAGATTTAAAAGAAAACCCATCCACACCTGGGTGACATTGTTGAGGTGTGCAACAATGAGCACTTAAATGCAAAACTGTACATGCAAACTGTGTTCCTGAGCCATAGTAGAAGACTGTTTATATTAATTACAGTCGAAATCAAAAGTTTTTGAGTTGCTCAGTAACTTTACACAGTTGATGTGGAACCACCCCCAGCTGCACAGAGTGGTCTCTGTAAATAAGTAAATAAATGACATGCTATGAAGATGGGCAGCAAAGATTAGATAAGATAAGATAAGATAAGATAAGATAAGATAAGGCACTGATTAATGATATTATATTGATAATAATCATATTATTATTAAATATTTATTATTCATTATTAATATAATTAATAACATTATATATTAATATTGGGATTGGAAATAATATCTTATCTTATTAATTTACATGAAATATGTGCAGGAGTTGTTAACATTAACAGTACGAATGATAAATGTCGAAACTGAAAAAAATTATTGATTGATTGATTGATTCTGGCCAGTAAATGTATATGGTACTAAATAAACAGTCAAGTACTGTATACTTCCTAATACCTAATTAAAGGCGGTGTTTATAGCATGTAACAGCCTTTACCTTAAAATTGTGTTCTGCACTTTGGCCAGAATATCGCTCTGACACACACACACACTCATCTCTTTGTTTCTGACACAGGAGTGGAGAATGTGACCATTCAACTGGACTTAGAAGCAGAATTCCACTTCACCCATATCATCATGACCTTTAAGGTAACAGACACACACTATGTGTATGTACACGACATGTCTCCTCAGGAATCCCCTGCTTCTGAGGAATGTAGAATGTACATATAAGTGTATTTCATCTTTTGATTCAGTGTCAGTTTTGTGCAATGTGTGTGTGTGTGTGTGCTCTGTGTACAGACATTTCGTCCTGCAGCGATGGTGATTGAGCGTTCATCAGATTTTGGACAGACCTGGAAGGTGTACCGTTACTTTGCATCTAACTGCTCAGCTTCCTTTCCACACATCTCCCAGGGACCGGTCAAGAGTGTTGATGAGGTCATCTGTGATTCGCGGTACTCTAGCATCGAGCCTTCAACAGAGGGAGAGGTTTGCATAGACACATGCACACATTTCATTGAAATTAGTGGCCAGTGAGGAACGTTACAAAAGCATCAGCTTGCATTTCTTGGCGTGGTCCATGTAGGATTTGGAGGTGGTAGCTTAGTGGTTAAGACATTAGACTTTGACTCCAAAGGTCTTGAGTTCAAAACCCCCGCCAGTGATGCCGCACTTTCCATTAGACTGATTACACATGTGAATCAGAGCGTGGACAACACGGAAGCGTTCCCAAAGCGCTGTTGACGCAGCTCGAGATCCTCAAGGGGAACGCTGAAGAATGAACCACAGTCTCTGCATGAGCTAAAGCTTGCCAAACTGAGGGAAATGTGCGCTAAAAGCTATTATTAAAGCTTTAACTCTGCTTTTTAGACGTAATTTAGTCTGATTTAACCCAGTCTGCTCTTCAGAGCAGCACATGTAAATGTTTGCACAAGGTTTTAGTCAGAGAATTGATCGTTTTTATTAATATTTCGAAGTTCTTTTTGAAGTTCTGAGACTTTACACCAGTATGTGTGAGTAAACTTTTGTTTGTGACACAGTATTTTATATTTTTTATACACATAATTAAAAGTACATTTACATGTGTGTGTGTGTGTGTGTGTGTGTGTGTGTGTGTGTGTGTGTGTGT
>JAAIIK010000017.1:1492770-1507861 GCA_014706435.1 Silurus glanis | reverse complement strand
TGTGTGTGTGTGTGTGTGTGTGTGTGTGTGTGTGTGTGTTTGTAGTTACCTGAAGTGTGGGAGCAGGTGAGAGTAGATGTGACACGGCCTGCTTATCCTCTTACGTCTGGGAAATGTTTAGGTTCATTCTCTGACCATCAGACCATCTCACTTCCTCCTGGCTCCAGGTAGTGTGTGTGTGTGTGTGTAAAAAAAGTATAATGTGTAAAGCGGTTCTTTGTTGCATACTGTAATGTGTTATGTTAATGAATTTTTATTACAGTATGATTTTGTTAATATTTTAGTCAGGCATTTGATCAATGGGACAGATTTCCATCATGTCTTAGTAGCTTTTTTCTCACTTCATTTTTGGAGTGATTGGAGGATCAGATTTTTTTTCTGTAGTAAAATCATTTCACACATTCAACCTTCACCTGTGTGATTTTCTATTGTTATTTGCTGAATTTCAAATATCGACTGCTGAGCCAACTTTGCTGTGGTGAAATGAAGCCTGCATCTGTTTAATACTCAGTCCACCCATTCATCCAATATTATTATATTAATATATAAATTATTTTAATTTCTCTGCTACATGAGCAAAACCGCTGGTTGGTCCCATAGTCTGAATATTAAATTTCATACAACATAATGTTAATCTGACAGAGTTTAATTTAATATTTTATCCAGATTTTCAGTATTTGAAGTCATATTGTGAGCAATATTGAAATAGCAATACTGTATAAATAAAATTTTAAATTAGAAACTAGAACAACTTGTCTATATTTCTATGTGCACCAGGCAACTTTAAAACTAGCTTTAAACATTGTGTGTGTGTTTTCAGGTATATGGTCTTGTCCAGGTCACTGTGTTTAGAAAAGGGCGAGAAATACACGGTGAAATTAAATCTGTCCCATTTCTCATCAAATGATTTTCATCACCAGCCACACATCTTGATTGACTCTGTGAGTAAATCTGACTGTTACACCACAGATGCTCTTAAACTACACTATCCCCATTAATGACCCAATATTCTCAGTGTGAGGCGTATGAGCTTATAAAGCTTACTGTGCAAATAATCGATTATTATCAGGTATGTAAAATGTTATACAAACTTCTCTCTTATCCATGTAGAAGGACTGCAAATGGCCTCACTAAGTCCAGTTTAAATATATATTTTTTAATACATGGGTTATATTTCATAAGCCTTAGATATACCGTTTTTTTGTTACTATTACTGTAGCAGTCACTGTGCACTTTATCATGCACATTTATATAAATTGACCTTTGCCTTCTGAATTCTTTATAGATTGTGCTGTTGCCTGTGGTTCGAGATCTGGAGATGTTCTCAGGATCAGCTGACGGAGAGGCGGCGTGGGAAATGTTTCAGAAATACCGCTGTCTCGAGAACAGCAAGAGCGTCCAGAAATTACCCATGAACGACATCTGCAGAGGATACATCTTCAGCGCGTCAGCTCTGCTTCAACAGGGAGCTATGGGTCTGAACACACTCACATACACATCAACACTGAGAGCCATATATAGTTGATAGTATTAATAATTATAAAATTCACTAAAAGATTTTTAACACTTTTAATGAAAAACGTTGAATGAAAATGGTTGAAAAATATTCGGAAACCAAAGTTTAGAAACACCTCGTCTTTTATGTTTTTTGAGAGACACATGCATGTTCTATTTGTATATATGCAATAAACCAGGTCATTCTATGATATGAAGATTTACTTTGACCAAACAAACCTAAAAATGTCCAGGTGTTGCGCTTTAGTTTCGTTGAAAAATCCTCCCTTAGCATGTATTACAGCTTTACACACCCTTTGCATCTGGAAAGAATAAAAATTCAAAGGGGGAAAGAATTTAGAAGGCAATGGTTAGTGCATTTCTCCAAACATTCTGCTGCCATGCCTCTTGTAAAACTGCACTAGTTGGAGATTTCCTTGTGATCCAGTTCATCTTAGAGCAGTTCAAGTGCAGTGACTGGCCGTTCCATGATAGATAACACACCAGCCGACTGTTTGCTTTTTAAATAAGACTTACAGAGCTCAGATGTACACTACAGGTCATTGTCTTGTTTGTATAGTGGTCAGTTCCAACGAGCCGCAGCAACTAGAATTGCATAGTGGTGAAGTATGGAATGGTAGCCATGTTGATTCAATATTAGTTTTACCTGGAATAAGACTCAAACCTTCCCCGCTCCAAAACAACCCCAAACCATTAAGCTTCCACCTCCATGTTTCACTGTGGGGGTGAAGCAGTTTGTTAACATCTTCTCTCCTGTTCTCCATCTTACACAAGTTCTTCTGTTAGCGCCAAAAATGTAACTTTTAAACTTTCTTCCAATCATTCACTGCGTTTTTGCCTTTTACCTGGTTAGATGCATAGAAACAAAAGGGAACATGCATTTGTCTCAGAAACCACAAATGACATGCTTCTTTATGTCTTTGTCTCTCTTGCACTCAAATACATGCAGAATGTGAGTGTGACCTACTAGGCTCTAACAGTACGATGTGTGATCCTAATGGTGGCCAGTGCCTATGCAGGAAAAATGTGATAGGCAGGAAGTGTAACAGCTGCGCCCCAAGTACCTTCCAGCTGGAACCTTCAGGCTGCAGGCGTAAGTTTATACACACATCTCACGCATACAGTACACTAATCATCCAGGTTCATTAAAGTCATTAAATCATCCTAGACAATTATAGACATCATTGAAATCCAAGTAAACATCCTAGAAATGTTGTGTATTATGTTGAACTGTTAATACCAATTATTTGCACTAAGACTGTCAAAATATTTCAACCCTGCAGTAGAAAATGGGCAATTTTAGTATTTAATCCTAAAAACCTACAGTATGTACTACATGTATGTGCTAAACGTGTTCCAAAATGAATAAGAAATTTGGACTACCTGGACTTGTGTTTAATTTAAGTTGGGATGTGAAGCCTACAAAATGTGTAAAACGATAAATAACAACAACTAAAAACCAATTTATAATAAGATTTATGATAAGATTATACCTATATAATATATTCCATTATTTATAATAAATTTTTACCTTTATTTGTGGAAACAAGTATTCATAAACAATGTATTGCAAAGTGCAAATGTTCTCAAACATGAAATGATAGGATGATTAACATTCCAAGACATTTGAAGTATATATCAATCAATCAATCAATCAAATTTTATTTATAGAGCGCCTTACAACAGCCAAAAGGAGCACAAGGCGCTTTCCAGTAAAAACAACAAAAGACAACAAAATATAACAACACAATAAAATAGCAGTCGAAACAGAGGCTACATTCAAAGTATATATTAAATATTAAAAGTCATTTCTATTGCTTGATTCATATGTACTGTTTGTATCAGTCATCTAATGTGTATTTGCGCACCCTCTATCCTTTTCAGCATGTGAGTGTGACCCACTGGGCTCAAAGAACCCTTTCTGCAATTCGACCACAGGCCAGTGCATGTGTTTACCCGGTGTTTATGGACGTCAGTGTGCCCACTGTCTTCCCAGGCACTGGGGCTTCCCACACTGCCAACAATGCTTCTGTAATGGGCACGGGGAGCACTGTCACCCTCAAACAGGCCAGTGCTTAGAGTGCAGAGACCACACCACAGGAGACCAGTGTGAGAGGTACACTAAGTCTTTCTAAGAGTTTCACCTCTGTATCATATGAAAGCAAATCGACAAGAAAAGATTTGTAATTTAGATTCCTGTGAATCTGCTTTAATAAAGGTAGATATACCATTTACATAGGTAGATTATTAAAGGTAGATTATTACGCATGATTTATTTCATGTGTACATTTATTGCATTTATCTGAAATAACTAGGGTTTAAATTAAAGTGTCTCTTAAAGAAGTTAAAGCCACTACAGTAGTTTTAGCCATGGTTTTACTTTACTTTACCCAAGAGTCAAGAATTCGCTGCTTCGATAGGAGGGGCCTGGTTCGAGTAAGAGTCGAATCTTTGCAGTGGTGCTATGAAGAGGTGTTTAATGTCTGATTTCACATAGAACTACCAGTTTTCTCCCAAGAAATCAACATACTGCCTATTGTAATAATAATGTTGTAATTAAAATGTGTGAATAAATCTAACCCTGCCCCTTGTGGCAGATTTAAATTTCACTTTTCATGATCCGTGACCGAAACAGGAGCATCTTAGCGGCAGGGATTTAGATATAAAAATGTCTGCGACATTCTGTAAAGGTATATTCTCTTCTAATTTAATTCTGTAAATTACATTAGACACATCAAAACACACACACTCACACACACATACAACTAAGTAGATCCTTAGTCTGAGACACACCAAATTATTACAGTATATTACTGTATGCAATATTCATTGTGTTTAACTAGCTTGCATATCAAAGCATGACATAAGATTGTTTGAAACGTGAATTTTATCTGAATGTGAGTTTTCTTTATCTCTAATTTAGCCTCCAGATATCAGCATGAGTATGGGATTTGCCTTTCCCTGCTCAGAGGCTTAGTATTCTTCCAAAGAGGGAACTCTAGGAGATTAAGGAGGAAGGAAAAAGGGGAATTAAGACTAATACTTTGTTCCCCAGTGCGGTTGTAGGTAAAAGCTGGTGCCTGTGATGAGGCTGACAAATAAAAAAACCAGGAGAACGAAAATGTTACATCCTCCATAAGTTTAGAAACATCACTTCTCTTAGATGAGTTGGGAGAACTGTTGATCCCAAGGATCAGTCATAGTGTAGCTCAGCACTATCATCAAGTCAAGTCAAGAAGCTTTTATTGTCATTTCAACCATATATAGCTGAGGCAGTACACAGTGAAATGAAACAATGTTCCTCCAGAACCCTGGTGCTACATAAAACAACATAAAGCTACATAACAGAAACCACAGGGCTGAGGACTAGTAAGTGTCCCTGCCTCATGAAGTGCATCGTGTGCAACCTGGTGCAAACAGTGCAAGACAGACAGTGCAATACATCACAAGACAGTGCAAGACAACACAAAACAGTGTAGGACAAATACACAAAACACAAAATAGTGCCGCCATTAAACCTGCTGTATACTACACAGTGCGGTGTGTAAAAGAGTACTGTGTACAGGAGTGAACATGTATTTAAACAAAAACAAGATGGTTTATGCAAAAAACAATAGCAGCAGTCAAGAAAAGATGTGCAAAAACAACATGTAAACAGTTTGTAGTATTGGGGTGATATAATATGGGCATAGATGTGTGAAGTGAGTACGATTGTGTGTTTGAGTCCGGGTTGTACAGATCAGTCGCACATTCCAGTGTGTGCGTGAGTTTTAGTGCAGTTCTGTGTTGAGAAGCCTGATGGAATGAGGGAAGAAACTGTTGCACAGTCTGGATGTGACGGCCCGAATGCTTCGGAACCGCTTTCCTGATAGCAGGAGGGTGAAGATTGTGTGTGAGGGGTGTGTGGGGTCGTCCACAATGCTGTTGGCTTTGCGGATGCAGCGTGTGATGTAAATGTCCATGATAGAGGGGAGAAAGACTCCGATGATGTTCTCAGCCGTCCTCGCTATCCTCTGTAGGGTCTTGCGATCCGAGACGGTGCAGGTCCCAAACCATGCAGCTGCTCAGGATTCTCTTAATGGTCCCTCTGTAGAACGTGGTCAGGATGGGGGAGGGAGATGAGCTTTTCTCAGCCTTCTCAGGAAGCAGGCTGGGCTTTCTTGGCAGGAGACAGTATTCTTCTTCGGCACGGGAACGATGGTCGTCGTCTTGAGGCACGTAGGAACAACGGCGCTGTTTAGGGAGATGTCGAATGTTGAAGATGTCGGTGAAGACATCCGCTAGCTCTTCTGCACATTCCCTGAGCACTTTTCCAAGAATGTTGTCTGGTCCAGCAGACTTCCAAAACTCTGCATAGAGTTTTCCTCACTTCAGCTGTGGTTAGACAGGGCACCTGGTCACTGGGAGGAAGGGTGGTCTTTCTCACCACCATGTTGTTCTGCACCTCGAACCAGGCGTAAAGTCGTTCAGCGCATCTGGGAGGGATGCCAGGATGTCACAAGCAGGTGAAGTTGGATGTCCTGCCACATGCGCCGGGTGTCTCCGCTGTCCTTGAAGTGGGCGTGAATTATCTTGGCGTATGCACGCGTCGCCTCTCTGATGGCACGGGACAGTTTGGCTCTCACTGTCTTTAAGGCCGTCTTGTCCCCTGCTCCGAAGGCGGAGTCTCTTGGTTTTAGCAGTGCAGGCACCTTAGCGGTCATGCACGGCTTCTGGTTGGAGCGTGTGGTGATGGTCTTGGAGATGGTCACATCATCAATGCACTTGCCGATGTAGCTGTGTTTTGTAGTTCGCTAATGGTCTTGTAGAGTACGCCGAGCGCTTCCTTAGCATTAGCGCTAGGTGGAATGTACACTCCGAGCACAATAGCGATGGTGAATTCCCGGGGTAAATAAAAAGGTCTACATCTCACAACCATAAACTCCAACAGTGGTGGCAGTTGGTGGAAACATGCATGCAGCAGTGTCTGTACTCACGCCGAGTAGCTGCTATCATGTTTCTATTGTGCTTAAATATGGAACAAGGAAGCTGACACTACCAATTTATGTCCTTGAAATATGTCCGTCACTTCACTTTCGTACAGCTTAATCTAGTTACCACAATTCTCACATGATACTACAGGGACTTCAACTAATTGTGAAAGCGTAGTTGTTATAGCACTCATGGTTATCCCATTAATATCCTTGTTATGATGTCCATAGGTGCAAGACTGGTTACCACGGCAATGCGTTAATAGGCAGCACTGACCGCTGTCGGCCCTGTATGTGTCCTGATGGACCGGACAGTGGAAGACAGTTTGCAGACACCTGCTACCAAAACCCTACTTCACTCCAGCTTGTCTGTGTGTGCAGCCAAGGATACAAAGGTAAAAACGTTTCTAATAGGTTTCCACGATAAATTTAATGAGCAGAAGGTGTTTAGGTGTTTACTACTTTTCCTTAACTTGTAATTCTTATGCAAATTCCCTGTGCAAAAGTGTATAGTGTGTGAAGTAGAGTTGCATGAATACATTAGCCTTAATTGGATTCTTCAATCACATTAGTCTCAAATACCTAATCTGCCTAGGGGCTGTTAACACAGGGGTTCCCAAACACCGAGCTGTGGAACATTCATTTCAGGGACACACAGAAAGAATAAAACTTTTAAATTATTTTAATTTCAATTTAATTGACCTTTGCAGTCTGCAGGGCATTTTTTTTTTTGTAAAAAGAAATTAATAAAAGGCCACTTCTGCCTATTCCATTTTCCCACACTTGCACTGATTCTGCATTATAGTGAGTTAAATTTTGATTATATGTGTAATAAAATTAATAATTAATACATACACCAAGCAGGCATCATTGAGCCTTGGCCGCCCACGACCCTGTCACCGGTTCACCACAGTTCCTTCCTTGGAAAGCTTTTGATAGATACTGACCACTGCAGACCGGGAACAGCCCACAAGAGCTGTAGTTTTGGAGATGCATTGACTTGGTCGTCTAGACATCACAATTTGGCCTATTTTAAACTCACTCATATCCTTACACTTACACTTACTGCTTCTACAGATCTTTCTTTGCGTATCCCAGCACTGATAGAAAACTGGGGTTAGAGCGTAGGATCAGCCATGATACAGTGCCTTTAGAGCACAGAGGGTTAAGGGCCTTGCTTAGGGGCCCAAGAGTGGCAGCTTGGCAATACTGGGGCTTGAACCCCCGACCATCTGATCAGTAATCAAGAGCCTTAAGCTACCGCTCCGTAAATTTTAAGATAATCAGCAACTTGCTGTTAGTTAGGTTCCAAATGAGAACCCGCAAATTTTCCGAGCCGAATGCTACGGAACCGCTTTCCTGATAGCAGGAGGGTGAAGAGTGTGTGTGACGGGTGTGTCATCCACAATGCTGTTGGCTGCAGTGTGTGGTGTAAATATCCATGATGGAGGGGAGAGAGACTCTGAAGATCTTCTCGGTTGTCCTCACTATCCTCTGTAGGGTCTTTTGATCCGAGACGGTGCAGTTCCCAAACCATGCAGCTGCTCAGGATTCTCTCGATGGTCCCGCAAATTATCTGGGATTGACTGTACAGTGGAATCTCGTTTTTACAAGCATAACCCTAACCCATAAGAAATAATAGAAATTCAGACACCCAAAAAGATTCACATAAAAATAGAAGTACAGTATACAGTAATACAGTATAATAATACATCACTTTTCACCTTTATACTGGTAAAAATAAGTAGTTATTGTATTACTGTATACTGTAACAATAATAATCTTAAATAAAAACAAATAAACATGATGTTTACTGTACCTTTGAGAAGAGTTCAGGCTGGTATGAGGGAGAGGAGAAGGAGATGAGTAGGAGAAGGAGATGAGGAGGAGAAGGAGATGAGGAGAAGAATGGTTATTGCTTGGAAGGAGAATCTCCTTCTATCATGATGTCGGGAAGATTTTAACCCGAATGACTGGCTTCACTTAATTTATGCTATTTTAAGCTTGGCGCGTGATTGCTTTCCGCCGAAAACACGTTCTCGCTCGATGCTCGTATATCAGATTTTCGCTCGCAATCCAGTGCAAATCTCCAAAATTTTTGCTCGTATTACAAAACACACATAAACACATTAATAACAAACCGAGGTTCTACTGTACCCATATTAATAGAAGGTTTGTTTTTCACAAGGGAGATCAAACTAAAAAATCTTAATCTGAACAGAAATCTGGCAGCATGTTTAGCCCAAGTCGAATCCCTTTGGGTTGCCATGTACTAATGGTCTCCAGAGCTCTGTGTGAAGCAGTGAGTTTTCTATTCAATTCATTTTTCTTTTTATAGCACATACTTTTCTACTGAAAGTGAATTTGTGCAGTACCAGCTGAGGCTGCATAAATATGAAACGTGAGTCATGACGTTTTTTTTTATCCGCACACGTGAGTCATGCCGTTTTTTTAATCCGCACAGTTCTGTGTACTCTAGAACTCTAGAGAGTGCTGTGTGTTGAAATCACAGAAAAACAGCAGTTTCTAAAATACTCAAACCAGCCTGTCTGGCATTAGCATCTGCAATCCACTTCAATAGGAATGCATGCAAACCTGTGCATTGCACCAAGTATATATATATGGTTGGTGTGTGTGTGTGTGTGTATTGATACTCAAACTTAAATGCATTGCATAAAAATACACAATTGATTGTTTTTATGTCTAAATGTTTTGCACTTACAGATAATTAAGATGCTCATACTTTACAAATAGTGTCAAATTTTAATAATGCTCTTTCTCTCCTAAGGACCAAGGTGTGAGGACTGTGCACCTGGTTACTATGGCAACCCACAGGTGTCAGGCGGACGGTGCCACCCATGCCAGTGTAATGGCAACATAAACATGCACGATCCGATGTCCTGTGATGCCCGCACAGGGATCTGTCTCAGATGCCTGCATAACACTGAAGGCCAGGCGTGTCAGCATTGTCGCCGTGGTTACTATGGAGATGCTAGCACCCAGAACTGCCAGAGTAAGTGTGTGTGTGCGTGTGTGTGCGTGTGTGTGTGTGTGTGTGTCTGTGTGTTTGTGTGTCTCAATATGTGTAAAGACATACTTTTCATCTAACTGTATAATTACATTTCAATTCTCATTTTTCTAAATTTAGCTCAATTTTGTTGAATTGTTGTACATCGCTCAGACTATGGTATAAACCAGGGGTCTCTAACTGTTTGTACATCTCAAGCCAGTTATTTTTCTGAAAATGTTCTTGCTGATTAATATATGTTCTCATGGGACAGTACTATAAAAATGAAACTTGTATATATTTTAGTGTAATCAATGTGCAGCTGGTATAGCAGTACAGATTTCCTGTCCTATGAAAATAACTCAACATACAGCCATTATGTCTAAATAACTGGCAACAAAAGTGAGCAAACCCTAAGTGAAAACAGCTGTACGTCATGTAAACATGCAAAGCCAAGTGTCCTATTCATCATGTTCATGTTTTATCTGCTTGACAGGGCCATACAAATTTGTGTATCTCGTATTGGAGCAGTTAAAATTTTTTCAAAAAAGTTATTTCATACTGGCCACTGGATGTTCAATATGACGCCTCATGGCAAAGACTCTCTGAGGATTCTGGTCGAGGATATAAAATTAGTAACACCTTGAAACTGAGTTACAGTTTAGTGGCCAGGGTCATACAATGGGTTTCACTCGGAACAGGCCTCACAAGGGTAAATCAAAGAAGTTGAGTCCTCCTGCTGTGTGTCAGGTGCAGAAGCTGCTTCAATAAAAGACGCATGAGTGCTGCCAGCATTGCTTTAGAGGTTGCAGAAGCAGAAGGTAAGGAGTACCAAGAAAACTGTGTCTTGCCTACAGTCAAGCATGGTGGTAGTAGCATCATGGTCTGTATCTGCATGAGTGCTGCTGGTACTGGGGAGCTGCGGTTCATTGAAGGAAACATAGATTCCAACATGTACTGTGACATTCTAAAGTCTTCCTTTCAAAAGGTGGGTCAAACAGCAGTTTTCCAACATGAAAACAACCCCAAACACACCACCAAGATTACAACTGCCTTGTTGAGGAAGCTGAAGGTGATTGCATGGCCAAGTATGTCTCGAGACCTGAACCTTACTGAGCACCTGTGGGGCATCCTCAAGAAGTAGGGTGAGAAGCGCCATGTGTCTAACATCCAGCAGCTCCATGATGTCATTATGGAGGAGTGGAAGAGGATCCCAGCAACAACCTGTGAATTCTATGTCCAGGAGTATTAAGGCAGTGCTGGATAAAAATGACGCTCACACAAAATATTGACACTTTGGTCACAGTTTTGACATGTTCACTCAGGGTGTACTCACTTTTTTGCCAGTTATTTAGACAATAATGGATGCATGTTGAATTATTTTCAGAGGACAGTAAATCTATAGTGCTAAACAAGCTGCACAGACTACTCTATAGTATATCCAAGTTTCATTTCTATAGTATTGTCCCTTAAGGACATATAATAAAATGGTTGCTGAAATGTGAGTGGTGTACTCACTTGTGTGAGATGTATATATATGTGAGACTGTGTTCATAAACACTTTACTGGTTTTTAAGTGGAAACACTTTTATGGTTTTTAAGAGAAATGTTTCTTTTGTTTCTATGCAACAAACTCAGTAAAAAGTGAACACAGTGAAACATGGACCTCCAGAAACATGGACCAGACAGAATTGCATGGTGGTGTTCAGTCCATGTTGGTTCAGTTTTCCTTTGACCAACATGGACTGAACACCACTATGCAATTCTGTCTGGACTGCGGCTCATTGGAACCGACTTCAGCTGAATGTTTGGAGAAACGAACTGTCCGGATGCCGAGAGTGTGCAAAGCTGTTATCCATGCTAAGAGATTTTTTAATGAAAATAAAGTGGAAGATCTGTACATTTATATATTTGTTTGTTCAAAGTAAATCTTCATACTGTCACATTACCTAGTTTGTTGCATAGAAACAAAATTGAATTGTATGGGTCTCTTAAAAACAATAAACGACTAGGTGTTTACAAACGTTTGACAGGCTCTGTATACAGGCAGTATTTTTACAGCTCAGATCAGAATTTACATGAAATCGTCACATTGCATCTGCGTGCAACTGCATGCAACAATTAACCAAATATATTATTTTACCTATTTTAAGCATGCAAATGATGTTTTCTGAAACTGCATTTTCCCCAAAACTTCTTGCAACCCTTCCTGACCCACAACTAGGTTGCGATTTGGTGGTTGGGGACCTCTGATATTGACCTTTATTTTCCAACTGTGTATTGTTTTTTGGCTGTATTGTTCACGTCCATGTTATGTGCAGCTGTAACATATTATGTTTTTATCTTTATTTTGTCTGTGTGTGTCTTTTTAGAGTGCATGTGCCAGCTTTTGGGTACTGACAGTTCCAGGTGTGTAGACGGTGAGTGTCAGTGTAACCAGGTGAGTGGGCAGTGCCCATGTTTACCCAATGTAGAGGGTCTGCACTGTGACCACTGTGCCCCTAACACCTGGAACTTCAACAGTGAAGAAGGCTGCCAGTCATGCCAGTGTCATCCCACACACTCTTATAGCCAGTCCTGCGATGTAGTGAGTACATACACGCACACACATACACACACATGCACACACACCTGCACAATACGGATATAAATAAATACTTGTACCTTATTTTTAACGACATAATAAGTGGAAGGTTTTCACTTTCATGCTTGTGTGTACAACTGGACAGAAAGAAAGAAAGCATTCATTCAGTTTCCGTTCATTCACTCATCCTTAGTAACACCGTGATCAGGATGCAGTGGTTTATATGAGGCTGATTGTTTATATTTTGGCTAGAACACAATTTATTATAAATGCTGATGGTCTCCGAGTTACGATGGTTCGATTTACAATTTTTCGATCTTACGCCGCTCGTCCACGAGTACACTGCTACATACATATACACTGTATAATTTATGCAGCACAGTACTGTAAAATGCTCTGTTTTCCTATATTGTGTACTGTAATTTAAATTATTTACAAAGTACTGTATACTACCCTATACAGATCAAAATTCTTTAGGACTCTTGGGTAGGCTAGGCCATATCTCGACTTCAAGTTACGATGGGGTCATCAGAATGCATCATCATAACTCAGGGACTATCTGTAAATATCACAGGTATACACAAAAATAATAACTGAATGAATGGGATTAAAAAAAGAACTATGTCAAATAGAGGTCGACTGATTCATCGGTTTTGCCGATTAATCGCTACAGGCAATTGATTGCTGGAACTATCAGCTATCTCGCAATTCTGACTTCTTTTTTTCTCAGTATTCTCACATCTTACTTTAACGCAAAGCAGTGGCTCAGTGTCAGTTCTGGGGTTTTGATCTCACAGCCTCAGCAAAACCTCAGCCAAAATCAATGGCCGTGTTCCCATTGGGTGGGAAATACGACTCAATTCCTCTCTCCCTGTTGACTCACAGACTCGCAAGTTCAGTGCAAGGTCACACTCCAGGTTTCTTGTTTGGCCAGGATCGCTCTGTTAACTGAATACTTTTTGGCCAGTGATGTGCATACTGAAAATGTTAACTTTGCTCCTCAGGTGTCCGGTCAGTGTGTCTGTATGCCAGGTTTTGGTGGTAGGACCTGTGATGAGTGTAGGCCTCTGTTCTGGGGTGATCCAGAAGTCAGGTGTCATGGTGAGTTTTAAATGTGATTGAATGCTCTCCGTCTGTTTACCTGGCTGTATATCTGTCATCTATTTTTTAATCTGTATCAGCAAAACTGGAGACATTTCGACCTAGAATTATAGTTTTGCACTTTTTGTCTTTTGCTTATTAAAAAGTCTTATAACTACAAATACAGTTCACATTTGTAACCATACACATTGACCCAATGTACAGTATCAAAAACCAGCAACTCTTAATGCAGTAAACCTAAAGGTTCAATATTTTTATTTTTTTATGTGAAATTATTACAAATAATACTAAATTATGTATAAGTAGAATATGTAGAAATGCCACAGATATTTGGTTTAAGCTATAGCCTTAGTATGAGTGTATTAAATGGCTGAGAAAACCTGTTTGTAAGCCCGGATTCATGTCCTGAAGATGTCGTTTGTACAATACCAATTCCAAAAAAGTTGGGACCCCATGTCACATGTAAATAAAAACAGAATGCAATGATTTTTAAATCTCATAAACCCATATTTTATTCACAATACAACATAGAAAGCATATCAAATGTTTAAACTGAGTACTATTTTAAGGAAAAATAAGGTAATTTTGAATTTGGTGGCTGCAACACTTCAATACTAAAAGGTATATACAGGTTTTAGAGCAACAAATGCTTCCATCCAGTAACTGTCCTTTTCAGGCAAAGGCCTTACATACTTGAGGAAGACAATGCTAACTGCATACTGCATCTGTTATAATAGCACGACTTCGTAGTAGAAGAGTCCGGGTGCTAAACTGATCTGCCTGCAGTCTAGACCTTTCACCATTTAAAAACATTTGCTGCATCATGAAATCGAAAAATACAACAAAGGACACCAGAAATGTTGAGCAGCTAGAATTCTGTATCAAACACGTATGAGACAACATTCCTCTCCCGAAAATTCAGCAAATAGTCTTCTCAGTTCCCAGATATATACGGATAGAAGTTGTGATGCTACACAGTGGTAAACATGCGCCTTTTCCAACTTTTTAAAGACCTATTGCAGGCATCAAATTCACAATAACCTTATGTTTTCTTTGAAATGGTATGTATTATCCGTGTAAACATTTGATATGCTTTATTTTTATTTAATTTATTGTGAACAGATTTATGAGATTTGCAAATCATTTTTATTTACATTTTGCACATTGTCTCAAACTTTTTTTGGAATTGGGGTTGAACTTGGATGGGCATCTTGTCAGGCATTTTCTAAACATTCCACAACACTCCTTTACTCCGCCTCAAATCAGCAAGCTCCCAGTGCAGCCAGGTAATTCTGAAATTAGCAAAAAATATTTACTCAATAAACTAAATAAAAACCAGAGTAAATATTGGAAGTGCTTTTTCAGGATGGATTAGTTAACAAATCAGGTCCATTTTTTTGTAGCTGGTGATTTCCTTACAGGTCTTTATAAAGATTTTTGTGTTTACAGAGCTTTACTTGCTTTTCAATCATCCTGAATGTTCAAGTGCATTTGTTAAGTTATTCAGTAAAAAGTGAATAACTGGAAGACTTTATTAATGCTAACTCTAGTTAAACCACCATTGGTTCTGTGGGCGTTAATCTAGATATTCTTTAGAGACCTTTACAGTTTTTGACAAATCGTACCGAATTCACATTGAAATTTATATGAACATCTCGAGCAAAATGATTTATAAATATGCATAGTCAATGCAGGATTACACTCCACAGCAGCATTTTGCTCATGTGGTGAATAAACTTATGAAAAGACAAGAAAAGTTTCCACATTTAAGTAAAAGTCATTTCAAGCAAATCTAGTTTATATTTAGCTTACATGTTACTGTGTTTCTGGGCAGTAATGGTCCTCCTCTTATTTATCTTTTCTTCCTCACACACACACACACACACACACACACACACACACACACACACACAC